>CAUYUJ010002286.1:42500-91399 GCA_963575745.1 Prorocentrum cordatum
GTCCTCTGGGGGAGACTCCACCTGTTCGAGACGGGTGCCGAAAACAGCCAAGATCTACTCCGTGGAGGGCGGGGGGGCGGGGGGGCGAAGGCCCGTGCCGACCGGCAAAACAATGAATCCGCCAGCCCCCTTGTGGGGCCACCAGGCTGTAGGGCTAGGGTTCGCTGTTCCCTGCGCCAGTTCCGGTCTCCACAGTTTCCACTGTTACAATCTTGCTTTATGCTGCTTACTGTTGCTTGTTGATGGATCGCGCGAGGGGGGGGAGAGCCGGAAAGTGCTCTGGTCAGCATCCCCTGTGGGGGTTCTCAGAAATTCTGCGGGGGGTCGAAGTTGACACCCCTCACGCAGATCGGCGGGGGCAGGGTCCAAAAAACACAAGGGATTTGCCACATTTCTGAAAATCGGCGGCACCCCTCGCGCAGATCGGCGGGGTCAGGGTCCGAAAACACAGAGGATGTACTACATTTTTGAACATCGGCGGCACCCCTCGCGCAGATCGGCGGGGTCAGGGTCTGAAAACACAGAGGCTGTACTACATTTTTGAACATCGGCGGCACCCCTCGCGCAGATCGGCGGGGCCCCTCAAGCTGCTACATTTTTTCAAAAATTCGGCGGCACCCCTCACGCAGATCGGCGGGGTCAGGGTCCAAAAGCACTACGGATTTGCCACATTTCTGAAATCCAGTGGCACCCCTCACGCAGATCGGCGAGGTCAGGGTGATAAAAACATAAGGGGTTTGCCACATTTCTGAAAATCGGTGGCACCCCTCACGCAGATCGGCGGGGTCAGGGTCCGAAAACACACAGGATGTACTACATTTCTGAACATCGGCGGCACCCCTCGCGCAGATCGGCGGGGTCAGGGTCTGAAAACACAGAGGATGTACTACATGTCTGAAAATCGGCGGCACCCCTCGCGCAGATCGGCAGGGTCAGGGTCTGAAAACACAAAGGATTTGTTACATTTCTGAAATTCGGTGGCACCCCTCACGCAGATCGGTGGCGCCCCTCAAGCTGCTACATTTTTTCAAAAATTCGGCGGCACCCCTCACGCAGATCGGCGGGGTCAGGGTCCAAAAGCACTACGGATTTGCCACATTTCTGAAATCCAGTGGCACCCCTCACGCAGATCGGCGAGGTCAGGGTGATAAAAACACAAGGGGTTTGCCACATTTCTGAAAATCGGTGGCACCCCTCACGCAGATCGGCGGGGTGAGGGTCCAAAAACAGTGATTTGCTACATTTCTGGAATCCAGTGGCACCCATCAAGCAGATCGCTAGGGTCAGGGTCCAAAAACACAAGGGATTTGCCACATTTTTGAAATTCGGTGGCACCCCTCTTGCAGATCGGCGGGGTCAGGGTCAACAAACACATGAGATCTGCAACATGTCAATACTTCGTAGAAAAGCTTTCTGCACAGCATACGCGAGCAATCTCGAAATACAACACCGAATTCAACGATGTCATCATAATCTCAATCTGTCTTGCCGATTACACATGGTCTTCGCGTAAAGTCCCGACGCTGCTTCACGGCGGCGCCAAGGCCTCATGCTTTCGCTCTTGAATGACCCATTATCCGAGAGAGGGGGCTGGCAGCAGGGGGCGAAGCCCTTACGGATGAAAAACTATCACCTGTGCTCGGTCCTGGTTTCAGAGTGCCCAGTCCTTGGCGCCCGACATCTTTCTCAGCCGTTCCTTCATCTCGTCGCTGAGCTGTGCGATGGGGCTCTCCGCATTCACCTGTGGGAGGCCACAGAGAGGCGCCCACCCCCCACCCCCCTCCCTATTCCTCCTCACCATTGTTGTCCTCTTCCTGTGCCTCCTCATCATGACCACCATCATCATCGCCACCACCATGACCGTTCATATTACTCGTCATCACCATCATCATCATCAACAACAACAGCAGCATCAGCGTCATCATCATCACCATCATCATCACCATCATCAGCAGCATCAGCAACGTCAACAACGGCTGGCTATCAACTTTGGATTATAACACATATAAGACGTAGCCGTAGTCATAGTCTTATTGATAGGGACCGACCACAACGACGTTGAAAATGCGCTGGCGCTTACGGTGGAAAACGAAACGAAGCCGAACGTTTAAGACGAACGTTTAGAACGAAACGGGTGCCAAACGAACACGAAACGAAACGATGCCGCCATTCAGCGAGAAAACAAAAGAAGCAACGAAACGAAAGTCGCAGACAACGCTAGAAACAAAAACCACACAACGAAACGAAGACATGGAACGATGGCTGAGGCCAGGGCAGCATTGGCTGGGCATTGGGACCAGGGCGAATGCGATGGGCGAGTTTCTGGCTGAGGCTTAATCCAGACAGAACGACAAGACAAAACAAAACAGACGAAAAACGAAATGAAAAACGAACCAGGGCTGCGGCGAGGGCTACAGGGCCGGGGCTGGGTCGAGGGGCGAGGTGCGAAAACGAACGAAAAACGGGTTGAACAAAAAACTCGGGTTGCGGCTAGGGCCTGGGGCTCCAGCGACGTTCGAGATTCTGGGCCTGCGGCTACGGCTCAGGATTGGGCTAAGGCGGGGTGCGAGATTCTGGCTGGGGCCTGTGCAAAACAATTATTTTGCTTCGAGCGATCCCCACCGTAATCTTACGCGTTTCTTCCCCACCGTAACCCACCTCAAGTATGGCAAGGTGTGTTTGTTTTGCTCGGCTGCGTTTTGTTGCAGTGTGTTATGGATTGCGTTATGCCATGTTATGCTCTGGTATGGTATGTGCTGTTCTGATCGTTGACGGCTCGGCTTTCTATTACATATAAAGGTCTGCTCTGCTAGTATGTGTCGCCATGCTCTGCTGTCGTGTTATGATTTATCATGCGATGCTGTGTCATGATACGGTATGTTATGTCAAGGAGTGAAATATCATACTCGGTCATGTTATGGTATGTTGGTTATGCCATAGTATGTTATATCATGTCATGTTCAGGTCTGTTATGTGATGATATGTTACGGTCTATGTTGCATATCACTGCTATGTCATGTCCTGTCATGGTCTGTCATGCTCGTGTTATGTTATGTCATGTTATGTTGTGTCATGTTGTGTTATGTCGTCTCCGTCGTCGCTATGCTCTGCTCTCGTGATATAATATGATATGTGATGCTGTGTGATGGTATGATATGTTCTGTCAAGGTGTGTTACGTTATGATCTCTGTTATGTTGCGTTATGTCGTCTTCTGTTCTGTCATGTTCTGCTCTGGTATGTTATGTGATGTTCAGTTGTGCTATATTTTGTCATGAGACCTGTCATGGTCTGTCCTGGTCTGTCATGATCGTGTTGTGTTATGTCATGCTCTGTTGCGCCATGTTGTGTTATGTCGTGTTCGTCGTTGCTATGCTCTTCTGTCGTGTTATGATATGTTATGCGATGCTGTGTCATGATATGATGTGCTATCAAGATGTGTTATGTGCTCGGTTATGTTATACTATGGTGTGTTCTGTCGTCTTCTGCTATGTCATGATCTGCTTTGGTTTGTCATGCCATGTTTACGTTGTTATGAAATGTATATGTATGTTCCGTCATGTCCTGTCATGCTCTGTTCCGTTCTGTCATGTTCTGTTCTGCCATGTTGTGTTGTTCTGTCGTATTCGTCGAGGGTGCGAGGCGGGACACCCAGGACTCTCGGGGACCATCAGGGCAACTTGGGGTCCGACGGCCGCGGTATGCAGAATGGGGTTGACCGGGCGCGAGGCGGGACACCCGGGACTCTCGGGGATCGTCGGGACAGCTTCTGGCGGCCGCGGTATGCAGGATGAGGTTTGCTGGGGGGCCTGTGCTTGAAACCTAAGACAACCCCAACCCGTCGGGCGGGGAACAAGAAAACGACACGATGAATGAAACGACTGCCCAGAAGCCGTGCTGGAGCCGAGGCAGAGGCTGGAGCCCAGGCTACACGAGCGACACAATTGAATGGTTTCACTCGTAGTATGGACGCCAACATGGGGCCGTGCACTGCGAAACGACAGCGGGGCGACACGTGTCACCCCGAAAACGGCGAAACACACATGTTTCACTTGTATTCTGGGCGCTGATATGGCAGCGTGAAACAACACAGGGGTGACTCGGGCCAGCCTGAAAAACGTGTGAGACAAACCACGCGTTTCACTAGAATGATCGCCGCTAATGGGGCCATACAAAATGAAACAATACGAGGGTGACACGTGTCAACCCTAACACCGTGTGAGAACAATCGATTGCTTCACTCGTATCCTGGACGCCAACAGGAGACCCATACAACGTGAAGCAATCCAGAGAACTCGTGTCACCCCGAAAACCGCATGATGAAATACGAGCTGTTTTACTCTTATTCTGGACGCGAACATGGGACCATACAGTCTGAAACAACACAAAGGTGACACGTGTCACCCCGGACGCCGTGTGAAAACACCCAACTGTTTCACTTGTATTCTGAACGCCGGCATGGGGCCATACAATGTGAAACAACACATGGTTGACACGTGTCAGCCCGAAAACCGTAGAAGAAACATCAATTGATTTCCTCGATTCTGGACGCCGACATGGGGCCATACAGTGTGAAGCAACACAATGTTGACACCTGTCACCACGAAGCCGTATGATAAAAAAACAATTGTTTCGCTCGCATTCTGGACGCACTCATGGGGCAACACAATGTAAACAACACAGGGGTGGCACGTGTCACCCCGAAGACCGCGTGATAAAAACCGAATGCTGCACTAAAATGCTGGACGCCGACATGGGGCCATACCGTGTGAAACAACACAGGGGTGACACGTGTCGCCCCGAAAACCGAGCGATGAATATAGATTGCTTCCCTCGTATGCTGGACGCGAACATGGGAACATCTAGTGTGAAACAACACAGAGGTGGCACGTGTCATCCCGAAAACCGTGTGGGAAGACACCAACAGTTGAACTCTTAGTTTGGACGCCAACATGGAGCCATACAGCGTGAAACAACACAGGGGTGACACGTGCCACCCAGAAAACCGCGTGATAAACACACATGGCGTTTCCCTTGTATGCTGGACGCGAACATGGGATCATCTAGTGTGAAACAACACAGAGGTGGCACGTGTCACCCCGAAAACCGTGTGGGAAGGCACCAACAGTTGAACTCCTAGTTTGGACGCCAGCATGGGGCCATACAGCGTGAAACATCACAGAGATGATACGTCACCCCGAAAACCGCATGGGAAAACCAACTGTTTAACTCATACCCCGTACGCCAGCATGGGCCCATACAGTGTGCAACAGCGCAGGGATGACACGTGTCACCCCGAAGACCATGTGGGAACAAACAATTGTTGAGCTCATATGCTGGGCGCCAGCATGGGACCATACAGCGTTAACAAAACACAAGGGTGACACTGTCACCCCGAAAATCGTGGGAAAAACAAATCAGGTCTGGGCCTTTCGGGTCTGGGCCCAAATCACGAAGGATTCCGTTAGGATTTCTAAGGAGCCGAGCCCAAATCCCTAGGAATTCCCTGGGAACCCCTCGGGATCGGAACCCAGATCTGTAGAAACAACTGACGGAACCGCTCGGATCTCTCGGGGCCATCATGAACGGGACCGCATTCGAAAATCCGTCGACCCTGTCGGCGTGTGTGGGGTGTCTGTCCGGCCCCGTCGACGGGGAGCCTTCTTTCGTCCCCTGCTTCCCATCCTCCTCTCCCGTCGGGGGAGAAAGAGAGAAAGAGAGAGAACCCTTCCTCGTTCGGGGAACGGGTTCGCAGCTTGAGGGAATTCCATCCACGTCCTCATTACGTCAAAGGGAAGCCCTTTCCCTTTGTCCCTTCCCCGGTGGGGGGGGGAGGGGTCCTGGGGGGGGTTCAAATTCGCATCGCCTCTGGGGGTCCTCCTCTCCCACGCCGGTCCTTCTCCAGCGCGCCGGCCCTCCTCGGGTCCTCCTCCCTAGATGGGGAGGGATCCCGGGGTGGGGGAGGGGAGTCAAATACGCATCCGTCCCTGGGGGTCCTCCTCCCTTCCCCTCTCCCCCCTCCTCCCCACGCCGGTCCTCCTCCGGTCCTCCTCCCCAGGGGGGGGGGTCCCAGGGGGAGTCCTTTCCCTCTCTCCTTCTCCTCCTCCTCCTCCTCCTCCCTCCTCCCTCCGCCTCTTCCTCCTCTCCGTCCGAATACCTCCCCCTCCTCCCCCCCACCTCCTCCTCCTGATCTCCGCCTCCTCCTCCTCTCCGTCCCGAATACTCCTCCGCCCTCCCCCCCCTCCCCCCCTCCTCTCCTCCTCCTCCTCCTCCTCCTCCTCCTCCTCCTCCTCCTCCTCCTCCTCCTTCGCCTCCTCCTCCTCCTCCCCCTTCGCCTCCTCCTCCCCCTCCTGGTCGTCGTCGATGTCTTTCAGGGTCGGCGGCACAGGCCGTCAGGCCCTCACAGTCCCAGATCCCCGAGCGGGCCGGCTCCCCGCTGGAGCGGGGAAGAAGCCAAGTCCCGTCCTGGGCCGGCTCCCCGTTCGAATGGGCAGACGTTCAGATCCCGTCGCTGGCCAAAGCCAGCCGGCGTTTGACCGGATCCCGCTCTCGGGTGAGACCCCGTGTTTGGAGTACGGTCGGGCCGCCGAAAGCAGGAACGCTAAACAAGGAACGAAGCCCCTTCTTGGCGCTGTGAGCGCCTCCCTGCCCCAGGAGGGCAAGAGGAACAGCACTGAACCTCAGGAACATCGAGCCCCTTCCGAACCCAAACTGTTCCTCATTTCGGCGTCCTGGCTGGCTGTATCACCTCAAAGACAGAACCAGAAACGAAACGAAAGCCGAAGCGAGCGCCAGGAGCGGCGGCTGGGGCTGCGGCAGGGGCCGGGGGGGCCCAGGCTGAGGCTCAAGCCAGGAGCGCAGCAGCAGTAACGCGGGAGGTTAGACGGCGAAGCGAAGAACGAAGCGAACGCCCAGAAACTATGGCCAGGGAGAGGGGCGAGATTCAAGCTAAGGTTGTGGATGCCACGACAATGGACACTCTAACAATCCTATCATTGAACTAAAGATGTGTTTAACGTGTGTGAAGCGTGTTCTAAACAACGTTTCAAACAGGTTGTTACATGTTTAAGACATGTTTGAAACATGCTTTAGATATCTGGAAATTATTTGGCAGCATGCTTCCTCTCTATTAATCGTCCTCCACAAAACGAAAGCTTGAACAATATGAAATGCAAACACAAAACGAGACAGAAAACGCAACGAAACGAACGCAGGGCCTGGGTTGCGGCAGAGGCCGGGGCCCAGACTGAAGCTCAGGGCACGAGTGCAACAAAACAGCGTGAACGACAAAAACAAAACGAAAAACGAAACGAACGTCCAGTAGCTATGGCCAAGGCGAGGGGCGAAATTATGGCTAACCCTTGGGCCACCGAGAATAAATAACATCATAAACAACAAACCGAAACACGAAACGGAACGAAACAACAAGCAAGAACCGGCATTCCAATGAGACGCAACATCGAAAGACAACGACGGCGCGAAACGAAACGGACAACGAAACGAAGCGCGGAGTGAACGGAACAATCAAAACGAAGAACGAAACGAGACCATGGAACCGCGACAAAAAAAACGAATAATTTAACACAACGGAGCAAAACAAACAGAAACGAAACGACACGCGAAACGAGGGCCCGAACGAAGCCAAGCGGCGCTGTGGCCGACCCTTCCTGATTTACGGGTGCGACAAGGATGGCAGTACTGGCATTGTGCTGATTGCAACTACTCCTCATCGTTACCCTCACCATCATAGTCATCACTCCCCCTCCCCCCCTTCCACTCGCCCCTCCATTTCCCCAGGACGCCCCACGCCTGGCCCCCAGTCTCAGACGCGCCTCCTCCCCCCTCCCGGTGGGCGGGGGGCCGCCGCCACGCCGAAAATTGCGGGTTACAAAGAAACGCCTGCTCCTCCTCCAACCTCCTCCTCCATCTCCTCCTCCTCCTCCTCCTCCTCCTCCTCCTCCTCCTCCTCCTACTCCTCCTCCTCCTCCTCCTCCTCCTCCTCCTCCTCCTCCCCCTCCTCCTCCTCCTACTCCCTCCTCCTCGTACTCCCTCCTCCTCCTTCTCCTCCTCCTCTTCCTCCTCCTCCTCTTCCACTTGTATCTCGCGGGCGCCAGCACGAGGTCATACACTGCAAACAGCAGAATAAACTCAGATACGGCAGGTTTGTGTCGTGCCGACTTCGGCGATGGTTTGTGACACCGAGGGGATCGTTCAACCTTGAACGATCGGCCGTCTCCGCAACGTCAGATCGTTGAGCTTCGCCGATCCTGTGTCGCCGGCGGCGTGCAAAGCTGAACACCAGCGGCGGGGTCGCCGCTGGTCGACACGACGCGAACCTACCGTACCCGACGCCATATTCTTTGCACTGTCGCCCCCCAGCGGTCTGGACCCCTTCCCTGGGACTGGCTCTTCTCATCCTGGCGTGCTTGTGTGGGCGCTGCTGGGGGCTGGCGAGGGCCACGCTGCAAGCGCAACCTGCCACCAAACGCCTCCCCCCGCCGTGGCTTCTGCTCGCGACGAAATCAGGCGGAGCCACGACGAGGACAAGCACGGAGCGTGATAAATCGACAGGCTCTGAGATCCAGCGGAGCTGGCGGAGGTCTCGGGCGCCGCGGCCTTCTCTCAGAGCGCTTTCGGAGCACCCTGGAACGCTGTGAGAGCGTTCCGAGCGGATTTTTCCTGGTCCCAGCCCACCGGAGGAGGGGGAGGATGAGGAGGAGGAGGAGGAGGAGGAGGAGGAGGAGGAAGAGAAGGAGGAGGAGGAGGAGGAGGAGGAGGAGGAGGAGGAGGAGGAGGGAGAGGAGGGAGAGCCGAGGAGGGGAGGAGGAGGAGGAGGAGGAGGAGGAGGAGGAGGAGGAGGAGGAGGAGGAGTTACGGATATTGCGACTGCGTCGGTTCCTAAAGAGATCCCCAGACAGTAGCTGGCGTGAACGGGTTTGCCCGCAGCGGCCCGCTCGGCTCGCTCCGCTTTGCTGTACTGTTTGGGCCATAAACCCTGTTGAATTCGACCAAGGCAGCCTTGACGACTACTTACGCTTGGGATCACACTCCTTCGATAACTTGGCTAGCTGTTCCGCCGCAAAGCTTCGACAGGAAGTATCAACACCCCCCCCCCAGTCCAGCATGATATTTAAGGTGGTGAGACCGAGGGGCAAATCCCCCCCACGGGCACTTGCTGCCCTGAAGGGGTTTCCCAAATTGCACCATCACCCGTTGAAAGGGGGAAACATGGAAAGTCCAGCCAAGCCTTCTTCTGGGCCTGAGAGGTCGACCCCTTGCAACGATTACAACTAAGGCCTGGCTCACTAAGTTGGTGCTGAGACTGAAACATACTACAGACCATTGGGGCGGGAGGACGCGGGCCTGGGTGCCTCAGACGGAGCCTAAGGCCCTCACGATCATTCTCAGCCGCGATTGCTTCTAACGTGCTCAATAACATCCTCATTCGTACAAGGTATGCCATGCGCTCTGTTCGATATATGCGTGCACGGGTAGAGGAGGAGGAGGAGGAGGAGGAGGAGGAGGAGGAGGAGGGAGTCTGGAAGGAGGAGGGAGGAAGGAAGGATGAGGAGGAGGAGATAGGAGGAGGAGAAAGGAGGAGGGGGAGGGAATGGCAGGGGGCAGGGGGAGTGGGAGGGCTGAGGGGGGGGAGGAGGAGGAGGACGGGCGGAGGAGGAGGAGGAGTGAGGAGGAGGAAGGAGAGGGGAAGAGAGGAGGAGGAGGAGGAGGGGAGGAGGCGGAGGCGGGAGGAGGAGGAAGGAGGAGGAGGCAAATTTTTTTTTTACTTTTTTTTTGGACGAGGAGGAGGAGAGGAGGAGGAGGAGGAGATCCTGGGTCCCGTCGGGATCCAGGTCGCCTCCCTGTGCGTAGAATCTGTGGTCGAGGGTGTGGACACCCGCCCCGCCTCCCTCCGATGGCGATGACGGCAGCGACCACAACACCTCGTACGTCGACGACGCCTTCTCCCTCCGCCACTTGCACGGCCAGACCCAGCAGGCCCGCGGTTGCGCGGGTCAGCGGAGAGAGCGCAGGGTAGGAGGTAGAGTAGATAGAAACGCTGTTTAGTGTTATGTTGTTTGTAGAGCGCGAAAACGAGGAAAACGAGAAAGGGGGAAGAGAGAAGAGAAAAGAAGGAAGAATAAGGGGGGGAAGAAGAGAAGAGAGGAGGAGAAACGAGGAGCGGGAGGAGAGAGGAGGAGGAGACGAAAGGAGGAGGAGGAGGAGGAGGAGGAGGAGGAGGAGGAGGAGGAGGAGGAGGAGGAGGAGGAGGAGAAGGAGGAGGCGGGGGGGGACGGACGGGGCTACAGTGGGGGCGCGCATCAAGAAACCATATGCTTTTCGTCAGGGCATCCTGGGTCTTTTTGCACCGCGCGCCGCGCTGTGACTTCCCGCAGCCGTTGAAGGGGCTGCTGCGTTCAGGGTGCTCTGGGTTTCCCCCCTCTGGTGCACTTCGCGCTCTGGTTTTCAAGGCTGGGTTTCTGGCGAGGGTTTCTTGCGGCCGCGCCCGCACTGTATGGGTGCGTGTTGTCGAATGGAGGTCCCCGCTCGAACGAGAGCCTCTCCCCAGGGGTCCGACAACCCGCACCCATACCCATCGCCAGCCCTCCTCCCTCCGACCTCCCTATGGGTATGGGTGTGTGTTGCGTTCCTTCGTCCTCCTCGGGAGAAGGGCTCGGATCTAGAGCGTCAGCGTCAGCGTCGTCGTCATCGCCGTCGTCGTCGTCGTCGTCGTCGTCGTCGTCGTCGTCGTCGTCGTCGCCATTCCAAAATCGGCGGGACTGGCCTGCTCGGCGCTGCGACTCGAGAGCTGCTCCGCGCTGATCTCGTCCAGCAGGACGGAGGCCTGCTGCACGCTGGCCTCCTCCAGGGCGACCGGGGGCGCGCGCGCGCAGAGGGGCTACCAGTAGGGGGCCACATGCGAACCCTACCCCTACCCCCCACGATTTCTGAGGGGGAAGGGTGGGGTTCACATCGCTCGTGACCTCCCGAATGAAGTGAACCCCGCCCTCCCCCTCAGAAATCGTGGGGGGTAGGGGTAGGGTTCGCTTGTGGCCCCCTACCTGCTGCACGCTGGCCTCCTCCAGGGCGACCGGGGGCGCGCGCGCAGAGAGGGGCTACATACCAGCCCAGACCCCCTCCGCGCCGTGGAGCGAAGGCGAGACGGGCGGCTTTTCTTGCTGTTCTCGGCCTCCGGGAGAGGAGGAGGAGGAGGAGGAGGAGGAGGAGGAGGAGGAGGAGGAGGAGGAGGAGGAGGAGGAGGAGGAGGAGGAGGAGGGGCCCTGGCCGCGCCCAAGGGATTGGCGAGCGACGACTCGGGATGAAAAGCTGGTCCTGGGGAGGGGGTCGAGACCTCTGGGGGTCGAAGCATTGGACAAAAGTCTCGACGTCGGGGGCCCGGGCGGCGGCGGGGGGCGGCCTTCTGCTACTTGCCACTGGGGCGGAGGGCTTCCCTCGGGCCTGACGACGGGGGGGAGGGCAGCGGAGCGGCTACCTGCACCCCAAGGCTCCCTTCTGAGCGCGATCGGCGCCCGAATCCGCTCGGCCGCCGAACGAGAGGCCAAACGGAACGGGCTCAGATCTGGCAGGGTCGCTTGAGCATGGACCGACCGTCCCGGCATTCCTATAATTAGACCTACCACGACATGTTCTCAGAACCCCAGAATGCTCTTATAAAAGAAACAGTGGTCTCACAACATGAACCCAATGTGTAAGAACGAGACAGCCTCGGCCAGAAATGTTCTGAACTCACTTCGTGCAAGCCACAAGAGGTGTTCTTGGAACATTCTTGGGTGGGCCTATAGGCAAGCCAAGACGCTTCTAGAAGAAGAAGAAGAAGAATAAGAAGAAGACGAAGAAGAAGGAACGCCATAAGCATCAACTTTTGGCGCTCCGCGCGGATTTCTGGGATCTGCGCTGGACCCCCTCCCTGGTGCGCGGAGCGCGCCCGGGGCGGCGCTGGAGGCGCCGCCGGGGGGGGGGGCCCAGCGCGGATCCAAGAAATCCGCGCGGAGCGCCAAAAGTTCATGTTTATGGCGTTTTCTTCTTCTTCTTCTTCTTCTTCTTCGAGCTTCGCCATTGCTCGAGTCGCGGGGGATGCGCGTGACTATTTTTATTTTTGAATGCTCCTCCTGTAGAGGGACGGGCCCGACTTAAAGATAGTCCAGATATCGTCCCCAGATCGTGTTCTGACCGTGTTTGAATCTTAGGGAGCCCACAAAGGACGTACGCGCCCAGCTATGTACATGAACGCGGCCCCCCGATCCGCGAGACCGGCCGCGTCGTACGAACATTTGCGCAATGCGTACTCTCGAAACCAGCGAGGATTCATGCACGTGTACGTCCTTCTTTCGCTCCTGAGAATCTGTTCCTCCTGGCGGAAGGGCGTGCCCGACTCGAGCCCGGGGCCCCCTTCCTCCAGGCCGCGGGGCCGCGACGGGGGAGCACGCCCCGGCACGCTATAGGCGGCGGGCAGCCCTCCCTTTGGCAAACCACCCCTCAGTGAAACCGGCCCGGGAGGCGGAGGCGGAGGAGGAGGAGGAGGAGGCGGAGGAGGGGGGATGCGGGAGGGAGGAGAGGAGGAGGAGGCGGAGGGCGGAGGCGGAGGCGGGGCGTGTGTGGCGGAGGAGGCGGGAGGAGGAGGAGGAGGTAGGAGGGCGGCAGGCTGAGGCGGAGCCGGGAGGAGGGAGAGAGGCGGAGGAGGAGGAGGAGGAGGGAGTGAGGAGGGCGGAGGAAGTGGCGGGCGAGGCGGGGAACTGAGTAGGAGAAGTAGGAGGCGAGAAGGAGGAAGAGGAGGGGGGAGGATGGGGGCGAGGAGGACCGAAACGCGGGACGTGACCTGGACCCGCAAAAACTGACGCGTCGGCGACGCCCTCTCGCGAACCGAGAGCGGCCCACTCCAACTAGTCGACGCGTCGGCAGAGGTACTTCAGACGCCCCCGAACACGCGCTGGCAACGGGGGGGGGCTGGGCCGTTGTGGGGGGGGTGGGGGGGGGGGGGAACGCACCAACCTTGCACGTCGGCGGCGAAGAAGCCCTGCCGAGACGCCGGCAGGGGCCCCCCCGGCTGCGACGGCGCCAGCGCCCCTGGACGGGCCCCCGACGGCGACGCCGCACCCTCCTGGGCGGGCCAGGCGAACGTCTTCTTGTTCGGCCTTTTTGACATTGGGCGGAAGAGGGGGGGAGGTACAGTCAAAAATCCCCCCCCCATGAGAACCACCCTGACACGCGAAGTCTTTTTCGTAGACGCGCCCAGAGAAGGGATCGAACAAGGCTGGGCTGTTCAATTATTCACTGCGTGGGGATCCCCATATGTGCATCTCCTTGCTGGCGCTCCCTTGGTGGTGGGACTCGGTGAGGACGAATCTGGATTTAAGTGTGACTGAGCTGCCTCTCTCTCTGCTCTCTCTGCTCTCTCTGTCTCTCTCTCTCTCTCTCTCTGCCCTCTCTCTGTCTCTGCCTCTCTGTCCCTGCCTCTCTCTCTCTCTCTCTCTGCCTCTCTCTCTGCCTCTGTCTCTCTGCCTCTCTCTCTCTCTCTGCCTCTCTCTCTGTGCCTCTCTCTCTCTGCCTCTATCTCTGCCTCTCTCTCTCTCTCTCTCTCTCTCTCCTCTCTCTCTTTTCTCTCTATTATCTCTCTGCTCTCTCCTCTCTCTCTCACTCTCCCTCTCTCTCTCTCTCGCTCTCTCTCTTCTCTTCTCTTCTCTTCTCTTCTCTTCTCTCTCTCTCTATATATCTCTCTCTCTCTTTCTCTCTCTATCTCTCTCTCTCTCTTCTCTCTCTCTCTCTTTCGCTCTCTCGCTCTCTCTTGCTCTCGTCTCACGCTCTCTGGTCGCTCACTCTCTCGCTCTCTCTCTTCTCTCTCTCTCCTCTCTCTCTCGTCGCTCTCACTCGCTCTCTCTCGCTCTCCCGGCGCTCTCGACTCGCTCTCTCGACGCCTCTCTCTCTCTCTCTTCTGCTCGCCTCTTCTCCTCTCTCGAAGGGGGGGGGGGGCTCCCTCCCGCTCTCTCTGCTCGCTCTCTCTTCCTCTCGCTCTCTCTCTCTCTTCTCGCTCTCTCTCTCTCTCTCTCTCTCTCTCTCTCGCCTCTTTCTCTCTCTCTCTCTCTCTCTCTCTCTCTCTCTTCTCTCTCTCTCTCCCCCCCCCCCCCCTCTCTCCTCCCACTTTCTCTCTCTCTCTCTCTCTCTCTCTCTCTCTCTCTCTCTCGTCTCTCTCTCTCTCTCTCTCTCTCCTCTCTCTCTCTCTCTCTTCTATCTCTATCTCTCTCTCTCTCTCTCTCTCTTCTCTCTTCTCTCTCTTCTCTCTCTCTCTCTCTCTCTCTTCAGTCTCGGCTCGAGAGTGCCCAGCACTCAGACCGCAGCCGCGACGCGAAGCGCCCCGCCTCGGAGTCAGACTCCCAGGCCTCGCGAGACCGGAGGGGTCCCAGCAGGACCCTACTGATTCGCGTCACCTCTCCCCACCAGAGCGCCCGCAGCAATGGCCCCCAGTAAGCCGGAGCGCCGTCGCTCTTCCAAGCAGCCTCCGAGCTCACGTCCTGCTGCTGAAGGGTCTCTCCTCCAACGCAAGCAGGACTGCATCGCAGCTTTCAAGCAAGCGGGGTCAGACCGCCCCACGGCCGCATACAACGGGCTTGCCGAGCTGAACGCGGACGAGCTTCAGGCCACGTACGACATGCACAAGACCAACACAAAGAAGCTCGGCAGTGCCTTGATCCGCATGTGTGCCGCCACCCAGATCAGCTACACGCTGGATCACCACCAGCGCAGCAAGCCTAAGCGCATTGGTGGTGACACATCACACCCACCAGCTGCGTCCGCACGTCTTCAGGCTGCGGACACCCAATTCATTGCCTTGGACCCGGCCTTTTGGAAGGTCCCAGTCCTCGCCGAACCCACATCACCTGACGACGGCAAGACGTACAAGCCCAGTATCAGCCTCCACGACTACGAGAGCGGTGAACGGCTGCTGCAACACCACCTCGAGCAGGTTAAGCGTACCACGGGTCAGCTTGCGATTGCTGTCATGGGCCCAAAAAACGACAACTACGTCGGTACCGAGCTCGCCGTCCCTGTCCTGAAGCGTCACCCCAAGGCGCCCAAAGTGGTCCACACGCACGTCCCCGTGACCGTGTACCAGCTGGGCACCAAGGAGGTCGCGTGCACGGAAAAAGTAGCCGTCGCCACCATCGACCCTGCCGACCACGTATGCTGGATTCGGGCGACCATACATGAAACCGAGGCCATTGCCGCAGTCCCCTCCATGCATCAGGCCTTCGAGGACCAGTTCTCGGGAGGTGCCCCCGTGAACGGTGGTCCACGCGCCAAGGGCCCTTTTCGAGGGGACTCCGCTCCACAGGACAAAGCGCGCCAAAACCAAAAGCACAGGGAGTCCAAGAAAGACGCTCGCCGCCAGGAGCTCGATAGTCAGCTCCAGGACACCTTCAAGGCCCTCTTCCACGGCAACTTTAAAGCCGTCACCATCCTCGAACCCTGCAAAAGCCTAGGCAGGTATGGATCGGGCGTCGGAAAGAGGTCCCTGGCTGCCACCTTCGTCGTCAGTCTTCAAGCGGTTGACAAGGTCTTGGCGGGTTCAGGGCAACTCGGCGCCACCTACGACCTCAGCAACGTAGGTGCAGACGAGCCCACTGCAGACAAGTACCAGACCGTGTGGTTCACTGAGGACCAGCCCATCACGATGGCAGATGCGTTCCAGAAGTCGGTGGATTTCAAGGCCCTAGGAGTCGTCAAAAGAAGAGACAATCAAAAAACAAAAGTCAAAAAAAAAAAAAAGTCAGAACAAAAAAAAAAGAAAAGAAAAACAAAAAACAAAAAAAAACCAAACAAAAAAAAGACAAACAAAAACAAGCACGGCAAGTCAGGCTTATTTGGGATCCGTGTTTCACGAGGGTCAGACGCCGCCAAGGCTGCTGCCGTCAGCATCCGCGGCTGCGAAGCCACCCTCGCCAAGACGCGCTACCGCATCACTGGCTTTGCGGCACGCCACGCCACGCTGACCCAGCTCGCCAAGACTCTCACGGGCCCGTCCGTTAAATGGGACTGTGAGGTCTACCACACCGCCTGTGACCCAGCCACTTCGGCTCAGTTTGCCTTAGTGCGCGCCCATCGTCCCCCACTCACATATACGGTACAGGTCGCAGGGTGCCCCATCCCGTGGAGCATCACCGAGGCCCCGTTGGCTGAGGTGGTGCCGAAGAGGGACAACGTTACCATTGTCACCCCTACCACTATCACAGAGCCTGTGACGCCGCCAGCACGTGGTGGCGGCTTCAGCCCCGCCACGGGCACACTCCTAACCAAAGCGGCCCAGAGCCCTTACCTCCACGACCTCATGACTGCCACGCCCAAAGGCAAGGGCGTCGCACCGCTCCTGATCCCCAAGGAGGAGCCTTTAGCCAAGCGCCACCGATCCTCCAGTGGAAACGCGACGCCACGCCGCACGCAAGATCACACGGCGCCCCAGGCCGCAGCTCCTCTGCACCCCCGCACGGCACGGACGGAGCTGCCGAGCAGACGGCCGTCCAAGGATCAGGTGGCCATGACCCGCAGCTTGGCACGGTGGCGGCTGAAGGTGGGGGCCACACCGAAGGGGACGCTGCCACAGCCGCCGAGGTACCAGGCGACGCTGACGACGTCGAGATCCTCTCATCAGGTGATGAATACAGCGTGGCATCTCACGAACTCAACACCTTCGGCGAACGCTTCGCAACGGCCCCTAAACTGCCAGATGCCGCCACGACCCGCATCCAACACATGGAACAACAGCACGAGCTGCTTGCCAACACGGTGGACAACATGCAGGTCCAGCTTGCGGGCGTTCTCTCATCCCAGGCCACACTCACGGAGCACGTTACAGGCTTGGAACGAGGGCTTGCCACCGTCGTCACCCAGCAACAGACGGCAACTACCGAAGCTGCTGCACTGCGCGGCGACATCCAGGCCCTCCTCGGGCACCTCACAGGAGGTACCATCCACCTGCCCCAGGTGGCCACCCTCGATACCAAAAAGGAGGAAGCTGCACCAGTTGCCGATCCCGTGGCTGTCTGCGGGTGGATCGACCAGCCAGGCCAGGCCACCCCAGGGACGGGGCCCCCAGGGGCTGACAAAGGCAAAGACAAGGGTCGGGCCACCCAGGAACCCTATTGAAGGTGCCTCAGAGAGCCTGCCTCAGCCCTCCGAGGAAGCGCCTTCAGAGGCATCTCTTCTCTCTTCGCGTCGTATCTCTTTCTTGTCATACCATGTCAGTTTTGGCAGCAGCACGAGCAAGCTATCTGGTGTAGGGACACCTGTCATCTTGCTGTGGGTGTGTCTGTTGCAATGTACATGAGCATGCAGGAGTATCTGAGGATGCGTGCTGACATGCAGCTTTTGGCTCATCGCTCGCGCCGCCCGCCAGGCCTCGCCATCATGTGGCGCCTTGCCTGCAGCCTGGCCCTCCCCTCGCTCGCTGGAGCACACCCGTCTTCAGGCGGTGCGCCCCAGCATGGAGGTGAGGTTTTCCAGCGACATGCTGAACGTGGGACTCTTTTCTACCTTTACGATGACAGCATCTACAAGTACGATCACTGCACCATTTTGGACCCGATCGTGAACAGCACCGCAGCCGCGGGTCCGTGCGGCAACGGACCGCTGGGCGCCATCGTGAGCGCATGCACGCCCTTGTCTACTACGACACATGCATCGAAATCCACCCCCAGCGTGGCCTCGACTGTGGTGCAGCAGATCATTGACGGGGACGTTGATATAGGCCAGGCACGCAGTGGCGGCTTCAGCCCCGCTGTCGTGCCCCGCTATTGCCCCACGGGTCTCACCACCCCCCTGTGCGCTAGGGGCGAACCCGAGGAGGACCCTGCTTTCTGGCACCTGATGATGATCCGCGCCCGGCTCATACCGTGTGCTGCGGCGTGGGCACCAGGTGAGGACCACCAGGACGTGTTCTGGCATGGCTCGAGGACTGCGTCCCGTACATCCTGGCGACGCTTCATCTGCCACAGTACGATCACCTCTTCCAGGAGGATTCTGAGGACACAACCGACGCCCTGCGCCAGCTCACCGCGCTCGACATGTGCGAGGACATCTGGTATAGAGCGGGCCTCGACAGACAGCGCACAAACCGCAACCTCACTCTTTTCCAAGGCAGCCGCGAGTATCCCACCCGTTACTTTGGCCTCCTTCTGGAATACCAGGGTGCTCGCGCCCAGCTTGTCGGCCCAGAAGCTTTCACGGCACCTTTGCCGCCATGCCTCTCACGGGCCCACGCCTTACTACCAAGAGGCCTTCCCCCACCCGACCAAGACGCCCTGGCGTACCTCGCCGATGCGATCCTTCACCACCCGACAGACATGCAGCCGCTTGTGGAGGCAGAGCTCGCCGCGGCACCGATGGAACCGCTTAACCCACCACCGCCAGCTGGCCTCGCCCAGCACGCCACGGGTGATCAGGCCGCAGACTACCCCGTATCATGGCTGCTCCAGCACATCGCGGCCAGCGACATCAGCGACACACCCCTGGACTCGTTCCACGCGTCGGACGATATCAGCAACATATCCCTGGGCTCGGTCCACGTGGACGATAGCCAGGACGACATGGAAACCCAGGATCGCGACGGCACGACACCACCAGGCGACACGGCCCAGCGTGACCGCGACAGTGAACCCCACCAAGGGCACACCTCGTCGCACAGCAGTCCGCCCAACAACTCGGCCCAGGCCGACCCCTGCGCACAGCCCAACGACGCTGAAGGCGCCACTGCCGCCGACGCGACAAGCCATACCACTGCATCGCCAGCTCATGCCAGCTCGCGCAGTGGCGGCTTCAGCCCCGCTGCAGCACTGGCTGGACCTGGACATCCCCAGACCGCAGGTGGCAGCACCACGCCCTACACCTCTGTACACCGTGTCAACGTGACTGACTCCAACCCCAGTGTCATTGGCCACTGGCAGGCCGACATCGACAACGACCCCATCGATGATGAGTACCCAGATGCCAGCGGTTCCCACGAGCCCCAGCACAGCGCAGCGGCATCACGACATTATGGCTGCCTCATCTGCCTCTTTGTGGCCACGTACGCCATCGCGATAGCAATGCCGTACAAGGACCAGATCGATGGGTACTTGCCGACACCGAGCCGAGACCCCAGCTACCGACAACGACGACGACGCAAAGCGACGGCACCAGGCCCATCTGTGCCCACCACATCCCGACGCACAACGACATACAACGTCACGTCCGCATTGTGGGCCACTCTCAAATGGACCAGCGTCAAACTCAGAGATAGCGTCTCGGGCGGAACCAGCGCAGTCGGGGTCGGCCTCGGGGGTGTCCTGAAATGGGCCAGCGGCAAGCTCGGGGCTATTGCCACGGGTGGAGTCGTGTGTGGTCTTCTACTCGTCAGTGCCAAACTTCTTGGACTCAGTGCCTCCCAGTGGTTCCACGGTAAAAGGAGTCCGCATCGTGCGCGGCCCTGGACTCGATCCACAGACCGCAGATGGGTGCCATTCCGCTGTTGGACCAACTTGCATCAACCAGATCAGGAGGCCGGCGTGATGAGGGCACATACGCATGCCGTGCACCTCGCCGACGAACTATCGACGTAGCCATCACTGTGCACGCACCTTTCCGACATCCTGCTGCTGCAGGAACACTTACATGCGCCGCAGAACAAGTTTGCAGCCGGCTGGTCGGCCAGATGTCACTACGCACATGAAAACCGCCAAGCGTCAGTGTGTCGCCGCCAATCGGTACGTGTCACTGCCGCCAGTATCGCGAGCCCGTCTGTCACACGGACGCAAGATCGACAGTAATAAAGGCCGTCTCCGGGGAGGGGGGGGAGAGTACGGCTCCAAAGCGGCGCGGCATACGGTAACCTACCGACTAACGAAGATGCCACAGCACACGGCAGCGACACCGAGGCAAGGGAAACACGTGAGTGCACCCACGATAGCCCGTGGTCCATCTTCCGACATGCTGATGCTCGTGGCTCCTCCCCCGACGCGGACACCCAACCACCACGACGGCGAGCACGCTATGCATCACCCGACAGGCCCCAGGCGCCTTCAGGCCCTGGTATGCCTTACACAGCCCTCAAGCCACCGACACGCAACTTACGCAACACTATCCAGCGCGACCCAGCGGTCCCCGTGCCGCCGAAGAGCATACATAACGCCCTGTATCAAAACGGCTTTGCGCTTGGTAACAGTGGCGTGTCTACAGAGGACATCAAAGACGCTCTGCGACTCCACGGCCATCCTCGATTTACCCATGATCCAACACTCCAAGCACTGGGGCCGTGGACGGACATCATGCAGAGGCCCCCGAACCGCCTCACTTGGGTGCTGGAAGACTCGGGCGGGAACTCAGGCGAGACAATCTTCCCATGCCTCACGTGGGACCTCCGCCAACCCACCACCGACGCGCCCACTGTCTTCTGGCATGGGACCCGCGGCGACCTTGCGGCCCGTCTTGCTGCCAGAGGAGGGCACCTCTTACCAGGGCCCCGCCGTGAAGCGAAGGGCCGAACTGGCACCAACGTTGGCCGCACGTACGCGAGCGTGCACCCTTCGCTGGCCGCGTGGTACGCAATGCCGCCCCACCCGCCCTACAGTCTCGAAGACGACACCCTCGCGTGGGGACCCATCGCACTCTGGATGTGCGAGGCCACCCAACCACCGCGCGGGGATAACAGGCACAACTTCGTGAAAGGGGAGGCCCACGGAGCGCGCCTCATTTACCCTCGGGTCCTGAGCCTCCTCATCCGCATGGACTGGTGCGCCCCCACAGAAGCTGCTTCCAGGTGCCGTGCCCTACCACACGCCTATGGCATGGGCGACTGCGCGCACGACCTTCACATCGCTGGCTACGATCATCCAGATCTCCGTGAGGCGGCTGAAGCTCACGACCAGGAAGCTAGCACCAGGCGCAGACCAGCCATCGCGGCAGCGTGGCCACCGCCGCAGGCACTATACTCGCCAGAGGCAGCGCGAGTATGGGCCACACAGCACTACGACACTGAAGCAGCCACCATGGGACGACCTCTAACCAAAAAAAGAGCAGGCATAAATAACTATAAGTCTAACACTTAAAGAAGCATAGAGCAACAAACAAGAAAAATAAAACCTAGTAAACCATAACATGAAAACACCAACCCCCCGCCCACGCGTCTCGCTTCACATGCTCCAGCTGGACACGAAACCACTCATCGACCTGGTGTACACTGGCTTGCAAGCTGTCCCCGTGCGGGGGCATCCTGACGCACGCGGGTCGCGCCCCAGCGGCTCCAGCCCTGGGGCCGCGTCGGGCCCACCACGCACTTACAAGTCAGGCACAGCCCTGGCGCACAGTCCAGACCGCTCATCGACGTCATCAGGAGCCGACGAACGCCGTACGCCTTCCCTCATCAGCGCGGCCGCCGCCCTCGCCTGAGGCCGTGCCCGCCCACGGCGATCTGCCTCTCGCTCGTCACGACAGAGTGGCGGAAATTCCACCTCAGACAACAGTGGCATCGAGACGTGGGAGCACATTGAGACGGAAGAGGTGCCGACTGCCTACCACGTCCTCGCCTACCACGTCCGTGATGTGCGGACCCGTGTCAATGCCCCTGGCATCGAGGTCTGGCTTGACCCTGGCGATCACCACGACGGCGCCTACTTACCGTGGGGGACGACAGTCATGGGCCACCGCGTTATAGACCCTGCGGTGGCGGGGCGGGACGGCTGGGTCATCCTCCACCACGACCACGGCGACACCACTACTAAGCTCTGGGCACCGACCCAAGTCCACGTCAAAGCGGACGACTCCTGGCGCACCGTCATGGTACCAGCGGACATGGGGCCCCAGTGGATCAGGTGCCATGCCGATGACGCTCGCCTCCCCGCCGAGGTTGTCCGCACTACAGGCCAATCCTGGTTTGCTGACGTCTGGCCCTTGTGGGATCGCCCGCGACCCCACCCAGACGACCCAGGCACAAACGAGCATGCGCTCCCGCCTCTACCAGGACGCTGGTCTTGCCTACAGTGCCGATTCCAATGCTGTCAGTACTGTGCGGCTCGCCGCAACACGCAGCTCGGCACCTCGGGCCAACCAACGTGCCCAGACTGTGCCCGCAGCGGGCTGCGTGCACTTATGGACTGGTCCACGGACTACTCTTGCAACAGTTGGACGTGTGCATACAGCACCGACAACAGGGACTCCGACACATGCTGCCTGTCCAGCAGGTGCCCCCATCCCCCCAGTCCACACAGCCAGCTCGACGTCCGTGCCACAGGGATGCCGCCGCACATCCTTGCCCGCCAATTCGGCAACGCGCCAGCCCTCCACGACCTTAAGGAACCCCCCCGAGCGCCTTCAGGCCCCGGGGGGAACCTCCACAACCAGGGCAAGCAGGTTACCAGGGTCAATGGTACTTCCCACCGCAGCCGCGGCGCGTCCCCAGGCAGGGACTGCCTGACGGCACAATGCGGCCACCTGGATTCACAGGAACGGGGATGCCCGAAGAACCTTTCCCCGACCAACCTCTTTGGAGGGAAGGCTACGTGCTCTTCAGTCCCCACCAGGCTCTCAAGGAGGAATTCACCTTCAACAAGACGGTCCGCCGACCCTACTCCCTAGCCATCACCAACATGTACAGGGACCGTGTCACGGTCAGGACCGTCTGCGAGTCGATCGCCGAGCGCATCCACACTACCCGCACCCGCTGGCGAGACGTGGTACTGTACTGTGACGCCGAGGGTGGTCCTGGGCCTCAAGCCCTCGACTACGACATGCGACTCTGCGACGCCATGGTGAGCCGTGCCACGACCGAAGCCGAGCTAAACCACGACCGCAGCAACCGTGGTAGTTTCTGCCTCTATGGACCAGCGCACCAGCGAGCCGTCAACATCACGGCGATCTCCGAGCCGCAGAACATCGACTACATGAAGCATGTGCGGCGATACTCACCCGTAGGGGGAACCTACCCTGACCACGCCTTCGAGCACGTCTATCGGGGCTGGCAGCGGCCCGACGTGCCCACCATCCTCCCCGACACCCGTCCCCTCTCGAGAGCCGACTGGCAGCGACACCAACAGCACCAGCAGCGCATCCAGCAGCGGGACCAACGTGACGCAGGACAGCAAGGCACGCCACGCTACCGCTCCCCCGCGCGAGTCCCGACAGGCGGTAACACGGCCTACGACGGGGCTGCCGCCTACTACCGTGGCCCCATAGGTGCCAGGCCCGCGGCTGCTGGAGCAGCCGCCTCCAGCTACGGCCACGCCCCCCACGCCAGGGTACACCCAGCGGTCATCGGCTACCCGCGTGCACCCGTGCAGGCCCTCCCAAGGGCCACCTCGCCAGTGCCAGGGTCCACGCGCGCCTGGGGCCATCACTCAGGCCGACATGATGGCACCTCCAGCAACCAGCCCGCAGTGATAACCCCTGCGGCTTCAGCCCAGGGGGCTGCAACAAACCGTGGCAGGACTGGGCGCCCCGAAGGATGGCGTGATGCGAACGTGCGCGCTTGGCAACCGCGCCAACACACGCCCCCGCCAAACGTGGCTGCAGCACTGCGCCCTGCCCAGGCAAAACCTGCCCCACCTGAGCGGGAGAGGCAGCCGCTCACCCCGCTCGTCCTCACGCACATCCAGGCGCATCACAGCGCCTCCCCGCGGCACAGCGAGGGAAGCGCCCATCACGTCAGCCCCCGCTTCGACGCTGTCGACCCTGACCAGGCCACAGCCACGGCGGAGGGCGGCACAAGCGCCTCTCGCCAGCCCAGCCCATCACCCTGCGCGGCGCCGATCCGATCCCCGAGCAGGGCGGATTCCGAGCGCGCTAATGCCCAGGCGATCTCGCCACGCGACCGCCACACGGGCGGGCGCGTCCCGCGCAGCAGGACCTGCAGCCGCCACAGTTCACGCAAGGCCCCAGGGAGCTCCACGAGCTCGCCGCCTCGCGAGACTCAGGCTGATGGCCGAGCCCCCGAAGTGGTGCCACGCTTCGGAGCCAGCGTCATCGAACTTGGCCAGGTCGACCTCGAGCCGACGCCGTCCACGGACCACGAGCCGCCGCTGCCCACCCGCGTGATCGTCCCCATCGACGAGGCGCCAACCTTCGACCCGTTCAAGAACAAGTACCGTGTCAAGAACCTCGTGGCGGGTTTCGGTCGCGCTGTTGGCTACACCGCTCTCACGCTCAGAGGTTGTGTGGGCGGGTAGGCCCCCCGCCACCCAATCAGCCGCTGCCGTGCGCGAGCGGTCTGGCTGCCACGTGGAATCAGCCGTGGTCCGCGAACGGGGGCCTCAGCCGGCAGTGCGGGGGCTCGTGGACGGAGGCCCACCGGTCCAGTCCTCCGACCGTGTGTGGTGTGGGCGCTGTTCCAACCAGAATGCTAGGCTCAGTGCAGTGAGATACTGTGTGACGGGGCGCCCAGCGCCACGCAGCTGACGCTGGAACGAAGCGTGCGTGGTTGCTTTGGGCCTCCCAGACCCACTCAACCCCCCCCAACCACACCCCCCCCACCTGGAAGCCGCGTGCGCAGTATATAGCGCGTGTCGGCGTTGTGCCGCGCGCCAGCGCCTACCCAGCCAGCCCTGCATGTGTGCGCTTTTGCTTTTGTGTGTTCGGCGCAAGGAGCGCCGTGAGCGAGCGTCCGCCTCCCTCTCCCTCTGCTGACGTCTCACCTCTCCTCCCCTCGTCCCCTATGGTACAGGAGTGAGGAGGATTTTCCGAGACAGTTTTACTGACGTTTATGAACCCCCCCTGGCGCAGTGCCGACCGTGTCCCGCCTATACTTCTGGCCTGACGGCGGCTTCAGCCCCGGTCAAGCTAATCCATAGGAACGCCATGAGCTCCTACTGTGGCCAAGCCTTTTACCTGGGCGAGGGTCAGGCTGACCTTCACCGTGCGGGGCGTGCAAACCCCAGCTCCACCGATGGAGACGGGCCAGGTCGCTCCATACACCTCGTCAGCCTAAACATCACCAGTCGCTCAGCGAACTGGCCAACCATCACCGCTCTTGGTGTCGACCACAACGCCGCAGTCATAGCACTGCAGGAGACCCGACACGCCAAGCCGACTAGACAAGCCATCGCTACCAGCGCCGCCAATCCACTCCACGGAGGATACCACGCCAGTCTTGGACCTGACCTAGATCTGGCGCGAGCCCAGCGCAGAGCTGCCCACGGCGGCACAGACCACACCGTCGTGGGCAACACTGGCGCCTCGGGAGGGGTCGCCATCCTCTCTATGCCATTGTCGACTCCACTGTCGACGACAATGCGCCCTGTATCGTCGCCCTCAAGGCCAAGAAAAGATGGCACGAGGTCTTTCTCCCGCTCTGCACTCAACACCGCCGCAGGCGGCGACGAAACAACCACGGGCCCGCGGGGATCTACATAGCGAGCCTTTACGGGATTGCTGGAGGAGACAGCACAGCTCTTTTTCGGCTCGCTGACTGCGCCGCCGCTAGGGTCGGCTCAGCCCCCTATTTCATCTGCATGGACGCCAATACGAACATCGATGACAATCCACACCTTCTGCACATGTTGCATCACGGATGGTTCAACGTCGCTGAGGGCACACCAGACCACACCATGCACACATACGGCAATATCCCTGACTGGGACCGCGTCACCAAGTGCCCCCGCACTTCGCGCATCGATTATATCATTGCCAACCAAGCGGCGCGATCCCTTGTCACCGACTTCTGCTATCTCCGCGACTTGCCAGCGAAGTCTCATGTTGGCCTGCAGGTCACGCTTGACCTCAGTCGCCTCGACCATACGGCCCGACGTCTTCTTGCCCCCACGCCCTACCCTCCCGACGATGGAGCTAATGAGGGTCACGAGCTGCAGGCACTAGGGACCCTCATCGCTGGGCGATATCAGGACCGCATGGAACAGGCCGACACACGCGACGACGTGGAGCGCATGTTCGCCCTGGCTAACGAGGCCAGTCATGAGTACCATCTCACCCGTCTGCGCGACCTGCCACCTCCACCGCCCGACCACCCAAAACAGAAGCCCCCCACCATGCACGGGCTCACGCCCATGTTCGAAGAGCGACCAGTTGTCCCCCGCGCCTTCCCCACCTACGGAGCTTCCACGATACACATGAACCGACTGCGCAAGCTCCATCGGCAACTCTGTGAGCTTCGTTTCATCGAACAGCACCATCATTTAGATTGCCGTGCCATCCCGCCGTACCTTGCGCAGCGCATCGACTGCACGTGGACCGCGGCCCGCCTCCTATGCCACAAGCTGCGCCCCACGGTTCTCCTGGACTTCCCCGAGGCCTGGACCCCCGACGAGCCAGCACCTCACGGAGAGCACCTTGACGGTTTGATCCAAAACCTCGACCTAGAGCTGGCGCGACGTGCGAACCGTGCCAAAGCTGAACGCATCAAGATATGGGCTGAGGGCGTCCGCGAGCCAAGCGGGCGAAAGGCGGCCATATACGCACGGGCTGCTGACAGCTCGCCCACGGCGTATCTTCGCACGCCTATCACACCTGACGATACGCAACTCCACTGCGACACCAACGCCTTCAAACCTGACAAAGCTAGCACGGACGATAGCGACGCTGACACCGAAGCTGGCGGCTTCAGCCCCAGCGACGGTAGTTCGCCCGACACGGACAACGACGAAGACCACACCTGTGAACCACCACCTGCACAAGTCCCCGACATTCTCCCTGCCAGCGCCATTGTTGCTAATACCAAAGACATGCTTAAGCTCATGGTCGACACCTGGGAGCCCATATTGGGCAGGTACCGCGCCCGTGCAGGACATGACGCCGAAGCCATGCCGACGTGGGCTGACTTCTACGACGAGTACCGACAAGAGCTGCCTACGCCATCACCAGCTACCCCTTTCCACCTCACCGACGACCAACTCATCCACTTTATTCGCACTCGTTCACCGCGCCGTGCGGGGGGACTGGACGGCTGGACTACTAAGGAGGCTAAGGAGTTACCCGACGACATCCTTCGCCTCTTCGCCAGCGTCTTACGCGCTATGCAACGCACTGGCACCATCCCAGAACCCCTCCTTCATGTGCCAAACCCGTGCCTCCGAAAGGCCGAGGCGAACTCCCAACGGACCAACGACTTCTCTCGGTGCTTTCCGTTTGGATGTATGCGTGGGAAGCGCCAGCTTACCGCAGCCTCACGGACTGGAGGAAAGGATGGACCCACGCCACGAGTTTTGGCGCTGTCCCCAAAGCTACCATTGGGGACGTCAGCACCTCTCTTGCCCTGCGCATCGAACACGCCAGGGCCTTACTCCTTCCCTTAGCTGGGGCTGCCCTGGACCGACAGAAGTGTTTCGACTACCTCATCACGGACATCTGCCTTAACCTTGCGCTCCACGCGGGGTGCCCCCAAGACATCGTTACTGTCCGCAGAAACTTCTACAGTCGTCACAAACGCTACATCCGCATGAACGGCGCGTACTCTAAGGAACTGGCCAGGACAAACGGTCACCTCCAGGGAAGCTCTTGGCCCCTGGACGACATTAAGCTGCTCATGTGTGTGTGGACCAAGAGACAGCATCGATACGTTCCGCGATCACTCAGCACTACCTTTGTTGACGACAACAACTCCACTACTCACACCGCGCCTGAGTTGCAGAAATCTCTTGATGAAACCGCCAAGTTTGATCGATTTTCTGGTCAACGCATTCACCCTGGCAAAGTGGCGGGGTGGGCGCTCACCGACGAGCTTCACACCGCCGTTACCCAGCTCACTCTGGCGGAACGGCCCTTACGCGTGGTCGACTCCTTTAAGCTCGTCGGGAGTTACATCAACGCCGAGGCAGCGCCGGCTCCAGCCGCGCTAAACCTCACGGCCACCGCTGACGCCCGTGTTCGCAGGGCGACTAGTCGCCTGCCGCGCATTGGCAAGCTCCCATCACCGATGCTGATTAAGGCGCGGCACGCCCGTTCCCTTGCTGCCAGCGTCTGTACCACGGGCACCGACATTCAAGCCCCATCAGGCCCCGTCAAAACTGCCTACAACCATGCCCTTAAGGCGGCTATCCGCCCCAAGGGAAACAGGTGGGTCGAGTTTTGGACCCTCATGGCCGTGTGCGTCCCAGGACACGCCCTGGAGATTGACGCCATGACGCAGCGTGAAGTCTTCCTGTGTCTGCGGCGACAGGTTAACCGCGACGCCACTCTCTGCGGTCTCGTCAGGGATCTCCAACACCATGTCCAGACCCTATTCGGGGGAGGACCTGTCGGACGACTTGTCCAGACGCTTCAGCAGCTCCGTTGGACCTGGCCCACATTTGGCATCATGTACGACGACTGGGGCTGTCAGATCAGTTGGCTGAACTTACCCCACAACGCCTTCCTTCACATGCTGCGAGCCTCACAACGCAGAGCCTTTCTGAGAAAGATCAAGCCACGGCGTCATGACCTTGGACACCTGGCCTCTGTCAGACAGGGCCTCGACCTCTTCGCCAGCACGTGGCTCGCCCGAACGAAAGGAGCAGCCATATGCAATGCCTGGCAGCTGGCGCTCCTCCTGAACTACCTGTCGGGCGGGGACCACACCCAACAGCGACGATCCCGATCAAACACGTCTGCTGACCCCAGCCCCATCTGCCGATACTGCGACGAGGAAGAGGAAACTCATGAGCACACTGTCCGCGACTGCAAGTGCTGGGCCCGAGAAAGACTCCCTCTCACCACCCTCATCAGTGACGAGCAGTGGGCCCGTCTTCCGCCGCACACAAGACATTGCGGGCTCTTCGATGAAGACCCAGCCCTCCTCGACCTGCAGGCCGACCTCGCGAGGGACCCGCTACCTCAGCCCATACCGCGGCATCCACCTGAGGGAGATCCTGCGGCTTCAGCCCAGGACTCCTACACCACCTACCTTGACCACGACACTGGTTGGACATGGGTCTACGCTGCCACGGACGGTGCATGCACCAACCAAGCCATCCCATTGCTTGCACGAGCGGGCTACGGCGTCTACTACGGCATCGACCACCGCATGAACTACAGTGCACGCGTTCACGGTATTACGCAGAACGCACAGCTTGCGGAGACCCTCGCCATTGTCCACCTCACGGCATGTGCTGAACGGCCCGTACACGTTTTCGTGGACAACCAGGCGGTGGTCGATGGGTTCCAAAGTATCATCGACGGACACTCACCACCGCAGGGCACGCACGTGGAGCTCTTGGAAAAGATCCACCGATGCGTCATGGCCAAGCCCAACATGTTCCGCGTCGAGAAAGTCGCTAGCCACCAGGGCGACATGGGCATCGACCTCGGGCTCATCGGGCCCATCGCGGAGGAGTTCAATCGTCAGGCTGACGCCCTCGCCACAACGGCGGCACGTACTCATAACCTTCCAGACGACATTGTCGAAGCTCCCAAAACACGACATCGCCAAGCGACCGTGCTTCATGGAGTCGCTGTCGCCATCTACGAGCGTAGACACCGCACACTCCCCCTCCCACACCGCAGGGCTGGGTTTACAGCTGCGGAACTCAACAAAATGGAACCAAATCCCCTGCTGTCTGACCAGGCACCACCCGCGGCTGGACAGACATCCCACAGAACCCGGACGAGCTCTGGGCCGAGGCCCAACGGGCGATATTCGACGAACAGGAGGACGACCCGTTCGGCTTTGGTGGGGGCCTGGACTTCCTGGGCGACGGGCCAGCCAGCGCAAACCCTGCCTCGTCGGGCACCCGGACGGCGCCCCCGACTCCGCCATTGATAGCGGCAGCGCACCCACATGACAACGCCGTTCATTTTCAAGACGCTGACGAACAGGAGGATAACCTGTTCAGCTTCGGTGGGGGATCGGACGCTTTGGACGACGGACCAGTCAGCGAAAACCCTGCCCCGTCGGGCAACCTCTCGATCCCTACTGCGACTCCGTCCCCGAGAGTGACATCGCCCACAAACGATGATATCGGCCACCGCCAAGACGCCGACCACGACCTGGGTGACCCCCGCGGACTGAGTGGCATGGAGGACGCACCGCCGATACCACACGCCGCCGACCATGCCGCCCTACCGAGACGCCAACCGTCTACGCGACCGACCTCAGAGCCCTTGCACGGCATCATGACTGGTCCCACCGCGCAAACCACTCCGCCCCCCCACCGCCGGCAGCCCGCGGGGGCGGCTTCAGCCCCCCCGCAGGGCCCTAAACCAGACAGGCCCTCGTGCCCCGTCCACGCTTCCATCGTTGCTGAGCGAGAGGAAGCGGCTCTCCCGACCTCTCGGGGCGTGGCCCTAGCGGCTCCAGCCCTGGGGTCGCGTGTGCCCCTCCAGTCACCCTTCAAGGGGGACGGACGACAGCGTACAGGGTGCCGCACTACGCTAGTCCACCATTTGGACAGGCGTACCGAGGACCTCGCCTCTGTCTCGAGGCTCTCGGCTGCTGGCACTGAGCAGCCACCCCTCACCGACCGCGAAACCGAGCTGTCACAGGCTATGGCTGCTCTCCATCAGAGGTGCTTAGCTCTCGCCGCGGACCTCGCCGCCGCCCAAGCTCGTCAAGGCCCTCTACTCCAGCGCCTCCACAGCGCTGGGCGAGCCTTTGCCGAGCTGCTCACGGCCTCGCCCGATGGTGCCGTGCCGTCACTCACCATCCAAGCTATGCTGTCATCGTTCCGCGGCGCTCCTCCTGGTGCCCCGCGCTAATCTCCTCCTTTCTGCCTGCCCGTGTGTACGCGTGGCTCCGCGTCCACGGCGTCAGGGCGTGGGGGCGGGGGGTGCCCCGTCACTGCGCGCCGCTTAGCGGCCAAGCGCCCAACTGGCGGTCTGCCAAGCCGCCTAGCCACGTGTCAGCACGTCGCCTTTCTTGTTGGGGCCTATTTCCTCACGCGGTCTGACAGGTGAGATCATCATCGTCTGTCCGCCGTCTGTAGCGCCTGTCGCACTGCGCCGGGGGAGGGGGTTTTTGTTGCCCGCCCTCGTATCTAAAGGCTGCACCGCCGCAAATAGTGCATGCGAGTTGTCGCACCGCAGTGCGCCTCGCGGACGGACCCTGGTCCGCCTACTTGTCCGATCTCCCGCTCTCTCTCTCTCTCTCTCTCTCTCTATCTCTGCTCTCTCTCTCTCTCTCTCGCTCTCTCCCGCTCTCTCTCTCTCTCTCTTTCTCTCTCTCTCTCTCTCTCTCTCTCTCTCTCTCTTCTCTCTCTCTCTCTCTCTCCCTGAAGGTGCCACCGCCGCCGACGAGCCAGGCCATGCCACCGCACCGCCAGCTCCCACCAGCCCGCGCAGTGGCGGCTTCAGCCCCGCTGCAGCACTGGCTGGACCTGGGCGTCTTCAGACCTCAGGTGGCAGGACCCCGTCCCGCACCCTTGTCCGCCGAGCTAACTCGACTGACTCCAACTCCAGCCCCGTCGACCACTGGCAGGCTGGCCTCGACAACGATCCCATCGAGGACGCGGACCCCGACGCCAGCGGCTCCCATGAGGCCCCGTACAGCGCAGCGGCCTCTCGACGCTGCGGCTGTCTCATCTGCCTCTTCGTGGTCACGTACGCCATCTTGGTAGCCATGCCGTACCAGGACCAGATCGACGGGTACCTGCCGACACCGAGCCGAGACCCCAGCTACCGGCAGCGACGACGCCGTGAAGCTGCGGCACCAGGCCCACCCGTGTCCACTACGCCCCGACGCACGATAGCATACGACGCCGCGGCCGCCCTGTGGGGTCTTCTCAGGTGGACCAGCGCCAAACTCAGAGACACTGTCTCGGGCGGAGCCAGCGCAGTCGGGTCTGGCCTCTGGGGCGCCCAGAAATGGGCCAGCGGCAAACTCGGAGCTATCGCCACAGGCGGAGTGGTTTGCGGTCTCCTCCTGGTCGGCGCCAAACTTCTCGCTCAAGGAGCCGTCGGACACGTAGGAGCCCGCATCTGTGCGCGCGTCCTGACTCACCCACGGCCCAGTGGTGCCTCCGCTGTTGCCAACCGATCAGGAGCCCGCGCGATGAGGCCCCACACACGCTTCCGCGCACGCATCCCGACGACCCCGAGAGCCAGTACGTGCATCCCCTTCGACACCCGCTGCTACAGGAACACTACGCCGCCGCAGTTGCCGCCGCAGTCGCCGATGTCACCGCCGCCACCGCCGCCGCCATCGTTGAAGTCACTGCCGCGGTATCGCGAGCCTCGTCTGTCACGCCACGGTCGACCAGCCCGTCCCCGCGAGACGGCCCCACAAGCGGCGCGGCCTCTGGCAACCCGCCGACTCACGAAGCCGACGCAGCTCAGGCCACCGACGCCGAGGCAAGCGACGCACGTGAGCGCACCCTCGACGGCGACGGCGTGCACGGAGCGCCCGACGACGAAGCGGATGCAAGCAACGCCCGTGGTTCCTCTTCCGACATGGACACCCAACCACCACGACGGCGAGCACGCTACGCATCACCCGCCAGGCCCCAGGCGCCTCCAGGCCCTGGTACGCCCCACCCAGCCCTCAGGCCACCGACGCGCACCTTACGCAACACCATCCAGCGCGACCCAGCGGTCCCCGTGCCGCCGACGAGCATCCTCACCTTCCTGTACCAGAACGGCTTTGCGCTTGGTAGCAGTGGCGTGACTACGGAGGACATCGAAGACGCCCTGCGACTCTACGACCATCCTCGATTCACCCATGACCCAACGCTCCAAGCGTTGGCGCCGTGGACTGACATCATGCAGAGGCCCCCGAACCGACTCAGTTGGGTGCTGGAAGACTCGGGCGGGAACTCAGGCGAGACGATCTTCCCCTACCTCACGTGGGACCTCCGTGCTCCTACCACTGACACGCCCACGGTCTACTGGCACGGGACCCGCGGCGACCTTGCGGCCCGTCTTGCTTTCAACGGAGGTCACCTCCTGCCGGGCCCCCGCAGTGAAGCGAAGGGCCGAACCGCCACAAATGTCGACCGCACGTACGTGGGTGTGCACCCGTCGCTGGCCGCGTGGTACGCGGTGCCGCCTCGCCCGCCCCGCAGCCTCGAAGACGACACCCTCGCCTGGGGACCCATCGCGCTCTGGATGTGCGAGGCTACCAAACCGCCGCGCGGTGAGAACTGGCACAACTTCGTGTACGGGGAGGCTCACGGAGCGCGCCTCATCTACCCACGGGTCCTGGGCCTCCTCATCCGCATGGACTGGTGTGCCCCCACCGAAGCTGCCTCCAGGTGCCGTGCCCTCCCGCACACCTGTGGCATGGGCGACTGCGCGCACGCCCTCCACATTGCCGGCTTCGATCACCCAGACCTCCGCGAGGCGGCTGAAGCCCGCGACCAGGAGGCAAAGATCCGGCGCAGGCTGGACACCGCGGCAGCGTGGCCACCGCCACAGGCACTATACTCGCCAGAGGCAGCGCGAGCATGGGCTACACAGCACTACGACACCGAAGCAGCCACCAGGGCCGACCCCAACCAGCCCCGACCGCGTGCCTCGCTTCGCAAGCTCCAGCTGGACCCGCAGCCACTGATCGACCTGGTGTACACTGCCACGGCGCAGGCTGTACCCTAGCGGTGGCAGTCTGACGTACGAGCGCCGCGCCCCAGCGGCTCCAGCCCTGGGGCCGCGTCTGGCCCATCGCACACCTCTCAGCCAGGTGCCGCCTCGGGACACAGTCCAGACCGCTCACCGACGGCATCGGGAGCCGACGACCGCCGTACTCCGTCCCTTATCAGCGCGGCCGCCGCCCTCGCCCGAGGCCATGCTCGCTCACGGCGCTTCGCCTCACGTTCGTCACGGCAGAGCGGCGGCAACTCCGCTTCTGACAGCAGCGACATCGATACGTGGGAGCACATCGAGACGGAAGAGGAGCCGACCGCCTACCACGTCCTCGCCTTCCACGTCCGCGATGTGCGGTCCCGTGTGAACGCCCCTGGCGTCGAGGTCTGGCTCGACCCAGGCGAGCATCACGATGGCGCCTACCTACCGTGGGGGCGACCGTTGTGGGCCACCGCGTTACTGACCCTGCGGTTGCGGGTCGCGATGGCTGGGTCATCCTTCACCACGACCACGGCGACACCACCACCAGGCTCTGGGCACCGACCCAAGTCCACGTCAAGGCGGACGACACTTGGCGCACGGTCATGATCGCAGCGGACCTGGGGCCCCAGTGGATCCAGCGCCATGCTGACGACGCTCGCCTCCCCGCGGAGGCGGTCCGCACTACAGGCAAGTCCTGGTTCGCCGACGTCTGGCCTTTGTGGGATCGACCCCGACCCCACCCAGACGACGCAGTCACCGACGAGCAAGCGTTCCCGCCCCTACCAGGACGCTGGATTTGCCTACAGTGCCGATTCCAACGCTGCCAGTATTGTGCTGCCCGCCGCAACACGCAGCTCGGCACCTCGGGCCAACCGACGTGCCCGGACTGCTCCCTCAGCGGACTGCGTGCACCTATGGACTGGTCCACGGACTACTCTTGCAACAGCTGGACGTGCGTGTACAGCACCGACGACAGGGCCGCCGACACATGCTGCCACTCCAGCAGATGCCCGCACCCGCCTCGTCCGCACAGCCTGCTCGACGTCCGTGCCACAGGGATGCCTCCGCACATCCTCGCCCGCCAATACGGCAACGCGCCAGCCAGCACGACCTCATGGAGCCCCCCCGAGCGCCTTCAGGCCCCGGGGGGGAGCCTCCGCACCAGTCCAAGCGGATACACCACAACAACACACAATAAGCAGACAGCAGTGCCAATTACCAACACAAACCAATATACACCAGACAACAACACAATGGGCCAATGGTAATCCTCCACGAGGCCAGCGCCGCTCCCAGAGCAGGGATGATCGCAAGTGCATCACGAGGCGGCCACCAGGGTTCACAGGGACGGGGATGCCTGAAGACCCGTCTCCCGAACAACCGCTGTGGAAGGAAGGCTACGTGCTCTTCGGCCCGCACCAGGCCCTCAAGGAGGATTTCATCTTCAACAAAGCGGTGCGCCGACCTTACTCCCTAGCCATCACCAACATGTATAGGGATCGTGTCACAGTCAGGACCGTCTGCGAGTCTATCGCCGAGCGCATCCACACTACCCGCACGCGCTGGCGGGATGTGGTACTGTACTGGGATGCCGAGGGCTGCCCTGGGCCTCAAGCTCTCGACTACGACATGCGCCTCTGTGACGCCATGGTGAGTCGTGCCACGACCGAAGCCGAGTTGAACCACGACCGCAGCAACCGTGGTATCTTCTGTCTCTATGGACCAGCGCACCAGCGGGCTGTGAACATCACGGTGCTCCCCGAGCCGCAGAACATTGACTTCGCGGAGCATGTACGGCGCTACTCACCTGACGGGGAGACTTACCCAGACCATGCCTTCGAGCACGTCTACCAGGGCTGGCGGCGGCCCGACGTGCCGCCCATCCTCCCCGACACCCGCCCGCTCTCGAGAGCCGACCAGCAGCGCTACCAGCAGCGCACCCAGCAGCGCGACCAACGCGACGCAGGTCAGCCGAGCACGCCACGCAACCGCTCTCCCGCGCGCGTCCCGACAGGCGACAGAGCGGTGTACGGCGGAGGCGCCGCCTACCACCGTGGCCCCATTGGTGCCAGGCCCGCGGCGGCAGGGGCAGCCGCCTCCAGCTACGGCCACGTCCCCCGCGCCAGGGTGCACCCAGCGGTCGTCGGCTACCCGCGCGCACCCGCGCAGGCTCCCCCACGGGCCACCTCGCCCGCGCCAGGGTCCACGCGTGCCTGGGGCCATTACCCAGGCCGCCACGACAGCACCGCCAACAACCAGTCCGCAGCGGCACCCCCTGCGGCTTCAGCCAGGGGGCTGCACCAAGCCGCGGCAGGACAGGGCGCCCCGCAGGATGGCGCGAGGCGAACGTGCGCGCCTGGCAACCGCGCCAACACACGCCCCCGCCAAACGTGGCCGCAGCGCAGCGCCCTGCCCAGGCAAAGCCCGCCCCCCCTGAGCGCGAGCGGCAGCCGCTCGTCCCGCGCGTCCTCACGCACACCCAGGCACACCGCAGCGCCTCCCCGCGGCACAGCGAGGGTAGTGCCCACCGCGTCAGCCCCCGGCCTGACGCCGCCGACCCTGACCAGGCTGCAGCCTCGGCGGCGGGCGGCACAGGCGGCTCCCGCCCGCCCAGCCCAGCACCAGCGCAGCGCCGATCCGCTCCCCGAGCAGGGCGGACTCTGCGCGCGCCAACGCCCAGGCGGCCTCGCCACGTGACCGCCACACGGGCGGGCGCGTCCCGCGCAGCCGGCCCAGCAGCCGCCACCGCTCGCGCAACCCCCCCGGGAGTTCCACGAGCTCGCCGCCCCGCGAGACTCAGGCTGACGCCCAAGCCCCCGAGGTGGTGCCACGTTTCGGTGCCGGCGCCAAAGACCCTAACGAGGTCGACCTCGAGCCGACGCCGTCCACGGACCAGGAGCTGCCACCGCTCACCCGCGTCGCCGCCCCCGACGAGGCGCCGACCTTCGACCCCTACAAGCGCAAGTACTCCGTCAAGGACCTCGCGGCGGGCTTCGGCGGCGGCTCACCGCTGTCTCCTCAGAGCCACGGCGGCGCCCCCGCCACCTCTGCCGCTGCCGCGGCCGCGGCGGCCCCGCGTGGAGTCAGCCCTGTCCGCAACGCGAGCCTCGCGGCAGCGGGCATGGACGAGGCTCAGCGCCAGGCCACCGACCGCGCCGCTCGCCACGCCCAGCTAGTGGCTGACGCGCAGGCAGGGCGTGCGCCGCCGCAGCCACAGGGCCCACCGCCCGAGGCGAGCGCGGAGGGCGCACACGAACAAGCTGTTCCAGCTGATGCTGCTCATCACGGCACTGACGGGGAGGGCGCGCCGCCGCAGGACGGACCAGCGGTGTCGCGTGCGCAGTATTCGCGCGCGCGCTGCGCCGCTGCCGCGCCGCGCTGCCGCCGCTGGTTTGCTTTTGCTCTTGCGCTCGGCAGGATGGATCGAGGAGTCGCCTCCCTCTCCCCCTGCTGCCGTCTCACCTTTCCTCCCTCCGCCCCCCACGGTACAGGAGTGAGGAGGTTTTTTCGAGGCATTTTTGCCGATGTTTATGACCCCCCCCCGGCGCAGCGTCGACCATGCCTTGCCTACACTTTTGGCCCGACGGCGGCTTCAGCCCCGTCCAAGCCACTCTGCTGTGACGCTATGAGCTCCTACTGTGGCCAAGCCTCCTACCTGGGTGATGGCCAGGCCGCCCTCCACCGTGCGGGGCGTGCTAACCCCAGCTCCACCGACGGAGATGGGCCAGGTCGCTCCATCCACCTCGTCAGCCTCAACATCACGAGTCTTCCAGCGAACTGGCCAACCATTACCGCCCTAGGTGTCGACCACAACGCCGCAGTCATAGCGCTGCAGGAGACCCGTCATGCCAAGCCTACCAGGCAAGCCATCGTCACCAACGCCGCCAATCCTCACCACGGAGGATACCAGGCCAGTCTGGGACCTGACCTGGACCTGGCGCGTGCCCAGCGCAAAGCTGCTCACGGTGGCACGGACCACACGGTCGAGGGCAACACCGGCGCTTCGGGCGGGGTTGCCATCCTCTCTAAGGACGCCATCGTCGACTCCACCGTCGACGACATTGCGACCTGTATCGCCACCCTAAAGGCCAAGAAACGATGGCACGAGGTCTTCCTCCCGCTCTGCACCCAGCACCGCCGCAGGCGGCGACGAAACAACCACGGCCCCGCTGGGATCTACATTGCGAGCCTCTACGGGGTCGCTGGAGGGGACAGCACCGATATATTTCGGCTTGCTGATTGCGCCGCCGCGAGGGTCGGCTCAGCCCCGTATTTCATTTGGATGGACGCCAACACGAACATCGACGACAATCCACACCTGCTGCACATGATGCAGCACGGATGGTCCAACGTCGCTGAAGGCACACCAGACCACACCATGCACACATGGCAATATCCCTGACTGGGACCGCGTCACCAAGTGCCCCCGCACCTCGCGCATCGACTATGTCATCGCCAATCAAGCGGCGCGATCTCTTGTCACCGACTTCTGCTATCTGCGTGACTTGCCAGCGAAGTCCCATGTTGGCCTGCAGGTCACACTCGACCTAAGCCGCCTCGATCACACGGCCCCACGCCTTTTGGCCCCCACTCCATACCCTCCAAACGACGGAGCTCATGAGGACCACGAACTCCAGGCACTAGGGACCCACATCGCCGGACGATACCACGACCGCATGGAGCAGGCTGACGCACGCGACGATGTGGAACGCATGTTCGCCCTGGCAAACGAGGCCAGCCATGAGTACCATCTCACCCGGCTGCGGGACCTGCCGCCCCCACCGCCAGACCACCCAACAAAGAAGGCCCCTACCATGCACGGGCTCACACCCACGTTCGAGGAGCGACCCGCCGTCCCCCGCGCCTTTCCCACCTACGGAGCTTCCACGATTCACATGAACCGCCTTCGCAAGCTCCATCGGCAACTTTGCGAGCTTCGCTTCATCGTACTGCACCATCATATAGACTGCCGTGCTATCCCGCCGCACCTGGCGCAACGCATCGACTGCACGTGGGCCGCGGCCCGCCTTCTCTGCCACAAGCTGCGCCCCACGGCCCTCCTGGCTTTTCCTGACGCCTGAACCCCCGACGTGCCAGCGCCACGCGGAGAGCAGCTCGATCGTCTGATCCAAAATCTAGACTCGGAGCTGGCGCGACGTGCAAACCGAGCCAAAGCTGAACGCATCTAGATCTGGTCTGAGGGCGTCCGCGAGCCAAGCGGGCGAAAGGCGGCCATATACGCACGGGCTGCCGACTGCTCGCCCACGGCGTATCTCCGCACGCCTACCACTCCCGACGATGCACAGCTCCACTGCGACATCACCGCCTTCCACCCTGACCAAGCTAGCACGGACGACAGTGATGCCGACACCGACGCCGGCGGCTTCAGCCCCGGCGACGGTAGCTCGCCCGACACGGGCAACGACGACGGCCCCATTCGTGGCCCACTACCAGCCCAGGTTCCCGACGCCCTCCCCGCCAACGCTATCGTTGCCAACACCAAAGACATGCTCAAGCTCATGGTCGACACCTGGGAGCCCATCCTGGCCACGTACCGCGCTCGCGCGGGCCATGACGCCGAAGCTATGCCGACGTGGGCGGACTTCTACGACGAATACCGACAAGAGCTGCCTACGCCATCACCAGCAGCCCCTTTCCACCTCACCGACGACCAACTCATCCACTTCATTCGCACCGTTCACCGCGCCGCGCGGGGGGACTCGACGGCTGGACAACTAAGGAGGCTAAGGAGTTACCCGACGACATCCTTCGCCTCTTCGCCAGCGTCTTACGTGCTATGCAACGCACTGGCACCATCCCCGAGCCCCTCCTGCACGTGCCAAACCCGTGCCTCAGAAAAGGCCGAGGGGAACTCCCGACGGACCAACGGCTTCTCTCGGTTCTTTCCGTGTGGATGTATGCGTGGGAGGCGCCGGCCTACCGTGGCCTCACGACCTGGCGGCAAGGATGGACCCATGCCACGAGCTTCGGCGCCGTTCCCAAAGCCACCATTGGGGATGTCAGCACTTCTCTCGCCCTGCGCATCGAACACTCCAGGACTTTACTCCTCCCCTTAGCTGGAGCAGCCCTTGACCGACAGAAGTGCTTCGACTACCTCATCACGGACATCTGTCTAAACCTTGCGCTGCACGCGGGGTGCCCACAAGACATCGTTACTGTCCGCCGAAACTTCTACAGACACACAAACGCTACATCCGCATGAACGGAGCGTACTCCAGGGACCTGGCCAGGACAAACGGTCACCTCCAGGGCAGCTCGTGGTCCCTGGATGACATCAAGCTGCTCATGTGCGTGTGGACAAAGAGGCAGCACCGATACGTTCCTCGATCACTCAGCACAACCTTCGTTGACGACAGCAACTCCACTACCCACACCGCTCCTGAGCTGCAGAAATCTCTCGACGAAACCGCCAAGTTTGACCGATTCTCCGGTCAACGCATTCACCATGGTAAAGTGGCAGGGTGGGCGCTCACCGATGAGCTGCACGCCGCCGTCACCCAGCTCACACTGGCGGATCGCCCCCTCCGAGTGGTCGATTCCTTCAAGCTCGTCGGGAGGTACATCAACGCCGAGGCAGCGCCGGCTCCAGCCGCGCTTAACCTCACGGCCACCGCAGACGCCCGTGTGCGGAGGGCGACTATCCGCCTGCCGCGCATTGGCAAGCTCCCGTTGCCGATGCTTATCAAGGCGCGGCACGCCCGATCCCTGGCCGCCAGCGTCTGCACCACGGGCACCGACATCCAAGCACCATCAGGCCCAGCCAAGACTGCCTATAACCACGCCCTCAAGGCGGCTATCCGCCCCAAGGGGAACAAGTGGGTCGAGTTCTGGACTCTCATGGCCGTGTGCGTGCCGGGACACGCCCTTGAGATCGACGCCATCACGCAGCGTGAAGCATTCCTGTGCCTGCGGCGTCAGGTTAACCGCGACGTCACACTCTGCGGGCTCGCCAGAGACCTCCAACACCACGTCCAGGCCTTGTTTGGTGGAGGACCCGTCGGGCGACTCGTCCAGTCACTCCAGCAGCTCCGATGGACCTGGCCCACATTTGGCATCATGTACGATGACTGGGGCTGCCCGATCAGCTGGCTGAATCTACCCCAAAACGCCTTCCTGCACATGCTGCGGGCCTCACAACGCAGGGCATTTCTGCGGAGGATCAAGCCACGGCGACACGACCTTGGCTACCTCGCCTCGGTCAGACAGGGCCTTGACCTCTTCGCCAGCACGTGGCTCGCGCGAACCAAAGGAGCAGCCAAATGCACTGCCTGGCAGCTGGCTCTCCTCCTGAACTACCTGTCGGGCGGGGACCACACCCAACAGCGACGATCCCGATCCAACACGTCGGCAGACCCCAGCCCCATGTGCCGCTACTGCGACGAGGAAGAGGAAACTCAGGAGCACACTGTCCGCGACTGTAAGTGCTGGACCCGAGAAAGAGTCCCTCTCACCACCCTCATCAGTGACGACCAGTGGGCCCGTCTTCCGCCGCACACAAGACACTGCGGGCTCTTCGACGAAGACCCAGCCCTCCTCGACCTGCAGGCCGACCTCGCGAGGGACCCGCTGCCACAGCCATCCCGCGGCCCCCCCCTGAGGGTGATCCTGCGGCTTCAGCCCAGGACACCTACACCACCTACCTTGACAACGACACTGGATGGACATGGGTCTATGCTGCCACGGACGGTGCGTGCACCAACCAAGCCATCCCACTCCTAGCACGAGCGGGCTACGGCGTCCACTACGGCATCGACCACCGCATGAACTACAGTGCACGCGTTCACGGCCTAACGCAGAACGCCCAGGTTGCGGAGACCCTTGCCATCGTCCACCTTACGGCGTGTGCCGAACGGCCCGTGCACTTCTTCGTAGACAACCAGGCGGTGGTCGATGGGTTCCAAAGCATCATCGACGGACATCCAGCGCCGCAGGGCACGCACGCGGAGCTCTGGGCAATGATTCACCGATGTGTCATGGCCAAGCCCGACATGTTTCGCGTCGAAAAAGTCGCCAGCCACCTGGGAGACCTGGGCATCGACCTTGGGCTCATCGGGCCCATCGCGGAGGAGTTCAACCGTCATGCCGACGCCCTTGCCACAGCGGCGGCACGCACGCACAACCTCCCCGACGACATCGTTGAAGCTGCCAAAACACGACATCGCCAAGCGACCGTGCTTCACGGGGTCGCTGTCGCCATCTACGAGCGCAGACACCGTACTCTGCCGCTCCCACACCGCAGGGCTGGGTTTACAGCGGCTGAACTCAGCAAATTGGAACCGAACCCCCTGCTGTCGGACCAGGCACCACCCGCGGCTGGACCAGACATCCCGCAGAACCCGGACGAGCTCTGGGCCGAGGCCCAACGGGCGATGTACGACGAACAGGAGGACGACCCGTTCGGCTTCGGCGGGGGACTAGACTTTTTGGACGACGGGCCAGCCAGCGCCAACCTTGCCCCGTCGGGCATCCGCACGACGCCCACCTCGACTCCGCCACCGAGAGCGGCACCGCACCCACATGATGACGTCGCTCACCTCCAAGACGCCGACGAGGACTTTTATGATCCCCTCGGATTGGGTGGCAGCATAGACTACGTCCCGCCGACACCCCACGCTGCCGACGATGCCGCTTCATCGAGTCGCCACCCGGTCACGCGGCCGACCTCTGAGCCCTCGCACGGCATCATGATTGGTCCCCCCGTGCCACCAACCCCGCCCCCCCACCAGCGCCAGCCCGTGGGGGCGGCTTCAGCCCCCCCGCAGGGCACTGAGCCAGTCAGGCCGTCGCGCCCCGTCCACGCTCCTACTGTTGCAGGCCGCGAGGCTGCGGCTCCTCCGTCCTCATGGGGCGTGGCCCCAGCGGCTTCAGCCCTGGGACCGCGCGACACCCTCCAGTCGCCTCGCCACGGCGACGGCCGCCAGCGCACGGACCGCCGCACCGCGCTGGTCCACCACCTGGCCAGGCGCACCGATGACCTCGTACCCGCCGCGAGGCCCGTGACCGCGGGCACAGAGCAGCCGCCCCGCACCGACCGCGAAGCCGAGCTGTCCCAGTCTACGGCCGCTCTCCAGCAGAGGTGCGCAGCTCTCGCCGCCGACCTTGCCGCTGCCCAAGCCCGTCAAGGCCCTTTGCTCCAGCGCCTCCACCGCGCCGGTCGTGCCTTCGCCGAGCTGCTAACACCCCCGCCCGATGGTGCTGCGCCGCCCCTCACCCTCCATGCTATGCTGTCATCGCTCCGCGGCGCTCCGCCTGGAGCCCCGCGCTAATCTCCGCCATTCTGCCTGCCCGTGTGCACGCGTGGCCCCGCGTCCACGGTGTCAGGGCGTGGGGGCGGGGGTGCCCCGTCCCTGCGCGCCGCGCTGCGGCCAAGCGCCCAACTGGCGGTCTGCCAAGCCGCCTAGCCACGTGTCCGCACGTCGCCTTTCTTGTTGGGGCCTTCTTCGTCACGCGGTCTGACACGTGAGATCTTCACAGTCTGTCCGCCGTCCGTAGCTTCAGACGCAATGCGCCGGGGGAGGGGGTCTGTTGCCCGCCCTCGTATCTTAAGGCTGCACCGCCGCTAATAGTTAGTGTTTTGCGGGTTGTCGCACCGCAGTGCGCCTCGCGGACGGACCCTGGTTCGCCTACTTGTCCGGTCTCTCTCTCTCTCTCTCTCTCTCTCTCTCTCTCCCCCCCCCCTCTCTCTCCACTTTCTCTCTCTCTCTCTCTCCTCTCTCTCTCTCTCTCTTATCTCTATCTCTCTCTCTCTCTCTCTTCTCTCTTCTCTCTTCTCTCTTCTCTCTCTCTCTCTCTTCTCTCTTCTCTCTTTCTCTCGCCTGTCTCCTCTCTCAACTCCCCCTCTCTCTCTCTCTCTCTCTCTCTCCGCTCTCTCTCTCTCTCTCTCTCCTCTCCCTCTCTCTCGCTTCCTCTCTCTCTCTCTCTTGCTCTCTTGCTCTCTCTCTCTCTCGTCTGTCACGCCACGGTCGACCAGCCCGTCCCCGCGAGACGGCCCCACAAGCGGCGCGGCCTCTGGCAACCCGCCGACTCACGAAGCCGCCGCAGCTCAGGCCACCGACGCCGAGGCAAGTGAAACACGTGAGCGCACCCTCGACGGCGACGGCGTGCACGGAGCGCCCGACGACGAAGCGGATGCAAGCAACGCCCGTGATTCCTCTTCCGACATGGACACCCAACCACCACGACGGCGAGCACGCTACGCATCACCCGCCAGGCCCCAGGCGCCTCCAGGCCCTGGTACGCCCCACCCAGCCCTCAGGCCACCGACGCGCAACTTACGCAGCACCATCCAGCGCGACCCATCGGTCCCCGTGCCGCCGACGAGCATCCTCACCTCCCTGTACCAGAACGGCTTTGCGCTTGGTAACAGTGGCGTGACCACGGAGGACATCGAAGACGCCCTGCGACTCTACGACCATCCTCGATTCACCCATGACCCAACGCTCCAAGCGTTGGCGCCGTGGACTGACATCATGCAGAGGCCCCCGAACCGACTCACTTGGGTGCTGGAAGACTCGGGCGGGAACTCAGGCGAGACGATCTTCCCCTACCTCTCGTGGGACCTCCGTCAACCCACCACTGACACGCCCACGGTCTTCTGGCACGGGACCCGCGGCGACCTTGCGGCCCGTCTTGCTTTCAACGGAGGTCACCTCCTGCCGGGCCCCCGCCGTGAAGCGAAGGGCCGAACCGCCACAAATGTCGACCGCACGTACGTGGGTGTGGCCCCGTCGCTGGCCGCGTGGTACGCGGTGCCGCCTCACCCGCCCCGCAGCCTCGAAGACGACACCCTCGCCTGGGGACCCATCGCGCTCTGGATGTGCGAGGCTACCAAACCGCCGCGTGGTGAGAACTGGCACAACTTCGTGAACGGGGAGGCCCACGGAGCGCGCCTCATCTACCCACGGGTCCTGGGCCTCCTCATCCGCATGGACTGGTGTGCCCCCACCGAAGCTGCCTCCAGGTGCCGTGCCCTCCCGCACACCTGTGGCATGGGCGACTGCACGCACGCCCTCCACATTGCCGGCTTCGATCACCCAGACCTCCGTGAGGCGGCTGAAGCCCGCGACCAGGAGGCAAAGATCTGGCGCCGGCTGGACACCGTGGCAGCGTGGCCACCGCCACAGGCACTATACTCGCCAGAGGCAGCGCGAGCATGGGCTACACAGCACTACGACACCGAAGCAGCCACCAGGGCCGACCCAAACCAGCCCCGTCCGCGTGCCTCGCTTCGCAAGCTCCAGCTGGACCCGCAGCCACTGATCGACCTGGTGTACACTGCCACGGCGCAGGCTGTACCCGAGCGGTGGCAGTCTGAAGTACGAGCGCCGCGCCCCAGCGGCTCCAGCCCTGGGGCCGCGTCTGGCCCATCGCACACCTCTCAGCCAGGTGCCGCCTCGGGACATAGTCCAGACCGCTCACCGACGGCATCGGGGGCCGACGACCGCCGTGCGCCGTCCCTCATCAGCGCGGCCGCCGCCCTCGCCCGAGGCCATGCTCGCGCACGGCGCTCCGCCTCACGTTCGTCACGGCAGAGCGGACGCAATTCCGCCTCTGAAGCACGCAAAACACAACACAGCAAACAGCAAAACACAAATAGCAGAGCCAGCAAAACACCAAGCGACCAATCCGATACGTGGGAGCACATCGAGACGGAAGAGGAGCCGACCGCCTACCACGTCCTCGCCTTCCACGTCCGCGATGTGCGGTCCCGTGTGAACGCCCCTGGCGTCGAGGTCTGGCTCGACCCAGGCGAGCATCACGATGGCGCCTACCTACCGTGGGGGGCGACCGTTGTGGGCCACCGCGTTACTGACCCTGCTGTTGCGGGTCGCGATGGCTGGGTCATCCTTCACCACGACCACGGCGACACCACCACCAGGCTCTGGGCACCGACCCAAGTCCACGTCAAGGCGGACGACACTTGGCGCACGGTCATGATCGCAGCGGACCTGGGGCCCCAGTGGATCGAGCGCCATGCTGACGACGCTCGCCTCCCCGCGGAGGTGGTCCGCACTACAGGCCAGTCCTGGGTCGCCGACGTCTGGCCCTTGTGGGATCGACCCCGACCCCACCCAGACGACGCAGTCACCGACGAGCAAGCGTTCCTGCCCCTACCAGGACGCTGGACTTGCCTACAGTGCCGATTCCAATGCTGTCAGTATTGTGCTGCCCGCCGCAACACGCAGCTCGGCACCTCGGGCCAACCGACGTGCCCGGACTGCTCCCTCAGCGGACTGCGTGCACCTATGGACTGGTCCACGGACTACTCTTGCAACAGCTGGACGTGCGTGTACAGCACCGACGACAGGGCCGCCGACACATGCTGCCACTCCAGCAGATGCCCGCATCCGCCTCGTCCGCACAGCCTGTTCGACGTCCGTGCCACAGGGATGCCTCCGCACATCCTCGCCCGCCAATACGGCAACGCGCCAGCCCAGCACGACCTCATGGAGCACCCCCCCGAGCGCCTTCAGGCCCCGGGGGGGAGCCTCCGCAACCAGGCCAAGCAGGATACCAGGGCCAATGGTATCTACCACCGAGGCCGCGTCGCGTCCCCAAGCAGGGATTGCCCGACGGCACGAGGCGGCCACCAGGGTTCACAGGAACGGGGATGCCTGAAGACCCGTCTCCCGACCAACCGCTGTGGAAGGAAGGCTTCGTGCTCTTCGGCCCTCACCAGGCCCTCAAGGAGGATTACATATTCAACAAAGCGGTCCGCCGACCTTACTCCCTAGCCATCACCAACATGCACAGGGATCGTGTCACAGTCAGGACCGTCTGCGAGTCTATCGCCGAGCGCATCACACTACCCGCACGCGCTGGCGAGATGTGGTACTGTACTGGGATGCCGAGGGCGGCCCTGGGCCTCAAGCTCTCGACTACGACATGCGCCTCTGTGACGCCATGGTAAGTCGTGCCACGACCGAAGCCGAGTTGAACCACGACCGCAGCAACCGTGGTAGCTTCTGTCTCTATGGACCAGCGCACCAGCGGGCTGTGAACATCCGGTGCGCCCCGAGCCGGCAGAACGTTGACCTTCGCGGAGCATGTACGCGCTACTCACGCTGACGGGGGGAAACTTACCCAGACCATGCCCTTCGAGCACGTCTACCATGGCTGGCGGGCGGCCCGACGTGCCGCCGCATCCTCCCCGACACACCCCGCCGCCCGCTCTGCCTCGAGAGCCGACCAAGCAGCCTCCACAGCACACCAGCGCGCACCCAGCAGCGCGACCCACGCGACGCAGGTCAGCCGAGCACGCCACGCAACCGCTCTCCCGCGCGCGTCCCGACAGGCGACAGAGCGGTGTACGGCGGGGGCGCCGCCTACCACCGTGGCCCCATTGGTGCCAGGCCCGCGGCGGCAGGGGCAGCCGCCGCCAGCTACGGCCACGTCCCCCACGCCAGGGTGCACCCAGCGGTCGTCGGCTACCCGCGCGCACTCGCGCAGGCTCCCCCACGGGCCACCTCGCCCGCGCCAGGATCCACGCGTGCCTGGGGCCATTACCCAGGCCGCCACGACAGCACCGCCAGCAACCAGTCCGCAGCGGCACCCCCTGCGGCTTCAGCCCAGGGGGCTGCGCCAAGCCGCGGCAGGACAGGGCGCCCCGCAGGATGGCGCGAGGCGAACGTGCGCGCCTGGCACCCGCGCCAACACACGCCCCCGCCAAACGTGGCCGCAGCGCAGCGCCCTGCCCAGGCAAAGCCCGCCCCCCCTGAGCGCGAGCGGCAGCCGCTCGTCCCGCTCGTCCTCACGCACACCCAGGCACACCACAGCGCCTCCCCGCGGCACAGCGAGGGTAGTGTCCACCGCGTCAGCCCCCGGCCTGACGCCGCCGACCCTGACCAGGCTGCAGCCTCGGCGGCGGGCGGCATAGGCGGCTCCCGCCCGCCCAGCCCAGCACCCAGCGCAGCGCCGATCCGCTCCCCGAGCAGGGCGGACTCTGCGCGCGCCAACGCCCAGGCGGCCTCGCCACGTGACCGCCACACGGGCGGGCGCGTCCCGCGCAGCCGGCCCAGCAGCCGCCACAGCTCGCGCAAGCCCCCTGGGAGTTCCACGAGCTCGCCGCCCCGCGAGACTCAGGCTGACGCCCGAGCCCCCGAGGTGATGCCACGTTTCGGTGCCGGCGCCAAAGACCCTAACGAGGTCGACCTCGAGCCGACGCCGTCCACGGATCAGGAGCTGCCACCGCCCACCCGCGTCGCCCCCCCCGACGAGGCGCCGACCTTCGACCCCTTCAAGAACAAGTACTCCGTCAAGGACCTCGCGGCGGGCTTCGGCGGCGGCTCACCGCTGTCTCCTCAGAGCCACGGCGGCGCCCCCGCCACCTCTGCCGCTGCCGCGGCAGCGGCGGCCCCGCGTGGAGTCAGCCCTGTCCGCAACGCGAGCCTCGCGGCAGCGGGCATGGACGAGGCTCAGCGCCAGGCCACCGACCGCGCCGCTCGCCACGCCCAGCTATTGGCTGACGCGCTGGCAGGGCGTGCGCCGCCGCAGCCACAGGGCCCACCGCCCGAGGCGAGCGCGGAGGGCGCACACGAACAAGCTGTTCCAGCTGATGCTGCTCATCACGGCACTGACGGGGCGGGCGCGCCGCCGCAGGACGGACCAGCGGTGTCGCGTGCGCTGTATTTGCGCGCGCGCTGCGCCGCTGCCGCGCCGCGCTGCCGCCGCTGGTTTGCTTTTGCTCTTGCGCTCGGCAGGATGGATCGAGGAGTCGCCTCCCTCTCCCCCTGCCGCCGTCGCACCTCTCCTCCCTCCGCCCCCCACGGTGCAGGAGTGAGGAGGTTTTTTCGAGGCATTTTTGCAGATGTTTATGACCCCCCCCCGGCGCAGCGTCGACCATGCCTTGCCTACACTTTTGGCCCGACGGCGGCTTCAGCCCCGTCCAAGCCAATCTGCTGCGACGCCATGAGCTCCCACTGTGGCCAGGCCTCCTACCTGGGTGACGGCCAGGCCGCCCTCCACCGTGCGGGGCGTGCTAACCCCAGCTCCACCGACGGAGATGGGCCAGGTCGCTCCATCCACCTCGTCAGACTCAACATCACGAGTCTTCCAGCGAACTGGCCAACCATTACCGCCCTAGGTGTCGACCACAACGCCGCAGTCATAGCGCTGCAGGAGACCCGTCATGCCAAGCCTACCAGGCAAGCCATCGCCACCAACGCCGCAAATCCACACCACGGAGGATACCAGGCCAGTCTGGGACCTGACCTGGACCTGGCGCGTGCCCAGCGCAAAGCTGCTCACGGTGGCACGGACCACACGGTCGAGGGCAACACCGGCGCCTCGGGCGGGGTTGCCATCATCTCTAAGGACGCCATCGTCGACTCCACCGTCGACGACATTGCGACCTGTATCGCCACCCTCAAGGCCAAGAAACGATGGCACGAGGTCTTCCTCCCGCTCTGCACCCAGCACCGCCGCAGGC
>CAUYUJ010002287.1:0-91387 GCA_963575745.1 Prorocentrum cordatum
TCATTCATGATCACGGCCAGCCAGAAGGCCCTCCTAAAGACCCTCCTGGTCCACAACCAGACGAGGGCAACGAACCACCTCCAGGACCTGAAGCCGACTCCTCGTCTCCACCTTCTCCTGCGAAGAGGTACCCGTCCAAGAGCCCCGAAGGTGCACAGGGGCGTGCGAAGGCCAGAGGGATCGCCAAGAAGGACGACCCTGAGCAGGGAGAGCCAACCGGCCCGTCCGTGACGGAGAGGAGGAAGGCTTTTGCTGGACCATCAGCCCCGATGCCACCGGCTGCCCAAGGCGATGTCAAGGACGAAGTTCGCGACCAGCCTAAGGCAGCCTTCCGAGGTGACTGGACTCCAACTCTGCATCAGCCGCGCCTTGCACCACGACCAGGCTCGGCACGAATGAAAGCGCAACCGAAGCCCGAGGCTGGGATGAGGTCGGTGCGGGCAGAAGCAGTCGCCAAAGGTAAGGAGGACAAGGGCTCTGCGGGGCCACCCGCTAAAGCGGCGCCAGCTGCAGCAGCGGGGACACCCGCAGAAGGCACTCTCTCAAGGGAAGAACGCTTCAGAGCCCTCAAAGAATTTGACGACCGACAGAAACTAGCCGACGATGCGCGGGCTGACCAAGGTCACCCGCACCCTGGTGCGGGGCCATCCGCTGGAGCTGCCTCGGCAGCCGCAGGCTCTGCGGGGCCACCCGCTAAAGCGGCGCCAGCTGCAGCAGCGGGGCCGCCCGCGCGTCGGCAGCCAGCGTCGTCTGTTCTCACGAACATCCCTGTGGGGGCCATTGAATATTGGCAAGGCATTGAAGACAAAGGCCCGAGACGCACCATAAACCCACGAGTCACTCGAGATGATGCAGATCGATGCGAGGTCATCAATTGCCCCGACCGTCGTAACTTCGAGTGCCGTAACGAAGGGGAACGTGAACAACAAGTCGTGGGCAATATGTTGCGGGACAGGCCGCCATTGCGCGTCGCGCAGCCTAAGGCAGAGCTCATGAAGGTCATGGAGAAGTTTAACGCAGATCCGACTCTGCCGCGCGAATGGCAAATGGCCAAGGTGTCAATATGGTTCTCTACAGCCCTACGCCATAGTCCGTATTGGAAAGATGGATTCAGCCGACACTTCGAAAAGATTGACACTTTCGATCCATACGATGGCTGGGTTGTTGTTGACGACTTGCTGACAAACTGGACTGAACACGATCAGTGGAAAGGCTACCGGGACATGCACGATGTGCTGATCAAGGGCAACCCTCACTGTTCATACGTGTATTGGGTGTTGCTGAACTGCTGCGAGATGATCGACAACCATGGCATGCAGAAGGGCAGGCTCCAGATCAAATGCGTCGAGGACAGCATGAAGCTACCTCCCAGATTCCGACCAACGGCACGCAGGCCACAATACTTCATCAGAGCCACGAGCGGCCATAGCAGCCCAGGCATCCACTGCCCAGAGTCGCTCTATAAGCCCATCACGACATGGATGAAGGAACCAGATGACCCAGTATACTTTATCCACGGGACACAGTGGGAGCATGTTAAGGGCATCCTTGATAATGGCCTTTCATGCCTCGCACAGGACAACCCTAAAGGGCAGGGGGGGCGCCAGTTCGTTCACGGCTGCCCCTACCTCCCGGGTGACCCGAGGATTCAGTCGGGCATCCGTCCTGACTCTGAGGTGCTCATCTTCTGCAGCATCAGCAAGATGTTGTCCAGCGGTTTTTCTTTATGGAGGTCAGCGAATGACATCGTCATGACACGGGGCCACAATGGCCGCATACCGCCCGATCATATCCTTCAGATTGTGAGCATTGCAAAATATCGGGTCGGTGAAGCCTGGAGCAATCCGCTGGCTTATGACAAATCGCGGAAGCGGGGCCAACCCGCGGACAGGATTTGCTCCGAGGACTACTTGCCACTTAAAATGTGTGACAGAACTTTGGGTGTGATGGACGATCACGCCATGTACCTAAAGGGCTGGACTAAGACGGGCGGTCGCCCATTCAACCTGACCATGACCGAGCAAGATGTTGCTCCACGACCGTGCCTCACACAGACAGTCCTTATGATAAATGCCCAGGAAGACGAGGTCATGCCTGAGGCGGGGCCACCCGCAGGAGCGGGGACACCCGCGGCAGACACCTCGGATGGTTCATGGCAGCAAGTGGTCACGCCAGTAGCCGCAGTAGCATCTCCTTGGAGGCCGGACCAGCAGACATGGGTCCAGGCCCTCAACAGCTACCTGTCACCAGCCGACGTTTCTGGACTGACCGATCAGCTATGCCGTGCTGACCCGTGGGCGGTGCATGCAGGTATCCAAGACGCACAGCAGAGGAACCTGCGCACTCCTGCGGGACCACCAGGCGCCCTAGGACCACAGCCACAACGCCCTCCGCAGCAGGCTGGAGGTGCGAGGTTTGTCCCTATGGGCGGCTCCGATGGTGGCTCGCCGTTCCGGACTCCGCCGTCTGAAACGAGCGAGAACAGCTTGTGGCAAAAACTCCGGGCGATTCGCGGAAATCCAGCACTCGCGGCAGCACTCCAAGCAACCACTCCCTTTGGCACTCCGAGGGGTAGTGAAGGAGGAGCGGCTGCGGGGTCACCCGCTGGGCGAACGCCTGCGGAGCCACCCGCTCAAGCGGGGTCACCCGCTGACGGACAGCAAGGTTCAGACTACGAACGTCGGGCAGCTAACTTAAGAGCACAGGCTATTTTTCTGCAACAACAAGCTGAAAGAGAGCCCAGCCTGTTGCGGAACCGCAACATAGACGTTACAAACCATGGCGACTTTCGACCTCTCTGGAGTTGGACTTCTGAAGATGCTCCAAATGCTGATCCCACGAATCCATATCGACAGGTGTTTATTCCAGGAATAGCATCACACCCGATATATGGATGGGATCATCACGGTACAGCAGAGGCGCCGGCCATGGACGCGCCGATGTACCCTGAGTACTACGCGCAGATGAATAACACTCCTATGATTGCGGGGCCACCTGCGAACGAATACACTCGGAACCTAGCTAATGAGATGTTTCGTTTGCAGTTTACACGAGCGGTCGATGCGCAGTCTATGCCACACTACGCCTACATGCCTACGCCGACGGACCCCGAGACCATAGTTCAGCCAGCTGGTCTCGCGGTGCCAGCCGCTATGGGCAGCATGCCAGACTACATCCGCGACGTGCACACCACGCAGCAAGCGATACTGGCATCCAGGCAGCAGGCTCGTGACAACACTAGGCTGCGCCAACAACGCGCGATCCAGAGAAGGATTGAGCGCGAGGCCCAAGCGGGGACACCCGCGGAAGCGGGGCCACCTGCTGAACGGCCAGACAGACGGCCGCCGCCGACGCCATATCGGGAGGGCGAAACCACGTTCGAGCGCCAAGCTCGGACTCGCCCTGACTTGCCTGCTCCAGTCATCTCAGACTACAACTTCACTCAGTGCCCAATCTGCATGGACAACTACGAGATGGGCACTACAGTGTGGAGACTGGCGCGCGGGCACTTCTTTCACGACATATGCTGGGACCGTGTTGCACAGCAGCACGTCCGCAATCAGCGGCCAGGTGCGCCGAATGAGGCCCCCTGTGCCGTATGCCGTGGACCGGGCATAGTGATAGCACACTTCCCGTATGCTGGACAGCGCGATGCTGAGTCGGACCAAGCGCGCCAGCAGGAAAGGTACGTTGCAGATGCCCGAGAAATGCGTCGGCTACGCGAAGCAGTGGAGGCACTGGAGGCTCGAGCCGCACGATCGGCGGAGCCATCCGCACGTGCCCCAGCTGCACAGGCATACCCCTGGCCAGCGCCAGAACAAGGCATTCAGATGCCGGTCTTGCCCACGCTCCGAGCGCAAGAGCCCCAGCTGCGGGGCCACCCGCTGAAGCGGCTCCCGCCGCTCAAGCGGGGCCACCCGCTAACGGACCTCCAAACCCAGGTTTCTTGAGGAACATGGAGGCTAACATCAGGCGGAGTGGCAGGAGCGGAGGCGGGATTCGGAGGCCTACTGGATCGACCAGGACCTCTCGAGTGGCAAGCCCGGTCAGCGCCAGAAGCCGGGCAAGCGCTGAGAGCGCAGAGGCAGCCCAGTTCCATTCCACATTCATGATCGACACAGAGGGGCTGACCTACGCGCGTGACGATACTGACACGCTGCCACCAGGAGGCGAATGGATGTCCACGCTATCTGCAAACTATTGGGTCCTCCAGCAGGAACCGATTACTGTGGGGGAGCGCCGCCAGTGCGAGCAGATGTGGTGCACCGAGCTGACCATGAGTCAATGGGTTCTTGAACGGCGCCTGTTGAGGGGTACACTCGGATCGCAGATCACGTACCACACCAACGACCACACTGGCGTACAGGTCGCTCTTGCAGCGCGCAATGGGACATTCTTTCCTGATGAAGATGGTATGCCCTGTATCTCCTTCATGCTGGACATTGGTTCTAATGTTAACATCATTGGATCCAACACGGCGCGGACCTTCCAGGAGATAATGGCCAGGTTCAACTACCGACCTGCCATCTGCACCCTGAGCAAGACCCTCTGCATCAATGGTGTTGGGGAGGGCGCTGCGATATGTCGGAAGATGGGCAGCTTCAAGATCGGGGTACAGTACGCCAACGAGGCGAGCCCCCGCATTGAGGAGTATGCCTCCAACATCGCAGAAGGCTCGGGCGCCAATCTCCCGGCTATCTGGGGCCTAGGAGCCATGGAGGCACGTGATACGATCATCGTGTTGAAGCCGGGCTACCAGAAGGTCATCTTCCCCAGCGGTGACTACACCCTGAAGCTGGGAAGAGGCGCCAAGGTCTTGAAGGCGAAGAAGACTCCCTCGGGACATCCTGCGATTCCCTGCGGGCTGTACGACGGGGCCAAGAGCCACACGGTCACGAACACCTTCACGATCCGCAGCAGTCGAGATGGCTACACCGAGACGGAGAACGAAGAGGACCCCGCCAGTGCGGGGCCACCCGCTGACGCGACAGCGGGGCCACCCGCGACGGGACAGTCCGCGACCTTCACGACCGATACTTATATCGTCGAGCCGTATATCGACAAGCAGCTCCTGGAGGACACGACCCGTTTGATCGTGAACAGGACGCTGAACAGCTGGTGGGAGGGCCGACAGGGTCCCGAAGGGACTTGGCACCCACCTCCTGAGAACGCAAAGGCTGCCCTGAAGTCCAAGATCTTCTGGGCAGTCCAGGTTGCGGTGAGCAAATGGACGCCTGAGGATCCAGCGGGGCCACCCGCGTCACCGCCACCACCACTAAGCTACACGGGCGGAGGTTCATCGGACTCTGCGGGGCCAACCCGCCTGCTGTCGTCATACACACAGCGAGGTGAGAGAGCGGAGATCGTGGGTCACGCTACGGATCGGACGGAATACTTTGACATCTCTGAGAACAATCCGCCGAGTCTGTCTGCGAGCGTGGCCACACCAGCGACTCCTGCGGAGCCATCCGCGAACAGCACGCCTCCGAGTCAAGCGGCAACTTGGTCTCACGACCGCCGCTGACGGGGGCAGGCGGGCGCGCCGGCGGCGCTCGCTTGCGAAGAGAAGCCGAATGCCGGCCTCCTCGCTACATACGTTGGCCGCGCTGAGGCCCGAGAGGAAAAATATCATTCAAAATGTCTCGTTATCGAAGATATTCGCACAGCTTGCGCTGAACTCCGAACCCGTGGCTATATATGTGATCGGATTACCCATACTGAGGTAATGACTTCAACTGGAACACAGTATTTGGGAAACTTGTTGGCAGGAGACTATAATATGTTGTGGGTGGCCACACCCTCTGATTGGTACGTTCGTACTCCAGGAAAGAGGGCGGGACCCCACTATCAACGTATACAAAATCTCCTGATCAAAGCGCGTGCTCTGAGAATGCAGATTGTCATCCTGGGGCCACCCGGGTATTTCTGGAAACAGGGTCCGATCAAAGATGTTATCGAAGATTTGAGGCTAAGCATTATACGAATGAGACTCTGCCATTTCGGTATCAAGTTTGACCGCTCCAGTAAATATCCCAGTGGTTCTTATATACAAGTTGCTACATCTTGTCCTCACATACCGCTAAACTTATGGAGATGTACTTGTGGCTCACACAAAGAACATGATTTGGATTGGTATGGCCAAGATCAGCAACGTGCCGAGTTCCGGCATAAAACCTTGGCTATCATCACTGCACGCTTCCTTGATCAACGCAATAAAGCCAACATGATTAGGAATGAGCGGAGTGCGGTACACCTCAGTGTGTGTACGCGCGTTGACAAAAGGGTAAGACACTACGTTCAATGTCCACAAAAGGGCCCTCAATGGGACCATGTTGTTCGTAGAGTCACGACCGACCTGGACACGAATAAGATCGTTCAAGATATCAAAATCCAGGATCAGCCGACTGGGTACAATTATGTAGCTCATTACCTGATGGGGTTACAAACATGTCAGCCCCCTGCCTACCCCTATACCAGTTCCACACAGCAGGCCCCCCATCAGCCTGCCCCCAGCACAGCCCACCAGCCCCCAGTACCCCCAGCCCTCCCCAGCCCCTCCCCAGCCCTTCCCCCCCAGTCCCAGTTCCCCTCCTCTCCAGCCAGTCCCTCAGCAGCCCAGTCCCCCCAGCCCAGCCCACCCCCAGTTCCCCCCCAGCTGCCCAGTACTCGGTTATACTGGGAGCCTCCGGCTCCAGTTCTTCACGGCGACGGTGAGTCGCGAAGGCCACGCCCAAAGCGTGTGACGATCGTCGATGACGATCGGTCTCCCCCCCCTTCGGTTGAGCGTTGCCAAACGCGACCCACCAACTTTCCTGAAATTCCGCCATTTCCTGACTTAACAGCGGATCCTTTCGCAGCGGATCTCTCCGCGGAAACTGCGCTGCCCACTGATGCCAGGATAAAACAGAAAGAAAAGCAGAAAGCTGACAAAGAGGCTGGCATCAAACCGAAGAAAATCCAGAAGAAAGTGGAAGACGGCAACGACGACTGTGGAGAAGACCTCAAAGGGCATGACTGCTCCACATATTTCAACGACGTTCCTCTTGATGACTCGGACTCGGACAGCGAATCAGAGGACATCTTCATGATGTTACCGGCGGGGCAACCCGCTGACTCACATGCTGATGTCTTCTCGATGGTCCAGTCACTATGCTACGGCAGAAACAATCAAGTGGACATGCTTGAATTATGTGGGGGCTAGGGTGGTATATCCATATTAGCCTTCGTATATGCGTATTTGCCTTCAGGAGGGGACTCTCGTTCGGGGTTGGAACTGTGATAAGATTATCGATGGTCGTCCTTGGGGAAAAAAAAATAACGGGGGCCCCCTCCTCCCCGGCCTCACTCGTGATGAAAGACTAGGTTCTGTTGCGGGGGACGGTCCACTCACTTCACTGCCATCACCCCCCTGGACGCGGACGCCCCCGTTACCCGGCCCCGGCCGGGGCATTCCCTCCTCAATGCGCAATCCCGCCTTGGAAACTCGGAAGTACAAAGAGCAGTCCTTCACTACCTCAAGACTTGCTTTGTCAAGATCACGATTTTGCAGCCAAGCTGCAGAACTACTGGACTTCCTTCATACTTTAATGCACAGGTCAATCATGATACGTGGCTTAAACACCTCAAAGAGGACCTGCCTCACATCACGTTCTGCGGAACAGTCGCTCTATTACAAGACGACCTAAGACGTTTCTTTCTCAGGGAACAACCAATGGGCACGTGGGTGGATGAGATCCAGCCATGGAAGGAACTGGCACAACGCAAGGTCACTTGCCAAACGATTATTGATCAATGCACGACCGGTCTCAAATATTCGTTTGGACAATACATTCGCAAGCCAACACAGATGATGGCAAACAAAGAAGAGTTGTTGGCACCTTTTAGAGGCAAGCGTTGTCCAGGTAATCATGTGCACGCCAATGCTTGCAACAAGGAACTAGCAAGGGCGGCACAGTATACCTACATACTGCAGTCACTGATCGCTGATGCGGTGCAAATCGCCCAAGATCTGTTTGCTTACGGTCGCGATCCATCCGTGAATCGCGAACGCAGTTACGCGTTCGTAACAAACAGTGCTGGCTACGACTTGGACGACCCAACAATCCAGAGACACCCAAACGGAGAAATCCGGCGACCACCACCTGGCGGTCCTGGGTGTCCTGGCTGTGTAGACAACAACTACAAACAATCACCAAGACACAGCAGGGATCCGAAGATGTGTCGATGGTATGACGTTGAACCATACTATTGGGATTGTCCAAGCTGTAAGAAGGAATATCAGAAGAGCAATCCTCACCATACCAAGATATCTGGCCAATGTAGATTCGCCGAAAAATGGAAGCTGCCAGATAACTTTGGTCAGCCGCGCCCAGCGGGGCAAGCCGCTCCTGCGGCGCCAGCCGCGGAAGCGGCTCCAGCCGCAAAAGCGGCGCCAGCCGCAAAAGCGGCGCCGGCCGCGAAAGCGCGCATACGCGCGCCTAGGCCGCCACGGCTCGGTGAGGGCGATCCAACCGCAGGCGCCAGCAGCCATGACATCACCAAGGCCGAAGGGGCTAATGGGGGCACCACTGGCGCTGGCAGCTCTGACGATCACCGCAGACTGCCGCAAGTGGCAGCAAGGCGCGGACGCATGGAGGGAGGTGATCCTCCACCGCCGCCGCAGCCTCCTGCAGAGCCGAGGCCAAGGCCAAGGCTTCCTGATTGGACTCGCTTCGACGTTCAGCTCAGCCTTCAAAACCTGCGCAGCTTTGACCCAGCTGTAGTGCAGCGAGAACTCCGCAAGCTTCACTTGAGATGGTTTCATGCCAAGGAACCAAAGATGCGGATGATTCTAGCTAAGGTTGGTCTGGGTGAAACCCGTTTGAGTCTGATCAAAGGCATTTGCGACTCGTGTAGAGAATGTCGAGCCTGGGACAAACCAGGCAACACGGTGATGCCTTCTGTGTCACTGCCAGGACGTTTCAACGAGGAAGTCGAATGTGATCTTTTCTTTTTACAAACAGGAACATATTGTTTTTCACATCATCGACCGTTGTATTTGCTGGGCAGCTGGCACAGAGATTCCTGATAAGACTATGCACGCTGTTCTCGATGCCTATCACACAACTTGGATGCAACATGGCCCTGCTAAGATCTTATACTCCGATGGGGAAGGAGCGCTGAATAACGATACAGCAAAGGCCATCCTTAAATCCAAGGGAACAGAGCTTCGTATCCGAGCGCGTGGCCAACACGCCACGACTATCGAAGCTAGGAACGGCATCATGCGACACCTCATACACGTGATGGGAGAAGAATTGAATAGATGGAATATTCCTCTGAATTTCACTCGTCTTTTACATGAAGCCTTGTTTGCCAGCAACGCATTTACCTTCTACAACGAAGCGTCTCCGTATAATGCGCTGTGTGGCAGACAACCAGCTATGCTTCCCGATTTCCCTGTCCTGGATCATGATCAGTCCGCTGAATCATCAGATCACTCAAGGGAAGAGACAATCAGGAGGGTTAGTCTGGAGGCAATCACGCAGGCCACTGCGGTTGCCAAGACGAACAGGGCTCTCCGTACGAAGACTACTGCTACGGGTGAATTTCACTACAAAGAGGGAGATCTCGTGGACTATCATCGCCCAACCACCACGAAAGACGACTGGGGTGGATGGAGTGGTCCATACCCGGTCATCCGCAACGAACCTGACCGAGGTCAGGTCATCGTGAAGGTCGGCAGTCGCGAAGTGCGAGTACAGTATCCTGACACACGACATACGCTGTACATCGAAGCACTGATGGTCCGCGAGATAGGATCGGACAATACGGCCCTTCGGACAGTATTGGCCTTTATTGCCGGTCTGCCAGCGGGGAAACCCGCCATGACTTTCGGATGCCTACCAGCGAAACAGGGCCGGCTGCAGATGACTGCTGCGAGCCGGCTTTCGCCTAAGGTGCACTTGGCTCTTCAGTATCTCATTCGCAACTATTTTCGCATTGAAAACGCGGTTGCTGTACGACTTGCTAAGAGCCTGACTAAGTTGCCTGCTGCACCCTATGCAGACAGCTGTACACTAGTGCACTATGATAACGATGTGACCCCTGGCTTTCATTATTATGAAGCTGATGGCACTGCCTTGAACATCTACGACATCACAGGATCTACACACTCACGCATCATCCAGTGTCTTAAATCCAGGAAGCCGTCTGCTGGATTTGACCGAGACCTCACTAAGTTTGAGGAACTCGCTGATGGTCCACCACCAAGCGAGTCACCTCCAGCAGCTGCTCCTGAGCAGCCTCCTGCGGAGAATGATGGTCGGCTCCCGACCATCATAGAGGAAACAGAAGAAGATCTGGATGCCTTTGTCTTGAAGTCGTGGTATGCTGAACTGATGGATGACAGAATACTCCTTGAAGCTGACACAGAAGAAGTCATGCATACAGTTCCGACATACATGACAGACTCACAGTGCGTGTTGGTCTCTACGACCTGTGAAGATGTGCAAGGCCACTTGCCGGTGCGGGGTCACCCGCCAGGATACGACATGGACACCTCTTACTACGTCCCTCTGTGCTCCACTGATCCGGACAGCCACTGAGATCTGGACTCCGACGAGCACGGGAAGTACATCGAGCTTTGCTTCACAGCAGACATGTCCAAAGTCGTCCTGTCCGAGCAGCAACGCCGATTGTTAGATGACAGCAGCGTCACAACTATGCGAGTATATGTTAGTGCTGCCTCCAAACGTGCCGTGGTCGTCAAAGAAGACGATCTACTCACGAAGGCCGACATTCAAGCGAATCCGGTCAAAGTTTCCAAAGCCCTTTACACAGAACTGAAGACTTGGCTTGACAACAAATGCTTCCAGATGACTGACTTGAGCAAAGCGTCGAACATCATGACTTCACGCTATGTATACAAATGGAAGTTTGTCAAGAACGAGAAGGGCGAAATGGAACGGACGATCAGGTTACGCCCGGTACTCCGTGGCTTCATGGACATTGAAGCCTTTGATGTCGAAACCTTCTCTGGCACGGCAAGGAGGTCAAACCAGAGACTGCTCGCAAGTTCTGCTGCGTGCAACAAAGCTTGGATCATCGCTTCCCTGGACATTAACATGGCTTTCTTGAAGGGACTGACCTATAGCGAGCTCGCCGCGGCAACGGGCGAGAAAGAGCGTGTGGTGTGCTTCACACTACCTCCTGGGTCAGCAGCTGTCCTTCGCACATTGCCAGGCTTTGAGTCACATGACGAATCAAAGCATTGTCTTCGGTGCCTGAAGCCGGGGACTGGCACGAAGGATGCCCCCAGGGCATTCTCGCTGAAGCTCAGGTCCATCACTAGGAGCTTTGGACTACAGCCTACCTCATACGATGAAGAGTTCGAGATGAGTTCAAACCTCTTGACAGCCAAACACGTTGATGACATCAATATGACTGGGAAGGAAGATTCTATTGACAAGTACGTCAAATGTGTTGAAGATACGTTTGGAAAGTGCAAACTGAACAAGCACACATACACAAACTGTGCCGTTCGGTACAACAAGACCGATGATGGGAGCGTCCTTGATTTCCAGTTCACCGTCTTCCTTCTCCATACCCATCTTTTCCTCTCTCCCTCCCATGCGAACTCAACCTATTTCTTGCTTTCTCCGCCCCCCCACCCCTCTCACCTCCTCAGTCTCTCAGGGACGAATACATCAAACAACTTCGTCCTATCACACATCCAGAGCTCACAGGCGCTGATCCTAAGAGCAAAGCGACAAAGACGATTTCTGATATGTTCGTCAGTCTTCGTGGCGCTCTAGCCTATGCGTTGATCACGCAGGGATGGCTGATGGTCTATGTTGTTTCACTGCAACGTATCCAGGAACCGACAAACATCCAGGTACGACGACTGAACGCGGTTACCAGGAAATTGCAGGCAGGTCCGAAGAAGATCGCGTAGCAAGCTATGACTCCAACATGAGAGGTCGACCTGCATAGCGATTCTGGCTATCGTCGTCTCAACGGAGATGAAGACGACGAAGTCAAGGGCTACGGTATTCTCGGTTGTCTCTCGCCGATCTGTCCCCGGGCCCCATTCCGTCTCCTGTTCCCTCCTTTACTCGTCTTGCGCTCCCCTTTTATCTCCTTCTACACGTTCGCGGCCGCCCCTTGGTATCCGCGGGGCTAACCTGCTGAGGCGTGGCCACACGCTAGCGGGGAAACCCGTCGTGCACCTGGTGGACGCATACTGCAAGTCTCATCGACTGCAGGTGCGTTCGAGCTACTCTGCGGAAACACTGGCAGCAGCCCACAACTTGGAAGACTGCTACCCGACCATTGTAACGCTCCACGAGCTACACTCGGGACCATTGACCCCCACACAGTTGAAGAACATATTGGAACTGGGTGGTCTATGTATCCAAGTCACTCTGACTATTGATGCCGAGTCTGTCTTCAAGTCTTTGTCTAGCAAAGATCTGAAGAAGCCCACAGAATGCACTCTGCTTGGGCACATCAGCTGGATCCGCCAGATGATGGAGCGCGGAATCGTTGAAAGCGTCCAATGGTGTGACCCGCGGGATATGACTGCCGATGGTCATACCAAAGGTAGTATTGACCGCGCGTTGCTCCTACAGGTAATGGCCGGTCAGCAATCCTTCAAGCACGAGCTGAAGAAACATACTCCGTATAGGGCGGGCAGGTCGTCTCAGGACGGCCCTGCCTCCCGAGCTGGCGGGGAAACCCGCATGCAGGTGCGCTCTAGTAGCGAGGAAACTCGCCGGTAGCGAGGCTACTCGCGCGCCCTTGCCTTGTAGGCAGCCGCTGTTGCCTAGCACTGTTTTTCCGCGTAATGAAGAAATGCGGTGCTTGCTCGTCTCCTCCCCCTCCAACTTTAATCGGAGAGGGTTAAAGGCGAGATGTATATCGAGCATGCACCGCTGCCGTGCCTGGCTCAAGCCGGGCCCGGCCGAACATGTGATTGTGCCACACCGAGGCGCACTACTCGCATCTGAGATCGGAAAAGACCTTTCTATTGAAGATGCCCCTTCTATCCTTTACTCCAGATCCCATGCTTCATCTTGCTCTCTTGCTTATGCGGTATGAGCCAAAGCCTGGGATATGGGAGCGCCTAAGGCGGAACATATATCTTGGCTTACCAGTGCGTTTTCGACTGAGAGGAGGTAGGAGGAGAAGGAGGGGAGGAGGAGGAGGTGGAGTGAGGAGGAGCGGAGAGAGGACGGCAGGGCTCCGGCCGGCCCAGGGCGCTCGGTGGGTGCCTGGACTCTGCTACCGGGGTCCGTCCTGTCCCCTCCTCTCGCAGCGGGTCCAGGCCATGGCAGCGGCAAGACCCTCCCTGGAGGCCAGAGTGAGGCACGAAAGTGGAGGAGGAGGAGGAGGAGGCAGCAGGAGGAGGAGCAGGGTTGGGAGGAAAGCGGAGGAGGTGGAGGAGGAGGAGGAAGAGGAGCAGGAGGAGGAGGAGGAGGAGGAGGAGGAGGAGGAGGAGGGGAGGGAGGAGGAGAGGAGGAGGAGGAGGACGCTTCGAGAATGGTGGTTCTTATGCTAGTTGCACCATAGGTACAGCTAGGTATAAGATACTTATAGCAAGGGATAAGTACCTAAGTATTTCTAACTATTTCTATGTGCCCTTAAGTATTTGTCTTGTCGCATAACTATACTTAGGTTAGTTATAAGTATTTCGCTGATTATTAATGACGCTGGAAGATACTTATAACTACCGCTAAGTTACTTACCCGTGCTGAGATGCAATACTTATAAGTAACATATATGTTACTTATAAGTAACTTATAACTTCCTTCCACCCCTCCTTCGCTTCTCTTCCCCCCCCGCCGCGCGCCCGCCCGCCGCGCCGCAGGGACGTCGCGGCCCGCGGCCCCCACGCAGAGGAGGACGAGGAGGAGGGCGAGGAGGAGGACGAGGAGGAGGAGGAGGAGGGGGAGGAGGGATGAGGAGGAGGAGGTGGATGTAGTTTTCAGGAACGATTTTCGGAGTTTGGGACATCTTTTTTGGATTTGGTGAGGTTTTCTGGAGTTGGAGAGGTTATCTGGATTTGAAGAGGTTTTTCAGGATTTGGGATTTGCCCATCGACCTGGAGCTCGTCGCGGCGCCGCCTGGTGGGTGCTCGCCGCAGTAGCGATGGCGATCGCTTGGGTGAGGAGGAGGGGGATGGGGAAGGTAGCGATGTCGATCGCTTGGATGGGGAGGAGGAGGAGAAGCGATGGCGATCGCTTGGGTGAGGAGGACGGGGATGAGGAAGGTAGCGATGGCGATCGCTTGGAGGAGGAGGAGGAGGAGGAGGAGGAGGAGGAGGAGGAGGAGAAGCGATGGCGATCGCTGGGGGAGGCGAAGCGATGTCGATCGCTTGGAAGGAGGAGGATGAGGACGGGAAGGGGGAAGAGAAGCGATGGTGATCGCTTGGGGGAGGGCGGGGTGGGGGGAAGAGGACGAGGGGATAGCGATTACGATCGCTGGTCTTTTGTTTTCGCGCTTGCGGGCGCGCGGCGCGCCCCGCGCTTGCGGGCGCGCGGCCTCACCGCGGAGGCGGAGTCGACGGCGGCGGCATTTGCGCCTTCGCCGCCGCTGGCGCCGCTGGCGGCGCTGGCGGCGCCTTCGCCGCCGCTGGCGCTTTCGCCGCGGCGCGCGCCGCCTTGGCCTTCGCCGCCTTCGCCGCCGCCTTCGCCTTCGCCGCCGCCTCCTTCTCCTTCTTCTCCTTCTTCTCCTTCTTCTTCTTCTTCTTCTTTTCCGCCTTCTCCGCCCTCAGCTGCGCATTTTCCGCCTGAAGGCGCGCCTGCTCCCCCCTCCGCAGCAGCTGCGCCTCCTGCGCCTCCTTCCTCAGCTGCGCGTTCCCCGCCTTCAGCTCCGCCTCCCGCCGCAGCGCCGCGTCCCTCTCGCCGATCGCGATCACTAGCTCGCGCTCCGCCTCATTCGTCGTCGTCGTCGCCGCCGCCGTCGTCGTCGTCTCGTCGTCATCGTTTCCCGCCTCCTCCAGCCGCAGCGAGAGCTGCACGGCGCGCTCTGTCTGCTCCGCGTTGACAGTCTGCATAGGCGGGGGGAGGGGGGGAGGGGCGGTGGAGTGAAGGGAGGAGGGGGTGGGGGGAGGGGCGAGGAGGGGGAGGAGGGGGAAGGAGGAGGTGGAGGAGGAGGAGGAAGGGGAGGAAGCGGAGGAGGAGGATTCGGGGGAGAGCGATGGCGATCGCTGGGAGGAGGGGGTATCCGCCCCCGCGAGCTGCTGCAGCAGGTTGTCGCGCTGGCGCCTGAGCGCCAAAGCGCGAGCCCCCTGCGCGAGCTCGCGCGGAGCACCCCACATCGCGCCTCCGCGCCCCGCGCGCGCGAGCCCCGCGCGCCACGAGGCAGAGCGGCTGCGCGCGGCGCTCAGTGATCTCCTTTATCATCATCCACCCTCCTTTCAGCGATCGACATCGCTTTCCTTCTCCTCATCTTTTTTCCTTCTCCTCATCGTCATCGCCGTCGCTTCACCTCCCCCAGAAGGAGGAGGAGGGGCGACGGGGGGAACAGCGATGGCGACCGCTTGGGGGAGGGGGGGGAGGGGGGAGTAGGACGTGCACGGACCGAACCCTACGGGTTGCAAAAACAAGAGAGGAGGAGGAGGAGGTGGAGGAGGGATCATAGGAGGAGGGGGAGGGACGGGGGATGTAGCGATGGCGATCGCTTGTGTGAGGAGGAGGGGGATGGGGGGAGGTTGCGATGGCGATCGCTTGGAGGAGGAGGAGGAGGAGGAGAAAGAGAGGCGACAGCGATCGCTTGGGGGAGGGCGGGGAGGAGGAGGGAGAAGCAGAGAAGCGATACCGATCGCTAACTTAAGTAGGCGGCAATCGTTTTGAACGATCGCTGTGCATAGCCGTTGTCGGCTTTGTAGTCGCGGGCGACGCCCGCGTGCGCGACGCGAGCGACGCCCGCGGGCGCCATGGCGGCCGACCTGGTGAAGCAGCTGAAGGCCGCCAAGTCGGTCCTCGCCCAGATCGGGAAGAAGTCCGACGCGTACAAGGAGATCGCGGAGGCGCAGAGCGCCATGGCGATGGCCATCATGGCGCCGTGGACCTTCATCTCCGCCGAGGACTCGGCCATGCTGGTCCTGGAGATCGGCCAGATGCCTTTCGGCAAGAGGGCGCTTGCCACGCTGCTCGGCCGCGTCGCGACGTTGGCGACGGCCTCAGCGCAAATGTTGGCCGCAAGCGCGGAGCTGGCGGGGTCGGGCAGGACGCCGATGCAGGACTTCTCGTCCATCCTCGCCTACCTCGCGAAGAGGCAGTGGGACAAGATCCTGGACGAGCGCAACGACTTCATGAGTCGGGTTGCGGTCGTCCTGCAGGCTTGCAAATCCCTCGGGTGGCGCACGCTGCATGAGCCGACGGTTCAACTGGCGGCGTGCGTCGCCCTCCTCGTGGACGGCTTCGATTGGGCGATGCGCATGTGTCCGATGGCACAGTGGGGCTATTTCAAGCGGGCGAAAACATGCGCCAAGAAGCTCCTGCCGTGGAAGTTGTGTAAGCAGCTTGCCGCGACCGAGCCGTCCTTCGTCAGCGAGCTCCCTGCGGACCCGACTGACATGCCGAAGGTGCACCCCGAGTGGTACTCGCGCGCGTATGGTGGCGGAAGGGGAGGCTCCAGCAAACGAGTGCCCGCTGGACCGCACCATGTTGATGGTGCTGTGCGACGCGGTCCCGATGCGAGAGCCCAGGGCTCGCCTCAAGGCCACGTCCGATGGCAATCGGTCGTCCGTCGACATGGCGTTGCAGCTCGCGGAAAGGGCGATGACGATGCAGGGTGGCGGCCGCCAAGGTGCGCGAGACGGCGTGCCATGCAGGCGTTGCATTCCGCAGCCCATTGCGCCCGCCACGGACGGCGCGATTCCGATCGGCGACACGGAGTCGGCGCCGCCGCCGACGACGCACAGCGTGGAGGAGGCCAGGGACAAAATCTTCGCGAAGCTCGGTGGCAAACAATGCCTGCCAGATGTGGCCAATACGCCGCCGAGCGAGGACGAGTCGGAGGGCAGCGACGGGGGCGACTCCGATAACAAGAGCGCCGACGGCGTGGAGGAGGCGGAGCCGCCGCCGCCGATGAAGAAGAAGCGCAAGGCCGCTGGCGACGGCCACCCCGCGCCCCCCAAAGCCAAGGCCAATGCGAAGAGGAAGAACAAGAAGAAGGAGACTGAGGCCGAGCACGTGGGCGCGAAGGGGGTCAAGAAACCACCGAAACCCGCATATGCAGTGGAATGGTCCCGCAACCAGGTCATGTGCCGCACGGGTGCGAAAGGTCCAGGCCAGTCGACGGCCATCAAGTTCAGCGACCACGGCGGCAGCAGCGACAAGGCGATCGCTGCGGCTCAGAAGTGGGCGCGCAAACAGGAGAATAAGCTCGGCATCCACACTTGATCGGCAGCTGCGCCTGATCTGGCGAATTCGCACGGGCGCTGCAACGATGCAGCCTGCATGCGTGTGCTCGCACACGACTAGATAGCCGATTATGGCTATGAATAGGGAGTGGTGGAGGAGGGGCAGCGATGATGATCGCTTGGTGTAGGGATGGTTGTTCGGGGGGGGTGCAGGGATGGAGTTGCAGGACAGCGATGGGGATCGCTTGAGGTCGGTTGGGCAGGGCAGCGATGATGATCGATTGTGGTTGCAGGGATTGTAGATTAGTTTGCAGCGAGTGCAGATTGCAGCGATGGCGATCGCTTGGGGATTTCAGCGAGTGGAATTGCAGCTGTCGCTTGGAGGATGGCGGAGCTAGAGTGGACGTGGTGATGGGAGGGGAGGTGGATGAGGTGGAAGAGCAAGAGGCGGAGGAGCGATGGCGATCGCTGGGCATGTGCGCACATTGCGCACATCATTGCATGCATCACACTAGCCATTTGGGGCCCAGCAGGTGGCGCGCCAGCGCCTACACCAGGCCCAGCGCCTACACCTGCGCCTGCACCAGCGCCGCCATGGCGCCGCCCCACGGCCGCGGCCGTCGCGATGCCGCCGAGGAGTTCTTCGCCTTCGCGAACGAGGCCGCGGACGTCTTCGCAAACGCGGCGCTGGCTGCTCATGAGGAGGCGCCGCCCGACGCCGCGGAGGAGCACGGGGAGGAGGCGCCGCCCGAGGCCGCGGAGGAGCAGGAGTCTCATTTAACCGGGGCCGCCGAGAAGGAGCAGGAGGAGGCGTCCGAGGCGGGTGCGGAGGTCGAGACGCACGATGCGTCAGACGTGCTCCTGGAGATTGCGGAGTCGCCAGGCGAGGAGGGCGCGGAGGTCGAGGAACCCGCGGCGGCGGCGGCGGAGGAGCAGGCGGCGGAGGAGGAGGGGGAGGAGGCGGTGCCTCGCGAGGAGGTGCCCCCCGTCGAGGTCGTGTCCTCGCCGCAGGCGCGCGATCCTCGCGACAGCCGCTCGTCGGGCGGCCAGTCGGGCCGCACGTCGACGTCGCTGTCGCTCAGCGCGCCGCGGCCGTACGTCTCGCGCCGCGATTTGGCGGCCGTGCGTCAGGCGGCAGCGGCTGCGGCGGCCGAGGAGTCAGCGGCCGCGCCGCCAGCGGCGGCCCCCGCGCCGCCCGCGCCGACGGCCGCGGAGCGCTCGCGGAGCCGCAGCCCGCGCGCCCTCGACCCGCGCGCCAAGGGGTCGCAATGGCCTCGGGTGCCGCCCGAGAGGGTGGGGCCTCGGGCGCCGCCCCCCCCTGAGGCCGTGGCCGAGGCGGCGTGGGCGAGGGTCTACGAGGAGCGCGCGGCTGGCCAGGGGGCGGGCTACACCGAGGAGCAGGTCGCCGACCTGCGCGGCGAGGCTGCGGCGGCGAAGGCCCTCGGCTTGCAGTGGTGGCAGCGCGGCCCTGCGGGCCCAGCCGAGGGGGGGCCCGAGACGTGGCGCGGCCAGCGGCACCGCGCCAACACCAAGCAGTGGGCCAACCGCGGGGGGAGGAACAGGGAGTACTTCGCGAAGAAGTACGGCGGCGGCGCGCCAGGCAAGGTCCCCGCTGGGTCGCGCCCCGACCCCCGCAGCGGCGTCAAGGGCGGCGGCAAGGGCGGCGGCAAGGGCGATTCCCTGGCTCCTCCCCCCGCGGGGCCGCCCCCGCCCGCGGCGCCGCGCGTGGCGCGCCCGCGCATTGCGTCACCCGCGCGCCCGCTGGCAACGGCGCCGACGCCAGGGGCAGCGCCGAGGCCATCGACAGCGCCGCTGCCGCCGTGGCGCAGAGGCGTCCCCGCCGCCGTCCCGCCGCCGTCGCGGCTGACGTGAGGCGCGCGGCGCCCTGGCGCGGCGCCGCTGGCGCCTGCGCTGCAGGCGCGGCGCGCTGGCGCTGGCCGCTGGAGCTTCGCGCTGGCCGCTGGCGCTGGCCGCTGGAGCGGCGCCTCTCCGCGCCATGGCGCGCAGCCGAGAGGCGCGGCGCCGTCGCGCCCTCTTCGCGCTGGCGCTGGTGCTTGCGCTGGCACATCTCGGCTGCGCTTGCGGCTTCAGGCGCTGCGAAGCCGTGGGGTGCGGCGCCTCTTCGCGCCTTGGGCGCGCATACGCGATCTGCATGCGCTTGCTGCTCCAGGCGCTGCGGCAAAACGATCTCTTGTGTACGCGCAGAGATTGTTTGCAATCGCGATTACGACCGCTTGTGTGTGCAATAGCGATTACGATCGCTTGTGTGTGCAATAGCGATTACGATCGCTGAGGGGATGGGAGGTGTCGCTGAAGGGATGTGAGGATGAGGACCGACGACTAACGATTACGATGTGTGGATGGGGATGCGAGGATGGGGATGGCTATCACGATCGCTGGCTGAGGGGATGTGACGACTTCTGGCGACGACTGACAAAGGCGACGACCGACGACGACAAAATTGGGTGGGGGAGCGATTCCGATCGCTGGCCTTGTGCTCACATTGCACGCATCATTGCACGCATTGCATGGCCATTGTCGGCTCCACGCGTGGCGCGCCCATCGGAGCGGATCGCCTGCGCCCAGCGGAGCGTGTCTCCATCGGCGCCCGCCCGCGCCGACGCCAGCGCCGACACGAGCGCCGTCGTCAGCACCGACGCCAGCTCCGTCGCCAGCACCGACCATGTCGTCCGACGTCGCGGCAGCCTGCCCCGTCAAGACAGAGGAGGAGTGGTACACGGTCGGCTGCCCCGTCAGCAACTGCAAGGCCAAGTGCTACAAGGAGAGCCACGCGGAGTGCTTGGAGTGGCTCTTCAACCACTTGGCGACGTCGACGGCGGAGAGCCACAAGTTTCTCAAGACGGCGAGCGGGCCCAACTTAGAGGAGATCAACCGCCTCCTGGACGACGCCAACGCGGAGCGCCTCAGCGACAGCGAGGTGGCGGCGTGGAAGAAGCACCAGGCCGAGAAGGCGGCGACAACCGCGGCCAACCCCTACAAGACGGCGCCCGCCGCCAGCGCAGGGGCCGCCGCCGCGGCCGCCGCCAGCGCAGGGGCCGCCAGCAGTCGCGGGCGCGATCGCCGCGCGCGATCGCCTGCGCGCAGGCGCAGCCGCAGCCGCAGCCACCGCGGCCGCCCCGCGCCGCGCACGCCGCCCCGCGGCCGCGGAGACGACCGCGCCCCCGCGGCGGCGGCCAGCGCGGCGATTGCGGCGGCGCACAAGCTGCAGCAGACGGCGGAGCAGCTGCAGCAGCAGCAGCAGCAGATGCGGCAGCAGCAGCAGCATATACAGCAGCATCAGCAGCAGCTACAGCAGCATATGCAGTTGCGGGTGCAATCGGCTGCAGGCCTGACGGGGAAGGCTGCGCCGTCCGCGGCGCCCGCGGCGATGAACATGATCATGGCGCCCATGACAGGAGACGCCTCGCTGCCCGACGTGCCCCCCGAGACCGAGTTCAGGCTCAGCAAGGCGCGGGCCGATGCGCTCATGGACTGCCTGAAGCGGGCGGAGCGCCGCGCCAAGGTGGCGAAGGAGACGTGCCTCAAGGCGTCTCAGGCGTTCGAGCAGGAGGAGGCGTCCCTGAGGGCGGCGAGGGAGCAGGTCGCCGAGACGATGGGCGCGTCGGTGCAGCTCAGCGGGCTCTGAACAGTGGCAGCGGGCTTTGGCGCTGCTCAGCGGGCTCTGGCGCTTCTCAGCGACATGCGGGAGGCGACCCTGGAGCCCGACATCATCTTCGTCGCGGGTCGCTGGCGCTCTGTGGCGTTCGCCGCCTGCGGCCGCGGCCGCGGATCGCGCCGCCGCATGCTTATGAATATGAAATGAGGAGAAGGAGCAGGAGAATGAGGATGATAGCGATGTCGATCGCTGGGTGGGGGGTGGGGGGTAGCGATGTCGATCGCTTGGAGGAGGATAAGAAGGAGGAGGAGGATAGCGATGTCGATCGCTGGGGGAGAGGGGATAGCGATGTCGATCGCTGGGGGGAGGAGACGAAGGAGGAGGAGGAGGAGAAGGATACCGATGTCGATCGCTGGGGGTGAGGGGGGATAGCAATGCCGATCGCTGGGGGGAGGAGGAGGAGGAGAAGTAGAGGGAGGATGAGGAGGATAGCGATGTCGATCGCTGGGGGGTGGGGGGTAGCGGGGGTGGGGCGGGGTGGGGGAAGGTGGATCGCGATGCCGATCGCTGGGGGAGAATGAGGAACAGGGGGGGCGATTGCGATCGCTTGGGGGAGGTAGCGATGTCGATCGCTTGGGGAAGAATGAGGATGATGAGAGGGAGGGGAAGCGATGGTGATCGCTTGGGGGAGGTAGCGATGCCGATCGCTTGAGGGAAGAATGAGGATAATGAGCAGGAGAGGCATCGATGGTGATCGCGTGGGGAGGTAGTTACCCTGGTAACTACCGTAACTATCGCAAGTTACAACCAATGTTATCCTTTTGTTATCTTTTGTTATCCTTTGTTATCCTTTGTTATCCTGGTCACTGGGTCAGATAGGATAACAAAAGGATAACAAAAGATAACACTGGGTCATATGGGATAACATGTTATCCTAACTGACCCAGTGTTATCCTTTTGTTATCCTAACTGACTGGGTCAGATAGGATAACATGGGTCAGATAGGATAACATGTTATCCTAACTGACCCAGGGATCAGGATAACAAAGGATAACAAAGGATAACAAAAGGATAACAAAAGGATAACATTGGTTGCCACTTACGATAGTTATGCCACTTATTCGAGTAAGTAACGACATCGAGCGATACTCATCGCTGCCTCCCCGAGCGATGTTGATCGCTGACGCGCGTAGCTTACCTGATAACGGCACTACGCAACATGCGCGGCTCAAGAGCCAGCGACCGAGGTCGCTCGACTATCGGTGAGAGCGCACCGCCAACGGTCGCGGGGCGTTGCGAGCGATGGCCGCGGGATGCGGCGGCGCGCTGGCCAGCGCGGTCGATGAGGCGGCGGCGAGCGAGGACAGCCAGGCGACGTTGCAGTTGGCAGGCGCCGCGGGCGCAAGCGTCCCCGAGGACGCCGAGCTGATGGACATTCTCGCGGGGGGTCTCGGTCTCGAGGGCGCGACGGCCGCGGGGGGCGGAGCCGCGGAGGCGGAGGCGCCCGAGAAAGAGGAGGTGGCGGCTGAGGAAGGCGAGGAGGCGACCGAGGGGGGCGGAGCGGCGGAGGCGGAGGCGCCCAAGGAAGAGGAGGTGGACGCTGAGGGAAGCGAGGATGCGGCCGAGCGGGGGCCGATGAGGAGGCCAGCCGCCGCCAGACGCAGGCGCAAGCCGAAGAAGGTCAGGGCGAAGTACGCAGGCCCGAAGGGCCCGCCGCCCGAGGCCACGGCCAAGGTGAACGCCAAGGCCGTGGCAAAGGAGAAGGCAATGGCAGTGGCCGCAGCCAAGAAGGCGCCGCCCAAGTTCGCCGACATCGCGAAGTGGATGCAGCCCACTTCGAGGGCGAAGGCGAGCGGTGGTGTGCCCACCCTGAGGCTCGTCGAGAGTGCGCCCTCGCCGAAGGACGGCGATGGGGCGCTGCAGGTGGGCAAGGCGAAGGCGAAGGCGAAGTCGAAGATGAAGGCGACGGTGCAAGAGTTGTCGTCGCCGCCGTCTCGTCCGCGAAGGTGCACCTCGGACACCGAGTCCCAGGCGTCGGCGGGCATGGGCGAGGAGCCGACGGCAGGCGCCTCGCCGAAGTTTCGAGTCGGATCGTTCGCGGCGCTCAGCTCGCCTGACAAGCGCGCAGCACCGCTCTCGCTCGACGCCGTCGAGAACGAGTTCCTCTGCGACAGGTGCGACCAGCCGTGCGACGTCATGAAGGCGCACCCAGTGCGGATGACGAAGAAGGGCCAGATCTACAGGTGCGCGTTGTGCAGCACGCGGGGGGTGCAAGCGAATCGGGCGCCCGAGTGGAAGGAGATGGCCTCGAAGCTGAAGGACTTCAGCATTGAGGAGAGGGTCGGGTTCTGGAAGAAGATCCGCGCCTGCAGCGGCCAATCAAGCGTCAAGGCCATGGTCCAGGCGACCTCGAAGGCGATCCACGAGAAAGGGACGCGGGCGGGCAAGAGAGGCGGCTACTACCCGCTGAGCTGGTACAAGAGGCAAGGCTTCCCGTGGAGAAGGATCAAGAAGACGCGCACTGACACGTTGAACCATGCCGTGATGGGGTTGTGCTACAAGGTGGACATCCACGAGATCGAGAAGTGGGAGGCCAACATCGCGCGGCGTGAGAATGAGTACGGGGCATCGCGCGCCGCCGAGGCCGAAGACGGGCTCGAGGCTTCAGGCTCAGACGACAAGGAGCCCTGCACCAGAAAGACGCCCGCATCCGCGCAAGCGGGGGCCGAGATCGCCGACGACATCGCCGAGGAGGGCGAGGAGGAGAGCGCCGAGGACCCCGACAGCACCGCTGATGTCGATGATGCCGAGGACTCCGACAGCACCGAGGGCTCGGAGCAGTTGCAGAGTGGCAGCGGTGACTCGGACAGTTTTGGCCTCGAGACCTCGGACGAAGACTCCATGGGGGACGGCGACGGGTCGTACGGCGGACAGCCGCCTCCAGTGACTCCTGGCGGATCGAACGATGAGAGCAGCGACGACGGCACGCCACCCCCCCAGAACAGAAAAATGCAGAGCAAGGAAAAGCCCAAGGGCAAGAGCTCTAAGGACAAGGAAAAGTCAAAGGACAAGGATAAGGAGAAGGACAAGTCCAAGAGCAAGGCCGGCGATAAAGATAAGGACGCTGATAAGGACAAGGGAAAGTCCAAGACAAAGGACACCGATAAAGATAAGGACAAGGATAAGGACAATGACAAGTCCAAGAGCAATGGCAAAGACAAGGCTAAGGATAAGGATAAAGAAAAGGAAAAGGTCAAGGCCAAGAGCAAGGGCGCCGATAAAGATAAGGACGCTGGTGAGGGCAAGGATAAGGGCAAGAGCAAGGGCAAAGATAAATATAAGGAGAATGATAAGGACAAGAAGGCGAACAATGACAAGTCCAAGAGCAATGGCCCTGATAAAGATAAGGGCAAGCATAAGGCCACGAAAAAAGACAAGGACAAAACCGGTGACAAGGCCGATGGTAAGGACAAGAGCAAGGGCAATAAACATGATAAGGATAAGAGCAATGCCAAGGTCGATGGCAAGACCAAGGGCAAGAAGCGGGCGAACGAAGGGGCAGCCGAATCTTCGACAAAGAAGATGAAGAAGCAGAAGCCACCGACCAGCTCCTCGCAGAGCGGCAGCGACATCGACTCGGGGAGCTCGTCGCCTGCGCACCCGCGCGTCGGCGAGACCGCCAAGGAGCGCGCGGCGCGCGAGAAGCAGGAGAGGAAAGAGCAGAGTAAGAAAGACAAGGAGGCGCAGCAGCAGAAGCTCCTGGCCACGCGTACCCTGAGCAGGATTGTGGCGCCCATGTACAAGCTCGAGTCGGCGCTCAAGTGCGACGGGGTCGGGAAGATCCCCGAGGCTACGCTGGTTCACGCGAAAAAGCTCATGGACACGCTGACCAAGATGAAGAAGGTCGCCCATAAAGTCAGCAGTGGCAAGGTCGCACCTTCGGAGTTCACTTGGTCCGCCCAGGATGTCAGCGACATGTCGACGCAGGCGGCGGCGCAGAGCACTCTGGTGATGTCGATGGCCAAGGCGTACCTTGTGACTGCGAAGTCCTCGTGAGGGCCCGCCGCCATCAGCTACAGCGCTGGGGCCAGCGCGCGGCCGCGCGGTAGCAGCAGGCTTTGACGCCGCTCGCCGCCCCGCTGAGTAGCTGGTGGCGCACATGTGTATAAAAAAGCGATGGGGACCGCTGGGGTGAAGCGATGGCGATCGCTTGTGGAGAGGGGAGCGATGGGGATCGCTGGGGCGAAGCGATGACGATCGCTTAGGGAGAGGGGAGCGATGGGGATCGCTGGGGCGAAGCGATGGCGATCGCTTAGGGAGAGGGGAGCGATGGGGATCGCTGGGGTGAAGCGATGGCGATCGCTCGGGCGGGCGTTGGCGAGGATGGGCTCGCGATGGGGGCTAGTTGCTCAGCCGTTTCGGCTCGACTCGCGAGTGACGCGCGTCGCTCGTGGCCAAGCGGCGGCGCGATGCCCGAGCGGCGGCGCGGTGGCCCCGAAGCGGAGTCGGGCATCCGATGTCCGCGACCTCAGGCGGCCAAGCGGCGTCGGCTATCCGATGCCATCGCTACGCATGGCGTATCTGGCAAGGCCCTCGTTCGCATCGCCAAGAAGCTCGCGAAGCCTGGCCATGCGCAAGAGCTGACGGCTTACGCGGTCCAATCCACCATTGAGGGCGTATTCGACGACGTCGGGACGACAATCGAATTGCCCATGCAAGATAACGAGCCGCCCTTCGCTTGGAAGCTCGCCAGAATCGACAAGCTCCTGCGGTATGTTTGCAAGGCCAGCCCCGTGTACAGTGAGCTTCTCGCGGTGGTCGCGAACCGCGTCCGCGGCGCGCCGCTCTCGCTGGTGCTGTACATGGACGAAGTGACACCAGGCGACGCGCTGGCCCTGAGGCACGATCGGAAGTTCTGGATGATCTCCTTCACGTTCCTGGAGTTCGGGGCTGACATGCTATGGAGGGAAGAGCTGTGGCTACCGCTGGGGCGCCTGCGAACGAAAGCGAGCAATCGCGTGGACGGCGGCATCTCCTGTGCCACTCGACTCCTCATCAGGGAGATGTTCTTCGGATCCTCCAGGCTCGCGGGAGCTGGCGCGCACGTGGAGCTGGCCAACGGCACTCCGATGCTGGTGCGGGCGCGCCTCTCCAATCTTCTCGCAGACATGGATGCGTTCAAAGGCATTCTGCGTTTGCGGGGTGCCAACGGCTGGAGGCCTTGCTTGCGATGCAAGAACGTGATCTTGAAGGGCGGTTCCGTCGACGGCGACGGCGGCTACTTCGTCGACACCTGTTGTCACGAGCACGCGCGCTTCGATCGTCATTCAGACGCCGACGTGTGGAAACTGTGGGACGACCTCGCCGCAGCGGCGGCGACCGCGGGACAGCCTGGCCACATGACGAAGGGCAACTTCCAGAAGCTCGACAAAGCCAGCGGCTTCAACTACCATCCCAATGGCTTGCTGGAGGATAAGGAATTGCGGGCGATAATGAAGCCGTCCGCCATGACGTATGACAGCATGCACAACCTATGGAGCAATGGCACCGTTGGCTGGGAGGTGTTCGCGTTTGTGAAGGCGTGCCAGAGAAAAGCTGGCATCGGATGGCCCGAGCTTCACGCGTTCACGCGGCGCTGGCAGTTCCCGAGGTCGCACGGCAGAACGGCAAAACATATGTTCACGCCTGGGCACGAGACCGCGTGCAAGAAATCATTCAAAGCAGGCGCCAGCGAGCTGATCTCGACCTTCTTCGTCCTTTTGGCGTTCGCCGAGGAGCGCGCCGTCCGCATCGGGTCGCTCGAGCGCGAAATAGCGTCCCTTCGGGCGTGCGGCCTGCTGGCGGACGCGTTCCTGAAGGTCAAGCGCGGGCGTGCCCCCCCTCGCAGTGACTTCATTGCAGCGGCTGAAGTCCATCTCAACTTGCACAAGCAGGCGTACGGCACCAAATACGTGAAGCCCAAACACCACTACGTGTTTCACAACGCGGAGCAGGAGCCGAAAGAGCTCGACTGCTTCGTGACGGAGCGCCACAATAAGGTGGCAAAGGCGGTGGCCGAACCAGTGGAGAACACCGCGCGCATGGAGGCCACGACGCTCGCGGGCTGCGTATTGCAGCAAGTGCGGCAACTCGAGAAGATGGGGCCGACGGGCAACTCGCTGGTGGGAGCGCGTGCCGAATCTGACGGGTTGCGCTCCGTAGTCGGGGCCGCCGACGTCTCCGTGGCCAGGGGGCTGCGCTGGGAAGGGAACGCCTACAACGTGGGCCAGGTGGTTCGCTCGCGCGGCGGCGAGGTGTTTATCATCGACGCGTGCGCGGAGATTTCTGGCGAACTGCACATCGTCGCCCGCGGGATCGAGATCTCAACGGGCGCGTGCGGCCTCAGCACTGGCAGCGTGGTGACGAGCTCCTCGTCATCAAGATGTCCGACGCTGACCTGGATGGCGCTGTCTGGGCGTGGCGCGTGAAGAGCAACGGTGACTATGTCATCGCGCACGCGCGCTGAGAAACAGATGGAAACATGCGCCGCGCCGCGGTGTGTGTGTGTGTGCGGGGGGAGCGATGTCGATCGCTGGGTGAGGCGACGCGATGTCGATCGCTTGGGTGAGGAGATGAGAGGAGGGGGAGGAGGAGGAGGAGGAGGAGGAGGAGGAGGAGGGGGAGGGAGAAAGCGATGCCGATCGCTGGAAGGAGGGGGGACGGAAAAGAAAATCGAGCGATGCCGATCGCTGGGTGAGGTGAAGCGGCGTCGATCGCTTGAAGGAGGAAGAGGAGGAGGAGGAGGTGGCGGAGGAGGGAGGATAGCGATATCGATCGCTGGAAGATGTGCGGGGGGTGGGAGGAGGAAAATAAGATCACTGCGCGCAGCGCGCAACCGTTCAGCTTTGGCGCGCTGCTGCCCCTTGGGCTCGCGCGGGGCAGGCGCGATGCTGCCCCTGGCGGCCGCGCGCAAGCGCGCCTCGAGCTGGCCGAAGGCGGCCGCGCACGACGACGAGACGACGACGACGATGCGACGACGGCGACGAAGACGGCGACGAATGAGGCGAGCTTGCCCGAGCGGCTGCTCGGGGAGGTGGAGCAGCTGCGCGGGGAGGTCGAGCAGCTGCGCGCGGCGAACGCCCAGCTGCGGGCGGAGAAGGAGGAGGCGGATAAGACGACGACGACGACGACGAGACGACGACGAGACGACGACGACGACGACGACGACGACGACGACGACGACGACGACGACGACGACGACGGCGGCGGCGACGACGACGGCGGCGGCGGCGGCGACGACGACGACGACGACCCTCCCAGGTGGCGCGGCACTTGGCCCTCCAGGTCGACATGCGCGACGTCGAGCTGGATCGGGCCGCCGAGCTGCTGGGCGTCGCGCGCCGCCGCGCCGCGGTGCATGCGGCGGCGCTGGCGCAGCTCAAGCAGGACGCGACGACGATCATCCGCCTGCAGAGGCTGTGCGACGCCCCCGAGGCGGAGGCGGCCATGGCGTCGGCGGTGGCCATGGCCGACGCCCTGACGAAGCCGCCTCCGCCGCCGTGGCCCCCCCGTGAGGAGGGGCTCACGGGCGGCGACGGGCGCCCAGGGTCGTCCACGGACGCCCTGACCGAGCCGCCCCCGCCGCCGCGGCCTGCGCCCCCGCAGTGAGGCGGCGCGAGGCTGCGCGCGCCAACAAGAAGCTTGGGGGGGGATAGCGATGTCGATCGCTTGGGGGAGGTAGCGATGGCGATCGCTTGGAGGAGGAGGAGGAGGAGGAGGAGGAGGAGCAGGAGGAGCAGGAGGAGCAGGAGGAGCAGGAGCAGGAGGATTAGGAGGAGCAGGAATTGCATGGGCAGCCAGGGGGCTGCGGAGGGAGGAGGAGGAGTAGCGATGCCGATCGCGATGTGCATGGGCAGCCAGTGGGGCCGCGGGATTTGCATAGGCAGCCAGGGGGGCTCGCGATCTCGATCGCCGCGAGGAGGAGGAGGAGGAGGAGGATGAGGAGCAAGAGAGCGATGCCGATCGCTGGGGGAGGCGAAGCGATGTCGATCGCTTGGAAGGGGGAGGAGGCAGGAGAAGGAGGAAGAGGAGGATGACGATGATGAGGAGGAGGAGAGCGATGTCGATCGCTCGGGCGCGGGTGGGAATATGGGTGGAGCGATGGCGATCGCTCGGGCGGGCGTTGGCGACGATGGCTCGCGATGACGGCGATTGCTCAGCCGTTTCGGCTCGCCTCGCGAGTGGCGCACGGGGCGCTCGCGGCCAAGCGACGGCGCGCGCGCGCGCAGGAGGGGGCGCGTCATGGACGATCTCCCCTCGGAACCGCTGCCACCTGGGCTGGTCGGCGCGAAGCCGTCCAGTGCCCCGCTGCCGCGAGGCGGCCCGTGGCCGAATATGGCCAACGCGAAGTTCTTCAAGATGCCGTCGCCCGCCGCTTTCGTTGCGGCCACCTCCAAGGACGCGGCGCCGCCGCCGCCACCCAAGCGGCCGCGCCTCGAGGTTGCAGCCGCAACTGCCGAGGGTGGAGGCTGGATCATCGCCGAAGCCAGGGCGAAGATGATCTGGCGACGCGTCACCCAAGCCGCCAAGGCCGCGGCCGAGAAGAAGCTCTACGGCGACGCCGCGGAGCAGGAGGCGGAGCTCGCGTGCGCCGAGTACCTTGCGGCTTGGGAGCGCTCGCAGATGGCGTCGGCCGAGAGGGAGCAGGCCATGGAGGTCCAGCGTTCGTGGGAGTTCGAAAGCGCCACCGTGCGCCCTCCCACCGAGGATGAGCTGGTGGAGCTGCTCGTGTCCCTGGGCGGGGATGGGTGGAACGACTCCAGCGTCCTCAGGCGGCTCCAACAGCAGGCCGAACTGCAGGCGTTGAGCGAGGCGGAGGCGATCTGCTTGGCCGCCTTCCGCGACGGGCAGGGCGGCGAGGCGGCCCCTGAGGGTGAGCCTCCTGCGCGGTGAGGAGGCCGCGCGTACACTGAGGACGCGGCCGCGCGCGGTGAGGAGGCCGCGCGCCCCGCCGCGCTCATCACTCTCCTCCCCCCCTCCCCCCCCTCACAGCGATCGACATCGCTCTCCTCCTCCTCCTCCTCCCAAGCGATCGCGATCGCTTCATTTCCCTAAGTAACTTATAAGTATCTTATAGTGTTAGCTTAAGTAACTTAAGAACATCAACTTAAGTTACTTATAAGTATCTTAGTAAGTACCCATAAGTAGCTCATGTAAGTAGCTATGTTACTTGCGATACTTATACATAGGGTGCAACTAGCATAAGAGCCACCATTCTCGAAGCGGCAAAAAAAACGGCGACCGGAAACGGCAAAAAAACGGCGACCGGATTGGAACCGGAGCCGAACCGGTCACAAAACGGCGACGGAACCGGTAAAACAACGGCGTCGGAACCAGCAAAAAAAACAGCAAAACAGAACCGGTGAAAAAAACGGCCCTGTCGTTTCCAGGGCCCACTAAGCTCTGGAGACCTCCCGGCCCGAGGTTCGACGGGCGACGTCCGAGAGGTGGTCCGAGGTCCGAGGCTCGAGGGCCCGGGGTCGAGGGCCCAATGCTTCGAGGCTCAGCGCCGCAACCGCGGGGTTGGCGGGGCGATGGAGGGGGGGAGGGCGAAGGGGGTTCGCGGAGGAAGAAGAGGAAGATGGGGAGTGCGGAGGAGGGAGGGGCGGGAGGAGGAGGGGGGAGGAGGCGGAGGAGGGAAGAACGGGAGAAGGAGAAGGATATGGAGGGGGGATGAGGGATGCGGAGGAGATGGAGGACGAGGTGGATGTGAAGGGGTACTGAGGGTGCTGATGAGACAGGTCACGCGAACATTCCTTGCATGCAGGCGCGATGAAGCGGGCCTGGCCACCCGCCTCCTTGCTGAGCTCTTCGCCATGACTGTGGAGGCGCCTCTGGGCGATCTATCAGTCCACCAAGGCCTGTGGTGATGGAAAACCGCGCAACTTGGCCACGCTGGGAGGACAAAGGTGAGGACAAGAAGCGATCGCCGAGACAGCCATCTCTCCCACCTCGACAGAGCGTCTCCCCACCCACCGCCCCCCCAGAAAGCCAAAGAGGACCCCACGCAGCCTTCATGTCGTCTGACCACCCACAAGGGAGCTCCGTTTATACCCTTGCCTAGGGCGCGCACAGGAATCACCCATCGCATGATCCGACTTCTTTGCGTCTTGTACACAGCATGAGTGACGCCCGGAGGAGCACCCTGGAGATCCCCCACGGGCATTCTCTTGCAGAGAGGTTCCACACCTCTTACAGTCGGGGCGCTAAGCAAGGAACCCTTTTCGTTGGGGAGGGGCTCCGTGTTCTGTAATTGTTTCGCAGCTTGCCTCAGGTTGTCCTTATGTTTTCGATGGGGAATCGAAGCTTAACTTATTGAAAAAAAGGGGCCTCGTTCCTTATTTAGGGTTCCTTTAGGTCAACGCCCCGACTGTACAGGGCAGCAAGTCACCAAGAGCCTCGCCAGCCTCGTTCTGCACAGGGGCCCGGACGACCGACGGGCCCCCGAGCTGCCAAGGAAACCCACCAGCGGAGAGGAGGCGCGAGGAGCAAGGAGCGAGGAGAAGGAGGAGCGAGGAGGCGGAGCGAGGAGGCGGAGCGAGGAGGAGGGATGAGGAGGAGGAGGAGAAGGAGGAGGAGGAGGAGCAGGAGGTGGAGGAGAAGGAGGAGGATGGGTAGGAGGAGGAGGATGGGGGGGGAGGAGGGAGGGAGGAGGAGGTTGAGGACGGATGATGATGATGATGATGATGATGATGATGATGATGATGATGATGATGATGATGATGATGATGATGATGATGATGATGATGATGATGATGATGATGATGATGATGATGAGGATGAGGATGAGGATGAGGATGATGATGATGATGATGATGATGATGATGATGATGATGATGATGATGATGATGATGATAATGAAGAGGAAGCCCCCTGGGAGCAGAGTGCGGAGGAGGCGGGGAAGGCTCGGAGGCGGCGGCGGGCACCTCCCGCGGCCCTCGGGCACCGCGGAGTGGCGACACCCACCCCCTCCTGGCAGGCGTCAGTCAGAGCCTGCGACGCCCAACCTTCTGTCGGGCGTGTCCCCCTACAGGGGGATTTTCGACGAAAAATCAAAAATACACCAAAAATATACCAAAAAGGTCCCAAAATAGTAAAAAAAAAAATGTCCCCAGACTATTTTTGGATTATTTTTTTATTATCTTGCGGGTAATTTTTATTTTTCGTCGAAGATCCCCCTGTAGGGGGACAGGCCCGACTTAAGCCCAACCTCGACTTCAGTATCGCCCATGCCCGCCACGCCGTGGGAATCTGGCTGCTCCAGAGAGCCCAAACGCGGCTCGAGCCTCACCGCGGCAGGTGGTGCAATCACGGGCGAACCGTTTACCACCCGAAGCGAACACGGGCCATTGTTCAGGTTTGTGCTGAGGTGTCCTCGCCCATTTTTCTGCACGCGTGTCAGCTGCACGGTTGCCACACACAGTCCATACAACACGGTCAGTGAGGGTTGCCTGCTCTGACCCTCGCTTTCTCTTTGCAAAACGACGCCTGCTTGCCTATGCCAGCCCACCGGTCAAACCAGTGGATTGTCCCACGCCAGAGTTCAGGCGGAAGGGGAAAGCGGAGGAGTGATGTGGGGGAGGAGGGTACGGCCGAGGCCGAGGAGGGGGAGAAGGGAAATAGGAGGAGTACGAGGAGGGTGTATACCCTCCCTCCTGCCGAGGCGTTGGGGAGCGGGATGAGACCAGGGCTGAGCTTTCGTGACAGTCTGCCTCCCTCCTCTCTCTTCTTCTCTCATCTCTCGTCCGCCTTCCTTCCCTCCTACGCTAAGGCGATCGCGAACATGGATCAACGGGGGCTTGGATTAGCGACGGGTCTTTTTTTCATGGGAAACCGCGGATTTCCGCCGCCGACCGAGGCGGCACCGGCCGCATTTTGGGGAGGGGGCCTCCCCCGATGCACGGATGTTTTGGCGACCGCGCGCCAAGTCCACGGATCGCTGATCCATGCTTGCGCGCCCCCGAGGTCCAAGGCCGAGGTTCGAGGGGGCCTCGTGAGATTTCGTCGGCGACTCTTCGCCCGGGAGGCCTCCGGAGACCTCCTGGCCCGAGGTTCGACGGGCGGCGTCCGAGCGGTCCGAGGTCCGAGGCTCGGGGGCCCAGGGGTCGAGGGCTTGCGCGCCCCCGACTTCCCCTCCTGGCCCGGCGCACGCAGCCCCTGGCTCCGCTTCCGCAGGCCACGGGCTGCGCCCGCCCTGCCTCGTGCAGGGCCGGACGGCTGCCCGCAGCGCGGGCATCCCTGTGTTTTCTATTGCTCCCACCTCCTCTCCTTCCCACCCCCTCCGCCCCTCTTTCCTCTTTCTCTACCTCCTCCTCCTCCTCCTCCTCCTCCTCCTCCTCTAGCTTGTCCTCCTCCTCCACCTCCTCCTTCCTCCACGTCCTCCTGCCACCGCCTCCATGCTTCCTCCCTCATCCATCCTTTCTTTCTCCTTCCCATCATTATCACCTTCCTCATCCATCCTCATCCTTCATCTCCCATCTCCCTCCCTCCCCTCACTCTGCTCCCCCTATCGTCCTCCCTCCTGCATCCTCCCTCATCCTCCATCCTCCTCCCCTCTCCTCCCCTCTCCCCACCCCCTCTTCCAACTCCTCCTTCTCCTCCTTCTCCTTACTCGTCCGCAGGGGGCGCTGGCTTTGGGGCAGGCTGGCGCGGAGAGCTGGGGCGCACTCCGTCAGCTCCCATATTGCTCCTCTCCGCCACAGCGGAGGAGGAGGAGGCGGAGGAGGAAGAGGAAGAGGAGGGGGAGGAGGAGGAGGAGGAAGGAGGATGAGGAGGAGGAGGAGGAGGAGGAGGAGGAGGAGGAGCAGGAGGAGGAGGAGGGGGAGGCGGAGGAGGAGGAGGAGGATGGGGAGGAGGAGCGGAGGATAGGAGGAGGAGGAGGAGAGAGGAGGATGAGGAGGGGAGGAGGAGAGGAGGGGGAGGCGGAGGAGGAGGAGAGGAGGAGGAGGAGGGGAGGGGAGGAAGGAGATGAGGGGAGGAGGAGGAGGAGGCTCGTGCGTAGAAGGGGCCAGAGGTCGGCCGCGTTCCGTCGTCCCCGGGGGCGGCCTGGGTGGCAGGGCGTGGCCGGGGAGCCATCGGGGTGTGCGCGCATGCGCCTCCTGGTCACCCTTTTGATCGCGCTGCTCCAGCGATGCTCCTCCTCCTCCTCCTCCTCCTCCCTCCTCCTTTCCTCCTCCTCCTCCTCCTCCTCCTCCTCCTCTGGCTCTTTCCTCCTCCTCCTCCTCCTCTTCCTCCTCCTCCTCCTCCTCCTCCCCACCACATCCCTGCCCTTAGCTCCATTCTTGGCCGCTTTCGCTGGCCGCGCCCCGCTCGCTCGCGCGCCCCGCTCGCTCGCTCGCTCGCATGCGCCTCCTGGTCACCCGATGCTCCTCCCCTCTTCTAGATTTTTTGAGATCGGCAGTGCCTTCTCTTGGCATCGCTCGGACGTGTGCAGTTTCCCTGCGGCGAGGACCATCGAGGAGCATCCTGGATCATTTCGCGAGAAAGCCACGCACGAAAGCGAAACAAAAACACAGGAAATGGACGTCCGAGCGATGGCCAGTTCTTCACCGTGTCCAAAACCTTGACCTTGACAGTGACAGCGGTTCAAAGAATTGTTCGCCGAAGCGGACAACATGCCCTGGGATTGAAGCCAGAGCCGGGATGGGATCGAATTTGCGACGAGGCTGCAAACATTGGTGCCAGAACAGGGAGCAAGAGCGGAACAAAAACACAGCAGGAAAGCAGATGTTTTGTCGTTTTGGTCATCCGTTTGATCCTAGACCTCCTAGATGGGGTCGGAGTAGATGGGGTCGGAGATCGCGCCGCATCGCCGATGCACCGCCGATGCATCACCGGTGCGGCTCGATGTGGGGCATACTTTTCCCCACGCCGACGTCGCCGAGGCATCGCCAGTGCATCGCCGATGCATCGCGGATGCATCGCCGATGCATCGTCGATGCATCGGCGATGCGGCGCGATCCTCCGACCCCATCTACTCCGACCCCATCTAGGAGGCCTCTGTTGATCGCAGCCCTCCTCCTCCTCCTCTTCCTCCCCCGTCCTCCTCCTCTTCCTCCTCCTCCTCCTCCTCTTCCTCCTCCTCCTCTACCGCTTCCTCCTCCTCCTCCTCCTCCTCCTCTTCCTCCTCCTCCTCTTCCTATTGATCTATTGATCGCAGCCCTCCCCCTCCTCCTCTACTGATCGAGGCCTCTACTCCAGCGGCACTCCTCCTCCCGTCCCCCATCAGCCCAGCCCCGTTGGCCGCACGGGGCGGGGCGAGGGGGGGCGGGGGGGGGGCGGCACGCGCTGGCGCCTCGCCCGAGGCGAAGATTGCGTCGGGACGCGGCAGTTTCCCTTCGGGCAGCAGGAGGGACCCGTCCCGGGGGGGGCAGAGGGGGGAGGGAGGAAGGGAGGAGAGAGGGAGGAGGAGGAGGAGGAGGAGGAGGACGAGGAGGAGGAGGAGGAGGACGAGGAGGAGGAGGAGGAGGAGGAGGAGGAGGGGGAGGGAGGAGGAGGATGAGGAGGAGGAGGAGGAGGAGGAGGAAGGAGGAGAGGAGGAGGAGGAGGAGGAGGAGGAGGAGGAGGAGGGGGAAGAGGGGAGGAGGAGGAGGAGGAAGAGGAAGAGGAAGACGAATAAGAAGAAGACGACGAAGACGAAGACGAAGACGAACAAGAAGACGAGGAGGAGGAGCAGGAGGAGGAGGAGGATAAGGAGGAGGATACGGAGGACGACCAGGATACACCTAAGACGCTCAGTGATGTTGCAGTGAACCCTCCCTCCAAGTTCCTTCTTCATGGGTCCCCGGGGCCCATACGGGGATTGGTTTACATTGCGGGGAATGCCGCGCTGGAAGACAGACATCTGAGAATCCTTGATCGCGCTGAAACAGAATTCTTCGGACTCCAACGCCGCGAATCCACGTTAATGTTGCGCCTTGGCGATCCTGAACCGCGCCAACACACAAGTCCTGGGTCTCCAGCACCGCGAATCTACGTGATTGCTGCGTCCTGACAATCCGCAGGTGTGCCAGAACATTACTCCTGGATTGTCAGACTACGAATGTTTTGGGATTGCTGCAAACTGATCAAGGCTGCGCGGCGCTGGGGCGAGAGCCGCATCTTGAAACAGAGCCGCCACCCCACCTATGAAATTCTTGCCAACTTTGGTGGCGGATGCGTGCGGGGAAGGGGAGGGTGAGGGGGAGGGGGAGGGGGAGGGGGAAGGGGGAGGGGGAGGAGGAGGAGGAGGAGGAGGAGGAGGAGGAGGAGGAGGAGGAGGAGGAGGAGGAGGCGGAGGAGGAGGAGAAGAAGGAGGAGGCGGAGGAGGCGGAGTAAGAGGAGGAGGAGGAGGAATAGGAGGATGAGGAGGATGAGGAGGCAGGAGCCGCAGCTTGTCAAGGAACCGCCCACCGTGTTGGCCTTCTGCAGACCTTGGAAAGCCGCGTGCGGGCGGCGCTCGGGCGAGGGCCGCCTTCTGAAAAAACGGCCCGCATCTCCACCCGCGGAGCTCCTGCAAGCTTTTCGATAGGGGAACAAAAAGTGGCATAAACATAAACATTCGGAGGGTCCGCGCGGATTTCTCGGATGGGCGCTAGGGCCCCCCGGCGGCGCCTCCGGCGCCGCCCCTGGCGCGCTCCGCGCGCCGATCCGAGAAAGCCGCGCGGACCTCCGAGTTTTCTGTTGATGCCACTTATTGTTCCCCTATTTGAGACGACTGTGCGCGGCGCTGCGGCGAGAGTGCCTTGTTGAAACGGATCTATCACAATTTTGTTTAAGACGAGTGCGCGCTGCGCAAGGGCGACAGCCACATTTTGAAAGCGACCCGCCCTCCATCTGGGGAACTCTTGCAGACTCCAAGACGGATCACTTAGGACCGTCTTGTTGCCCTCGTCGGGCCTCTTGGAGGTATGTCGGAAGCTGTCTCGAACCATCGTCTGCTATCTTGGGCCATGTTGAAGACCATCTTGTAGCATCGGAGGCCCTCTTGGAGCCATCTTGGGCGAAAAAGGACCCCCTAACACGTCGCGGCCCGCCACAAAAAAAACGCAGTGGGGGGGAGGGGGTGGATACCCCTCCCCGAAGGGAAGAGGGTGAAGAGGAACGAAACACCTGATTAGACCACCTTAGCGCACAGAGCTGGTGGGATAACCAGATACCGCCTCCCCCACCCCCGCATGCAGGGGCACCGCCCACCTCTGGAATATCTTGGGCATATCCTCGGTACCGCTTCGCTGGGCCTCCCAGGGATCGGGGGTGGACAGAACCCCCAACAGTGACACGTCGATTAGTAAATTGTCCGTTTTCGGTTTTCGAAAGGGCGCCGTGGCCGTTATTTTCCAGGCTTGCGCCCGCCAGGTTTGGGCCTCAGGTCGTTTTCACTAAACCACGTTTTGCTAAAGGGGGGTCTGTCCATCCCCGAAGGGAGTCCCAGGAGGGCCTCGGGACGGTCCAGGACGCCTCCGAGACAGCCCAAAAGGGCTTCGAGACGGCCCGCGACAGCCACCCGACGGCCACGAGACCCCCACTAGCGCCCAGGAGAGTGCCAAGAGGCCTCCAAGAGGCTCCCAACACCGCCCAGGAGAGGCCCAGGAAAACCCTCGAGCGACCCATGCCACAGAACAAACAGCGGCGTGTTCGCCTTCGATGCGCTTCCGAGGTGTGCGCATGACCCACAAGAGAGTCCCAACATGACCCCAAGAGGCGCCCCAAGAGGCCCCAATTGGCCCCCACAAAGCTTCCAGAAGGCGCGAAGAGGAACCCACGAGGCCCGAAAGAGGTCCCAGGACGCGCCCCCCAAATGCTTTCGAAAGCCCCAAGAGCGCCCAAGAGAGCCCACAAGAGGCCTCCAGTGGCGCCGAAGACCCCCAAGAGGCCCACAAGAGGCCCCACAAAACCCCACAAGGCGCCCCCAAGAGGCCCCACGAACGTGTCCAAAACATTTCCCAGAGGCTCCCAGGAGTCTCCCAAGTGACATCCACAGATGGCGGGTGCGGAGCAGAGCAGGAGCAGTGGGATGGCCAGGTACGAGGAGGAGGAGGAGGAGGAGGAGGAGGAGGAGGAGGAGGAGGAGCAGGAGGAGGAGGAGGAGGAGGACGACGAGTGCAAACTCAAGACTCACCAACGATGTTGGAATGAATCCTCCCTCCAAGCTCCGTCTCCATAGGCCCCTACACGGGCTCATTGCCACTGAGGGGATTGCCCCGTTGGGAGGCAACCTTTGGAAGACCCTGACGCATGCCAAAGCACTATTCTCGGGACTCCCACGCCACGGATCCACCTGACTATTGCGTCTTGGCGATCCCGAATCCTGCCAGAACACCGTTCCTGGGGCGCCAACACCGCAGAGATGGCTGCCGCCAAGACGGTGTTCGACTGGTGTTCGAAAAGGTGGCTCTCGCCGTAGCGCCACGCGTGCTCGTATGGGAGCACGAGACTTTCAGCACGCGGCTTCTGCGGTTGCACCGCCTGAGTTCGTCTGGAAGCCTCCAACAACTATTCGGGTGGAGGGCGGTCTTGTTCCAAATTGGCGTGGGATTCATCCGCGCGACAGGGTTTCACGCCGAGGCTAGGACCCCGCCTCGAAGGCGACCGCCCGTGCCCTGATTAGCCTCAGGCTTCAGTCCTGGGATTACGCCGCGGCTGTTCAAGGCAGCGCGAACGCGAGGGGCTGGCCGTCCCGATCTGGCCCGCGCTCCTGCCAAGCCCAGGGCCGATGAACTGGAATCTCCGAGCAAGCCCGCCGAAGACGCGCCCAGCTCGACGGACGAATCCGCGCGACGACTTGGTTGGGCTCGTTCCCGGAGGGCCGCATGTAGTGTTGCTCGCTGCGCTAAGCTGTCCTGGGGACCACCACATCTTAATTTGTCGCGCTGGTTCAGTATTCGCATTCGTCTTCGAAGCCGTCCTACCGTGGTTATGCCGCCGATCTTGAATTTGTCGTCTGGCGATTTCGAATTCGTCGTCCGTGTAACTTGTCGTCTGTTATTGCACAATTGGCCTGTGCGTTTTGATGTTGTCGTTCGCTTTTCTTCTACTCGCGCCACCTCGTTAGAATGTGCGGCATTGCTTGTCAACGTGCGACTAATCGAATATGAGTGCGTCGCCTGTTCTGTGGAAGCCGGACTTGGAAAAGGGGGGCCCCCGCTTCAGACTTCACCAGCATGTTTAGCCATTAGTGTACGATCGTGCGTGAGTCTCACAGACGGAGGGCGGTTTCTTCTGAACATATGGTCCTACCTTCAGGTCCGTGGAACGACTACACAGATGGAGGGCGGCTCTTATTCAAAACCGGGATATCGCTAGACACTTCCTCGATCTTGATGATCCGCGCCCGTTTGGGTGTTCAGGCCCAAGGGCAGCACGCCTTCCCCAAACCCACCCACCACCCCGCCACGGGATCTGGAGGCCCTTTAGAACCTCCAAGGAGCCGGCTTCCAGGTTGAAGAGACCTCCAGGACGATTCAGGAGGATGCCCAGAAGCCGCCAAGACGGCTCAGGTTTGTTCAGAAGGCTCCAAGATGACTCCAGATGGCCCCAGGCGGGGCCCCAGACAGGCAACCGCCCCAACACTTTTGTGGGAGTTGTTATTCTCCTTCAGACAGAACTAGGATCGCTTGAGAGGGCCCCAAGACGGGCCCAGACCTCCCCAGGACGACACGTAGACGGCACAAGAGAACTGTCGGAAGGGGCCCAGAAAGCCCCAAGACGGCCCAAGAGAGCTCCCGAAGAGGCGCAGTTTCCAGGAAGCTCGCGATAGACCCCTTGTGCCCCCAAGGCGCACCCCCCCCAGCCAGCCCAAAGACAAGTCTTCGACGCTCCAGCAAAGGCCCCCTGGGAACCTCACCCTCCCAGCCTGCCCACTTCCTATTCCATCTCCGCCCACACCGGCCTTGATGCGCTCACGCGCCCGAGCATGGAGCCGCTGGTTTCGCGCGCCCGAGTTTCGAGAGGTGTCTCGGGCGGCACCACGTGTTCGTACACCGTGGTCCTCGCAGCGCTGGCACGCCCTAGTGGCCATGCAGCCATGCAAGGCCACCGCTCTCCCTGGTCCATCTCGCAGAGCCGAGCTCGCCATCAACCTTGAGCTCCTCCTCCAAATCCTCTCCCTCCTCCCCTCCTCCAAATCCTCCTCCTCCTCCTCCCCTCCTCCTCCTCCTCCTCCTCCTCCTCCTCATCATCATCATCATCATCTTCCTCCTCCCCCCCTCCTCCAAATCCTCTTCCTTGCCCTCGTTCACCTGTCCTTCCTGCTTCTCCTCGTTCTGTTGGTGCTCATGCTCCTCGCCCCCTCTCCTCCTTCTGCGCGTACTACCTTTCATCAATATTCACTCCTCTTCCTCCTCCTCCCCCTTCTCCTCCTCCTCCTCCTCCTCCTCTTCCTCCTCTATTCCTCCTCCTCCCCCCTCCTCCTCCTCCTCGCTCCTCCTCCTCCTCCTCCTCCTCCTCCTCCCTACTATCCTCCTCTCCCCCCTCCTCCTCCTCCTCCTCCCCCTCCTCCTCCTCCTCCTCCTCCACCCCTCCTTCTCCTCCCCCTCCTCCCCCTCCTCCTCCCCCCCCTCCTCCTCCCCGCCTCCTCCTTCCTCCTCCTCCTCCTCCTCCTCCTCCTCCTCCTCCTCCTCCTCCTCCTCCTCCTCCTCCTCCTCCTCCTCCTCCTCCTCCTCCTCCTCCTCCTCCTCCCCCACCTCCCCTTCATCCTACAGTCAAGACGCTGGAACGAGGACCACGCTGGGTTCAGGAGGGGCTCGTGTTTTCGGGTCGTTCCCTCGGTCTAGGTCGGGGAGCAGATCCTTGCCCGAGGCCTGTCGTGGCTAGTGAGCCCCTTCGTTCCTTATTTGCATCGTTCCCTATGGTGGCACGGTGGCGCACACGCAACCTCACGCATGCAGAGCAGTTCATATATCACAAGCTGCGCGTGATAGCACAGGAGCACGGCTCCTGTGGCTTCGCCCCGCTGCCGCTGCCCGCCACGCATTTGTGCGCACCAGGAGAGCGAAGCGGGCCCACAGTCGTGTCTTGTCTTGTCACCTTCACCATCACCCCGTCCTCCTCCTCCTCGTCATCATCATCATAATCAACATCATCATCAGCATCATCATCATCAACATCATCATCGGGGCGGCTCCTGTGCAGCGCACGGTGCCCGCTGAGGGGGGATCATCATCGTCATCATCATCATCATCATCATCATCATCATCATCATCATCAGCATCATCATCATCATCATCATCATCATCATCATCATCAGCATCATCCTACGTCAGAGCAGTGCACTCGTTGTAGTAGCATGGTTGCCACGACGGCGGAATGACGACAGGGGGCCACACGAGGTGTTCACGGCCCCAGCCCGAGCCAAGTCTCTCGCGAGTGGACATGCGACGGCCTGGTGGGCTTGAGTGTTGCTGCTGCTCCTCGTCCTCCTGCCCATCCCCCGCGCCACGCGACCTCCTCCTCATCCCCCACCACGGCTCTGGCAGCCACCTGGCCAGGCCACAACTCCGTTCTTGCTCTGGCGCCGCCATGGCGCTGTTTGACCCCCGCCGCCCTGCTTCTCTCCCTGCCTGGACTCCCAAGGAGGTCTGCGCCCCTCCCCCCAGGACCAGACTTTTTTCCCCGAGCTGCTCTTTGACGGCCGCGAGGCGCGGTGAGGGCCCGCGGGGTCCTGGGGACAAGCCGTCCGGAGCCTTGGCGCCATGTCGACTAGACGTAAGAGTGACCTTTCGTCGGAGTGGCCTTTGGTGCGGGCCAAATGGGTTCCCCTGATCGTCAAACGCGATGCGATAGTAGCGTCTTGCGCGCTTGTGTTTGGTCCCCCCGCGGTTCCCCAAAGGCCGCGCACCAAAGGTCACTCTTGCCCAGGGTCACTCTTGCGTGTAGTCGACCATGATCCTGCTCACGACGCGAGGGGGCCAAGGCAGGCCGCAGCCCTGCCTCCCTGCTCGCGCTGGCGGTGCCCTGCCTCCGGGCGCCGCGCGGTGGCTCTCAGGACCGCCCTCTCGGGCCGAGCAGCGCCGCCGCCGCGTGCCCAGCGAGCGCGCGCGCGGGGCGCCTGCGCGCGGGGATGCCGCGGGGGCCGCTGGACGGGCACGAGCTCGGCACCGCGGTGGCCCTCCGCCTGGCGCGGGCTCGGCCGCGGCGCCGCCGCGGCTCCGAGCCCCAGGGCCGCCCGCCGCGGGCGGCCGCCGCGGAGGCGCCAGGTGCGCGCGTGCGGCTGGAGGTGCGGCTCCTCGGCGGGCCGGTGGCGCTGACCGTGCCCGCGGACTGGACGCGCGAGGAGGAGGAGGTGCCCCTGCCGCTGCCCCCTAGCTTAGCGGGCTCGCTTCCGCTCGGCTCGTTGTCGCTTTCTGTTGGGGAGCCTTCACTTGGAGGCCCATGCATACCCACGGCTGGAGTCGCCTCGAGATTCTGGTCAGAGTGCGCTCTGGGGGGAGGTCCGGAGAGGTTAGTCGTGTCGCTATCTAGGGGCCTTCGGCCCATCCCGCCACACTGCCTGGACTGCGGGTGGGAGGCCTCTTGGATGCATATGCTTAGGCCGTCCTGGGCCCTAACAAGTCATGCGACAAAACGCGGGGAACCACGGGAGAGCCGCAGGGAACCCTTGGAAGATCTTGCGTCTAGGCCACTTGATTTTTAACTCTGAGGATCGAGCACCGGGGTCTATCAGGGACCTGAGGACACTCCAGCTCGTGCCTCGCGGCACGGTGCTAGACCGTTCGGTTCCCCTAGGACGTTCTCGCAGGTGGCCGAACAGCTACAGGAAGACCAGGGCCTGGCGCACCCCCCGCGGCTCACTGCTGGCTGCAGGCTGCTCGACCCGCGCGAGCTCGTCGCCGCCGCGGGCGGCGCCGCGGCGCAGGTCGGCCCCGAGGTGGTCTTGGAGGCCTTCGTGGTGCGACCGAGGTGCGACCTCTCACGGTGGCCCGGGCGCGAGCTGCTCTGGCGGCAGCTCTTCCTCCGCAGGGCCTCGGCCCCCCACGGGTGCCTCTTCGCCGACGACGACGAGGTGGACCTCATGCCCTTCGCCGTGGGGGAGGACCGGCTCCTGCTGGTGCCCACCGCGCACCGGCCGGTGCCGTCCGACGAGTTCTGGCTGCTCGGCGCCGCGGAGCCCAGCGCCGCGCACGACCCCCGGCCGGAGCCGCGGGCGCCCTTCCTGGGCCTGCGGCGCCTCGCGCTGCCCCTGCCGCCGGGCGCGGGGCCCGTGCGCGTGGCGGAGGCGTGCAGCGCCGAGGTGGCGGTGCTCGTCGGCGGCGGCGGGGGCGCCGCGCTGCTGCGGCGCTTCCGGCTGGCGGGCGCGGAGCTCCTGCTCGGGGGCGCGCGCCTCGAGGAGGTCGGCGCGCCGCGCGCGGTGGAGTGCTCGGAGGACGACGCCCGCGAGCAGGAGAAGACGCGGGCGTACGTGCTGGCCCACCTGCTCCACCCCGAGGCGCGCGGGCACTACCAGGCCCCGGCGCCCGCCGTCCGCCTGGAGACGCGCGCGCTGCCCCGCGGCGAGGAGCCCACGGGCGTCCGGCGGAACCTGCGCAGGAGGGTCGGGCCGGGCGAAAGGGGGGGATTGGGAAAGGAGGTGGTCACGAAGTGTGCTGCAGGCAGCTGGTTTCGGCCTCACCGAGGGGCCCATGCCGGGATAATACATGGCCGCCTCCGGCGCCGGGAGGCGCCGGGAAAATCAGCCACGTGAGTTGATTCTCAAACCCCTCCTTTGCTCGCCCCCCCTTTCGCCCGACCCGAGAGGGGCGCCAGTCACGACCACCTGTTCCTGGCCCTGGGCGCCTGCACCGGGGAGGAGCTGGGGCGCATCGTCGCCGCGTGCGGCCGCCAGCACGCCTGCGCCCTGGCGGCGGACTCGGAGCTGGCGCTCCTGCCCGGAGAGCACGGGGACGAGGACGCCTTCTTCGAGGATCGGCGGCGAGCGAGGGGGGGAAGCGAGAAGGTGAAGGCCTTCTCAGAAGGCGGCGGGGCTGCTCAGAAGCCCTCGCGCCTGCCTGCTGAGCAGTCTCGCTGTTCTGTCTTCGGGGGAGGGGCTAAGAGAACCTCTCAGCAGGCCGGGGGGGCTTCCAAGCCTCCTGAGAAGGCCTGCTCAATCTCGCTTCCCCCCCTGGGGCTTGCCGCCGAGAGGAGATGCGGCTCTTCTCCTGGCGCACGGGCAAGCTGGTCCGCAGCGTGCCCCTGGGCTTCCGGGGCCCCCAGGGCAGCTGGACCGGGCGGCCGCTCATGGAGGCGGACTCGGCAGCAAAGCACGGGAGCCTTGTGCACACTCGCAGCTCCGTGTCTCGAGTATGCTGGCGTCGACCGTCGAAGAAGAAAACACGGCATACAGATAAGCGTCTGGCGCTCCGCGAGGATTTCTCGGCTCCGCGCTGGGCCCCCCCCGGCGGCGCCTCCCTGGCGCCCCCGGCGCGCGCCAGGGAGGGAGGTCCAGCGCGGATCCAAGAGATCCGCGCGGAGCGCCAGCGCCAGAAGTTTATTTTTATGAGGTTCTGGTACTCGGTGATGAATAGCGCCGACATGGCGCCGATGAGCCTCGACGAGCGTCGATTGGCGTCGGTGTAGCATCGACGAGTGGCGATGAACGCCGATTCGTAAGAGACAACAGGATGGTGTGGGAGGCTCCCGTGAGTTGCCACCGAAGGCGGGGTGGGAGCGCGGTCTGCTGCCAGGCCCAGCTGCGGGTAGGAGTGGCCCTTCGCCAGAGTGGCCCACGTGTGCGAGGCTTTTTCGGGAGGGGCAGAAATCGGCATATACATGAACTTTTTACATGCCCGGAGTTCTTGGATCTGCGCTGGCCCCCGTCCCCTGTCCCTGGGGCGGCGCCGGACGCGGCGCCTGACCGTCAAAAGTTTATGTCTATGCTGGTTGCTCTCCCTCTAAAAAAGCATCAAGGCTGGGCGTGTTCGGACGTCCTCGCTGGTTCGTCGAGGGATGCGTTCCAGCAGCTGCGCCCCGCCAGCGTTCCTCGGTTGCCGGGATCCTCCCGAGAACGTTCGCCAGGGACCCGAGTTCGAGCTCGACAGCCCGACGACCCTTCGCCCTGGGCCAGAGGGACCTTTGCTGCGCAGATTTCGTTGGGGCGCGAGGGGGGCAGGCCCGAGCGCGCGGGCTGCCACTGCTGCATCGCACACACCGATCGGCAGGCCGCGCACCCAAGGTCACTCTGACCCATCCTCCTCCCCCCCTCCTCCTCCTCCTCCTCCTCCTTTTCCCCTTCCTCCTCCTCCTCCTCCTCCTCCTCCTCCTCCTCCTCCTCCTCCTCCTCCTCCTCCTCCTCTTCCTCCTCCTCCTCCTCCTCCTCCTGCCCGCAGCCGCCAGGCCAGTCGCAGACCTTCTTCGTGCTGTTTCCAGAGCCGGGTGGCTACGGCCTGGCGCTGTGCTGCCCCCTTCCATCGGCCCCACAGCAGAAAAGAAGTCTGCTGCCGCCATCCCTCACGACACTCAACCCGCATGGTAAGGAGTGGCAACCTCCTCCTCCTCCTCATCCTCCTCCTCCTCCTCCTTCTCCTCCTCCTCCTCCCTCCTCCTCCGCATCCTCCTTCCTCTTTCCTCCACCCCTTTCCTCCTCCTCCTCCTCCTCCTCCCTCCTCCCTCTCCTTCTCTCCTCCGCCTTTCCTCCTCCTTCCTCCTCCTCCTCCTCCCCCCTCCTCCTCCTCCTCCTCCTCCTCCCCTTTCTTCGTTCTCTCATCCCCTTCGGGGACGCCAGCACGAATACAGACTCCAGGGGTGACCAGTTCACGCGAGCTGGGGACTCCATCACTACCCTCAAATCGAAACCGGTGCATCTTTGGCTCTTCGGTCCATGCTTGGCCTCTTTCGTTGGCTGCGCCCCGCTCCTTCGAAATAGGCGTCCAAGGCCCTTGCATCCTGATCGCGCACCCTTCTAATACGGGTCGACTGTCGCCTGACATGCACGCATCTCCCTATCACCGGCATCACCTCATCTCGGTGCCGATCCTCAGGATTCCCCCCAGCTCCTGCAGGGCGCACCTCCACGACTGCCGTCGCCTCGGGCCTGTCGACCCGTGGGCCTCGGGATGAGCTCGAGGCTGGGCCCCGGCGCACCCGCAGGCCCGCCTCCGTGCCCGCAGGCATCTTGGCCGGGGGGCGCCCGCCCAGCGGCCCCCCCTCCGCCGCCTCGCGGCCCCCGAGGCCCTGGGGCTCCTCTCCGCGAGCTCCTGCCGCGCCTCTGGGCTCCTGCGGCCGCCTGTGCGGACGCCACGGCCGACTCGTCGGCCGAGCGGCCTCGGGCTGCCACGGCCCCGCCAGAGCACGGGCCCCGCTCGGGTGCCAACGCCGGCGGCCGAAGGGGCTCGGACGCCGAGCGGGCGCCCGAGGGGCGCCAGCCTGGGGGGACCCCGCAGCCCGCGGCATCCGACGACGAGAGTGTTCTTGTGTTTGCGCGCGTCCCCACTGGTCCCGAACCCTTGACCATAGGAGCTGGCGTCTGTGCTGGCACCGCAGGAGCGGTGTAGCGGGCCCCATGAGGCCGAAACAGCTGCAGGCAGAACGCGGGGATTGGATGCGTCATATCGCTGGAGACTTGTGCCCATGGGCCCGACGGCCATAACTCGAGCCCCGGCTGTGTGGGACGACGATGCGGGCACCCCCAGAGCGCTCTCGACGAGGCGCAGCTGCTAGAAGGCATCCAGAGGAGAGAATGCCCCTCAGAACAGGCAAAAGGTTGCAAGGCCGCACCCAAGAGTTCGACCAGAGCCCTGGCCGCCATCCCTCTGCGGCACTCCTCCAGCGGGCTCGCTTCTCCAGGGCCCCGGGGCCCCAAGACAGGGCAGACACCGCCCGCCTGGCACGGACGCTGCGACGCCAGGACCTCCGTGAGGGGCTGCGGGGCGGAGGCCTCCCGGCCTCCTCCCGAGCCGGAATGTCGGGCCTGTCCCCACCACAAGGGGACCTTCGAGGAAAAATTGGGAATACCCCAAAGAAATACACCAAAAAGGTCAAGAAATACTCGGAAACTAGTCCCCGGACTATTTCTGGATTATTCTAAGGGTATGTTTCATTTTTCGTCGAAACTCCCCCTGTAGGGGGACAGGCCCGACATAACCCGAGCCGCGGGAGCCCCGCGGCCCGCGCCCGACGGCGCAGCCGCCCATGGCGCCCGGCGGCCCCGAGGGCGCCCCGCCGCCGGCCGACGGCCCTGAGCACGGCGAGCCCGCGGCAGCCGCCGCGGCCGACGGCGGCGCCGCCGAGCCGCCGCCGCCGCCGCCCGTGCCCGAGGGCTCCGCCCCCGACAGGGCGCGGAGGGGCGCGCGGGCGGAGCCTCGCCACGGGTCGCCGAGCGTGTGCCACCACCCGAGAAGTGCCTGCTCGCAAGCGCCCGAGGAATCACAGGTTCGCACCGTTGTCATGGCTCCTCCTCCTCCTCCTCCTCCTCCTCCTCCTCCTCCTGCTCCTCCTCCTCCTGCTCCTCCTCCTCCTCCTTAGACGTAACTTCTCCCTGCCGCGCACCGAGGCCAGTTTGTGGGGCGGTCCGGGCGATTCGCCTGAGATTTCCTCGCCATGTATGATTCTGAAGCTCACAAGTTGGCAGCAGTTTCGCAGAGGGAGAACGGGTAGTTTTCAAAAGTGAGTCTCGCCTTAGCACGGCGCACATTCATTCAAACAAGCTGCAAGAGCTTTACATATGGACAGTGGGTCGTTTTCAACATGTGGCTCTGGCCTCATCGCGGCGCGCATTATTACCTAACAGCTTTTGCTGATAGGTGTCTAGTGGACTCAAAAGAGAGCATCTGATGACTCCACAGGGGGGTCTGGGCGGGTGCCAGGGCAAAGAACCGGGAACAGAGCCGGGCTCGTTTTAAGCCAACAGTCACACACTTCGTGCTCTTCGACCTCCCAGAACTCCATTCCCGGGCCACATTTTGAATAACCAGAGCCAGCTGTAGGCCACTTCGTGCTCTTCGACTTCCCAGAACTCCATTCCCGGGCCACATTTTGGATGCCCGGAGCCAACTGTAGGCCACTTCGTGCTCTTCGACTTCCCAGAACTCCATTCCCGGGCCACATTTTAAATAACCGGAGCCAGCTGTAGGCCACTTCGTGCTCTTCGACTTCCCAGAATTCTATTCCCGGGCCACATTTTGGTTGCCCAGAGCCAACTGTAGGCCACTTCGTGCTTTTCGACTTCCCAGAACCCCATTCCCGGGCCACATTTTGGATGCCCGGAGCCAGCTGTAGGCCATTTCGTGTTCGTAGAGTTCCTAGAACTCCATTCCCGGGCCACATTTTGAATGCCCGGAGCCAACTGAAGGCCACTTCGTGGTCTTCGAGTTCCCAGAACTCCATTCCTGGGCATGATTTTGAATGCCCGGAGCCAACTGTAGGCCACTTCGTGTTCTTCGAGTTCCCAGAATTCCATTCCCGGGCCACATTTTGAATGCTGAGGCAGGCTGAGGCTGAGGCTGAGGCAGGCTGAGGCTGAGGCAGGCTGAGGCTGAGGCCGAGGCTGAAGGCGACTGAGGCTGAGGCTGCAAGCTGAGGCTGAGGCTGAGGCAGGCTGAGGCTGAGGCTGGCTGATGCTGAGGCAGGCTGAGGCTGAGGCTGAGGCTGATGCAGGCTGAGGCTGAGGCAGGCTGAGGCTGAGGCCAAGGCTGAAGGCAGACTGAGGCTTTGGCTGAAGCAGGCTGAGGCTGAGGCTGAGGCTGAGGCTGAGGCAGGCTGAGGCTGAGGCTGAGGCAGGCTGAGGCTGAGGCAGGCTGAGGCTGAGGCAGGCTGAGGCTGAGGCTGAGGCTGATGCAGGCTGAGGCTGAGGCAGGCTGAGGCGGAGGCCGAGGCTGAAGGCAGACTGAGGCTGAGGCTGAAGCAGGCTGAGGCTGAGGCTGAGGCAGGCTGAGGCTGAGGCTGAGGCAGGCTGATGCTGCAGGCTGAGGCTGAGGCAGGCTGAGGCTGAGGCTGAGGCTGAGGCTGAGGCTGAGGCTGAGGCTGATGAGGCAGGCTGAGGCTGAGGCAGGCTGAGGCTGAGGCGAGGCTGAGCAGGCTGAGGCAGGTGAGCAGAGGCCTGAAGGCAGACTGGCTGAGGCTGAAGCAGGCTGAGGCTGAGGCTGAGGCAGGCTGAGGCTGAGGCTGAGGCAGGCTGAGGCTGAGGCTGTGACTGCGACTGCCGTTTGCCACTGCGACTGTCATCGCGAATGCGACTACGACTGCGAGAACAGCAGAATTCTACAACTGGATTCTCATCCGAATCTTAAGGGGAATGCTTCCAGATATGCTCCTACACATCGCTGTTAGGTTGCTTTGCCGGGATAATCGTTTAACAATCTGCAAGAGTTTCACAGACTGAGGGCGGGTCCTTTTCAAGATGTGGCTCTCGCCGCAGCGCGGCGCACATTCGTTTGTGAAAAATTGCAAGAGTTTCAAGGATGTCCATCATCAGCGTGCCACAAACGATTTTTTGAAAGGGCTCAGGATCATGCGGGCACAACAGTTACGTTGATTCGCGGTGTTGAAGTCCCACGGATGGCGCTCTGGCGCAATTCAAAACCGTCAAGGCGCAACAGTCAGGTTCATCAGTGGCGTTGCAATCCCGGAAACAATGCTTTGGCATGCTTCAGGTTCTTCTAACGGTTGCCTTCGAACGAGGTAGTTCCCTCAATGGAAATGAAACATGTTAGGGGCCTGTGAAGAGGGTTTACACTGGTCCTCCTCCTCCTCCTCCTCTTCCTTCTTCTCCTCGTAATGGATGCATCGTAAACCTCCCGCGGCAGATCCAGGCCGTTTGCGAGCAGCTACTTGCGAGTCGTGGGACTCGCCTGTCTGGCGGGGGAGGCGGGTCCTGAGGTCTTTCGCGCGTGCAGGGCGCTCGGAGCCCCCCACGGGCCCCAGGGCTAGACAACGACTCGGCATGACAGGAGACCTCGTCCTGGGGGGGGGGGGGGGGGGGCAGCCCCAGGGTCCAGGACCCCGTTTCCCCTGGGGACCCGTCTCCCCCGCGGCCCAGGAGCCGGGCGGGCCTCGCGTGGAGTTCACCGCCCAGGTGCTCCGCTGGCGGGGAGATCGGAGGGAGGGGAGGATCGGCCAGAGCAGTGCGGGCAACATTCCTGTCCATATCCACTGCAGTATGGAGTTCCGGGCCCCCTTCCCCAGAAACCCGAGGCGCACTGTATATGGATAAACTTGCCCACCAGTGCGCCTCGGCCTTGAGGCGCTTCTTCCAAAAATGATCAAGAAGCACTGGATATGGATAGAAATGTTGCCCGCAAGCAGGAGCCCGGGAGGGCCCGCGCGGGCTGCTTGGCTCGGCGTTGGACCCGCCTGGGCGAGGGAGGAGCTGCGTGAGCACAGGCTCTCGGAGCTCCGCGCGAATTTCTTGGGTCTGCGCTTGGGCCCTGCGCGCCCGTTGCGCCGCCGCCCGACCGCTGGGCAGCAACGCGAGGCACAATCCCCCGAGCCTTCGCCAGCGCCCCCAGCTGGCCAGCAATCATGAAGCTGAACCCCATCAAGCCATGGCGAGCCCCCCCCTCCCCAGCTGGCCAGCAGGCGTAAAGCGCAATCCCTCAAGCTACTCACACATGACCAAAAGCTTTGGGCAGTTTTCGGCCTCTCGGGGCCTTCGCCAGGCCCCGGGATCGACGTCAAAGGACGACTCGGTATGAAACACGTTCACCGCCCAGGTGGTCCCCGCCTCGTGGGGCTCTGCTGTGGCCCGCCCTCGATTTGCAGCGGCAGGGGGAAGGAGGAGGAGGAGGAGGAGGCGGGAGTTCGACGATTTCCAGGCTGTTCTCGTGGCTTTCCCATGCTTCATGGGCCCGGGATGCTTTTTCCACCAGCTGCACCTCATCGAGGGCCTTTCTGGGGATGCCAGGACACTTCCCGAGCGGCCGCCCGAGGCCGGAGCCCTGCCCCGACAAAAAGCAAGCGGAGCTCCTCGCGCGGGTGCTCCACCGGAGCTCCGGCAGCAGGCCTTTCCCGACCCTCCCGCGCGGGGCTCTCGTCTCGGACCTCTCGCGCGTCTTCGCCCCCTGCCCCTTCCCTCCTCTTGCCCCCCTGCCTCCTCCCGGCGGCGAGCCAGGGGGGGCAGCGAGAAGGGGCGGGTCTTCTCAGAAGGCTCGGAAGTCCCCCTGCGCCTTCTGAGAAGTGTTCTAAGCCTTCCCCGAAGACGCAGAAGACTCCTCAGAAGGCGCGAGGGCTTCTGAGCAGTCCCGCCGCCTCCTGAGAGGGCTTCCTCCTCCTCACTTCCCCCCCCTCGCTGGCCGCCGACCCTCCCCCTGCCTCCTCCCCCTGCCCTCTTCTCCCAGTCCCTCCCGCTGCCCCCCCTGCCCTCCTCCCTGCCTGCTGGCCTGCTCCCTGTGGCGCCGTGCCGGCGGCCCGTCTCATGGGAGGGAAGCTCGCGAGGGCACCGCCCAGAGGTGCTCCGCGGGAGGGGGGCTGCGGCTCCCAGACCCCCTCGCGGGGCTCCCTTTCTTTACCAGCGCGAAGGAAGCCCTGCAGGCACAGAGGGAGGGGAGGGGGAGGGGAGGGGCAGGGAGGGGGGTGACAGAAGGAGCAGCAGCTCAGCCCGGAGCTGCTGGCATGAGCCTCACTCCGGCGGCCCGGCCAGCGCCGCGAGCCGCCGGCGCAGCGCGGCACGCCGAGTCCTCCGAGTCGCTTCGTTTCGCTTCGCTTCCGACCGGTGCGGAATCCTGCCCGATTCGGCTCCAGATGCCGAGCTGGAGCTCGTTTCCTCAGTGGCGGCCTGGCGGGCCCGCCGATGTCTATCCACCGATCCGACCCATTTCAAGATCGTTGTTGCGCCTCCCCGAGGCGCTCCTGGGCCCTCCTGCCCCTCGCGCCCCCCGCCCTCCCGGGCTGCAGTTCCCAGGCCCCCTTACGCCATAGGTTGGCACCCTAACGACCGGCGGCGACCCCGCCGCCGGCGTTCAGCGTGGAGCGCCGCTGGCGACCCAGAATCGGTCGATGTCCCTGACCTTCCAGGAGGTCTAAAAAATAGCACGCGACTTCAAAACCTATCCAAGAGCTATTCTACGTCTTGGTTTTAGGCTGTTTCGTCTAGTTTTTTAGGTTTTTAGGTCTCCAGTACGAAAAAGTAGCTCTCTGGAAGGTCAGGGGTTTGACGATCTGGGGTTTCGGCATCGGCCGATCCTTCAGGTGGAACGATCCCCTGCGTTGGCGGGAGCCGACGCCGCAAGGTCGGCACGGCCCAATCTCTTGCCGCACGCGGGAGGGACTCTCAGGAGGGGACAAAAACACACAGAGACACAATGCATCGTCGGTGCCCAGGAAAATCTGCGAAAGTACGGGGAGTGGGGGGAAGACAAACACCTAGAAAATATAAGAAACTATGGGGGATCTTTTTATTGGTGTCTATTTACTTGTGTGTCCCAGGGCCCCTTCATGGACGGGATGGGACTTGGGCGGTCGGTCGAGCCGTCGCCGTAAGCCGGCTCCCCGAGCCATTCACAGCTCGGGGCGGAAGGAGTACACGAGCTCGCCGTGCCCGCCCACGAGGACATCGACGAGGGGCAGGGGCAGGAGGAGAAGGAGGAGGAGGAGGAGGAGGGGGGAAGAGGAGGATGAGGAGGAGGAGGAGGAGGAGGAGGAGGAGGAGGAGGAGGAGGAGGAGGAGGAGAGGAGGAGGAGGAGGGAGGAGGAGGAGGAGGAGGAGGAGGAGGAGGAGGAGGAGGAGGAGGAGGAGGAGGAGGAGGAGGAGGAGGAGGAGGAGGAGGAGGAGGAGGATGAGGAGGAGGAGGAGGAGGAGGAGAAGGGAGGAGGAGGGAGGAGGGAGCGCTGTGAGGCCATCTGCGGGAAGTCTCTCCCCCGCGCTCGCGCCCTTGACGCGGCGGCGGACCCGAGTACTGCTGCTCGGCGGCGTCGCCACGCTCCATGCCCACCACCGCGTCGACGGCGATGCAGCCTTGAGCGCCTCTGCCGTCGCCCCCTCGTACGCGGGAGGAGGGCAACGAAGACCGTCGCCAGGCTCCATCCCCATCACCGCGTCGGCGCCGCAGCAGCCTTGAGCGCCTCCACCGTGGCCCCTCGTACGCGGGCGGAGGGCGACGAAGACCGTCGCCAGGCTACATCCCCATCACCGCGTCGACGCCGCAGCAGCCTTGAGCGCCTCCACCGTGGCACCTCGTACGCGGGCGGAGGGCGACGATCTCACGATCCGTAGTGTTAATTTTCAAATAATCCACTGGCTGGGGTTTTCTCTGGTGTAACTATTGTTTTTGCTCTTAGAACATTTTCTGGGTTCTAAGAACATTCCGTGGTAGGCCTAAAATGCCGGGACGGTCGGCCCCTGCTCAACAGAAGGGGCTCACTGTTCGTCGGGTCATGCCTTGTTTGTTCCTCTATAGCCGGCCTTCCTCGTGCACCTCGGCTCTCTTGACCCCAAGCCCCTCGAGCCCGAGCCTCACGCCAGGGGTCGATCCAAACGGTGTTTTGGCGACTTCGCGGGCTGGTTTCGTTTCGACTCCGTCTTGCAGCAGAGGCGGATGGAAGACAAAACGACGGAAAACGTGCACAAAGCGTAGACGAAAAGCACAGTTCAGATAGATCCTTGCATTACGCCTCCCCGGTGCAGGTGCAGCACAAGCGGGACTACGGGAACCGCCTCGCCTTCTTCGACGTCTGCCCCCAGGCGGCCGGCGGCGGCCAGGCCGACCTCGCCGCGGGCGGCGGCACCGCATCCTCGCCATGAGCTCCAGGGGGTCGGGACGATCGAAGTGGTTATTCGGCGGCGAGCGAGGGGGAGAAACTTTCGGGTTCGAGGTTCGAGGTTTTCGAACGTTTTCGCCAGTTCTCGGTGTTTTCCAGCCTCGGGATGCTTGCCAACAGTTGCGCCTCGCCGAGGCCGTTCTGCGGGTGCCCGGATCGTCCCGAATGGCCGCCGGAGAACCGAGTTATGTGCCACAAACCAACTTCGGCGGCGAGCGAGGGGGAGAAATGAGAAGGAGAAGGCCTCCTCAGAGGGCAGCGGGACTTCTTAGAAGCCCTCGCGCCTTCTGGGAAGTTGTTGTTTTATGTCTTCGGGGAAGGCTCTGAATACTTTTCGGACGGCCAGGGAGCTTCCGTGCCTTCTGAGACGGCCCGCCCCTTCTCACTTCCCTTCTGGGCTCGCCGCCGAGGGTTGGGACGATCGAAAGGGTTACGGCAGGTGCAAGTCGTGTCGACCGGCGGCGACCCCGCCGCGGGCGTTCCACGTTGACCGCCGCCAGCGACCCAGACTGGTTCGCAGTTGGATGATCTGACGCTTCGAAATCGACCGAACGCTCAAGGCTGAACGACCGATGCCCGCGCTGTCAGGAGCCAGCGTCGGGGTGGACACGACCCGAACCGGCGGAACGGAAAGAATGGGTGCGAGGACCGACGGCATTTCTTGTGCATTCTGAACGCCTGGCATCGCTCGGACGTGTGCATTTTTTCGGCGAGGACCATCGAGGAGCATCCTTGATCATTTGGCGATAAAACCACGCACGAAACCGAAAAAACACAGGAAATGGACGTCCGAGCGATGGCCAGAACAGGACCCTCGTCCTCAGCGGAAGACGGCGGAAGGTCGGCGGAAGTGGAAAAGGCGAGGCCGCCTCTGCCTGCGGAGGCCGGCGGACGTAAAGCATGCGCTTCCAGTCAGTGGTTCCAAGATGGGGTCCTGAGGGATGGGGTCCTAAAGACGAGGTGCTTCATAGAACGTAAATCCACCCTTGGATCCCTTCCTATCCTTGGGCCCCCATCCCTCAGGGCTCCATCTTTGAGCCACCGATCCAGCAGATGGCAACTTTCTAGGCCTCGGATTGAGTCGGGCGTGTCCCTCTACAGGGGGAATATCCAACAAATGATTTTCAAAATAGTCTGGGGACTATCTTTTGATTACTTTTTTAAAAATAATTTGCGAATATTTTTGGGGGTATTTTTTATTGAATCGCTTCGCTCATTCCGCCGGCCCTGGAGCGCTATTTGGGGCCTCTCGGGGCCGTCTTGGGGGCTTCTTGGGGGCTTCTTGGGAGCGTCTTGGGGCTCCTTGGCGGCGTATTGGGCTCCCCGGGGGCCTCTTGGGGGGCTCTTCGGGGCCCCTTGGGGCGGGAGGGGGGGTAGATTTGTGTGTATTTATTTGTGTGTCTGCAGAAACGCAGCGTGCCGCATCTTGTTTGTCTTGCTTCTGTCGTCGTCGTCGTCGTCGTCGTCGTCGTCGTCGTCGTCGTCGTCGTCGTCGTCGTCGTCGTCGTCGGGGGTGTGATGGGAAGCATCGCGCTCTGGGCGGCGTGCGGAAGCCATTGTGTGAAAGGGCGCGGTGGTAAGAAAAACAGCTCACCCCACCCGGCTTTCCGGGCTTTCCGGCGTAAGGAGGGCTTCTTCGCGGCACTTGTGTGCTTTTTGGGCAGGTTCTTGACGCTTGTTGCAAGTCTGTAGGGGCCCCGTTGGGAGTCTACCGAAAGGAGAGCACATTGTAGCATCGCTTGCACTTGTTTGCGTGCTCGGGGGGGCATTTGGGGGGCCTCCTGGGGCCGCTTGGGGGACTCTTGGGGGCCTCCTGAGGGCCTCGTGGGGGCCTCTTGGGGCCTCTTAGGGGCCTCTTGGGGCCTCGTGGGGGCTTCTTCGGGCCGAGGGCTCGAAATGTTGTTTCGTGTTCCCTCTCTGGGGCCTCGTGGGGGCTTCTTGGGGCCCTCTTGGACCGTCTTGGAGGCTTCTTGGGCCGTCTTCGAGCCCTCTTGGGCCATCTTGGGGCCCTCTTGGGAGCCTTTTGGGCCCTCTTGGGGCGATCTTGGGGGCCTCTTGGGCCGTCTTGGGGGCGTCGGGAAGCCGACAAGGTGGAAACTCCAAAATCCTTCAGAAACCTAAGGAAAAACAATGAATTTTGCCTCCTGGGGCCCTCTTGGAAGTGCTCTTGGAGGCCTCTTGGGGCGTCTGGGGGCTATCTTGGGCGTCTTGGAGCGATCTTGTGGCATGTCGGACCCCTCGTGTACCATCTTGGGGGCCTCTTGGGGGCCTCTTGGCCTTTCTTGGGGCTCTCGGGGGCATCTCGGAGCCCTGTTAGTGCGCTCATGGAGCGCTCTGGTGGAGTCGCCCGGGGATCAGCCAGGACTCGCCTGGGGTACTTTTCGTCCGGGGACCCCCAGGGGCCGCCCCGCGCGCGCGAACTAGAGAATTGTTGACCAATTACCAGAGATCTTAGCACGCCTCTGGCCCGTTGGGCCGGCGAATTTTTCGTCGAAAATCCCTTTGTAGGTGGACAGGCACGACTTAAGCCTCGGAGCTTCCAGCGGCGGCCGTGTCGGCGCGGCTGCGGCCCCGCCGCGGGCGCCTTGGAGGCCGAGCGTCGCCAGCGGCCCAGAGCGTCGCTCCGCAGGGAGCGACCTGGCGATCGCTACGTCGCCGATCTTACCCTGACCTTCCAGGAGGGCTAAAAAATAGCACGCGACTTAAAAACCTATCCCTGAGCTCTTCTACGTCTTGGTTTTAGGCTGTTTCGTTTCGTTTTTTTGGTTTGTAGGTCTCCAGTGCTAAACAATAGCTCCCTGGAAGATCAGGGTAACCGGGCCGGACGAAGGGGTCGGGTATAGCCAGGACCCCGGGTAAGGGGACCTGGTTAGTGGTAGGGCCCTTGGGCCCCTCAATTGGCCAGATTCACTAAACCAGGTTTGCCGTAACGGGTGTGTTTCGGGTGACGGCAGTTCCGGTGAGTGGAACTGGGACGGGGGGGCGCCCCCGGTACGAATCACCAAACCAGGTTCCGCTAAACCCAGTTCTGCCAACGCCCGAAAGGGGTGGGATGGGGCCCTGACCTTCCAGAGAGCTATTTTGTTAGCACTGGAGACCTACAAACAAACAAAAAAACGAAACAGCCTAAAACCAAGACGTAGAAGAGCTCAGGGATAGGTTTTTAAGTCGCGTGCTATTTTGTAGCCCTCCTGGAAAGTCAGGGGGAAAGGGGGGGGTACGCAGTCTGCTGCACGCAGCTGGCTTCGGCCCTACCGAGGGGCCCATTCCTCGATGCCATGGCCGCCCTCCGGCGCCCGGCGGCGCCGGGAAGGTCAGCTATGAGTGAGTTGATTCTCGCCCCCCCCTTTGCCATCCCCCCCTTTCCCCTGACCTTCCAAAGAGCTACTTTGTAGCACTGGATACCTAAAAGCCTAAACAACTATACGAAACAGCCTAAAACCAAAACGTATAATAGCTCTGGGATAGGTTTTTAAGTCGCGTGCTATTTTTGTTTGCCCTCCTGGTACTCGCAAACGTCCGAACTAGATGGCTTCCTCCATGTCATGGAGCGTAGATCCCCCGCGGCGGCTTCAGGCCATTTGCGAGCAGCCGCTTCGCCCGGCACGATATAAGGCTCGAGCGAGCCTCGAAGAAGAACGCACGCTACAAACACAAAGCTGCTGGCGCTCCGCGCAGATTTATTGGATCCGCGCTGGGGGCCCCCTTGGCGGCGCATTCGGCGCTGCCCCTGGCGCGCTCCGCGCGCCAGGGAGGGGGGTGTTCTGTTTCGTTCTTCTAGAACTAGGTCGGGCCTGTCGCTCAACAGAGGGAATATTCAAGAATAGTAAAAGAATCGTATGGGGACTATTGTTTTAGCGTTTGTTGGCCATTTTGGCGCATTTTTAAAAATATTTCTAATTTTTCGTCGAAAATCCCCCTGCAGGGGGACACGCCCGACTTAGTTCTAGAACCACGCAGGGTCGCCTTGTCCACTGCTTTGGGAAGCCACCTCCAGTGGATATCGACAGCATCGGTCTCAGGGACCCCACAGATCTCCACATCTGCTGCCTCTCGGGGTCTTGGGACGTCAGTTCCACGAGCGTTGGGCATGGACGAATCGTTGCCTCGGATCGGGGAATGGGGTATTGAGCTGGTTGTTATATCTTCGGGCTCTCAGAATTCGTCCAAGTCTTGAGGGTCGTCAGGGCCCATTTCCCGCAAGACCCCTTGGGCTCATGGCAAAATCCGTCCCAGACGATCATACGGCAGAGATGGCCGTACAGGTCGTGGAGGTGGTGTTCAGCTATGAGGTTTACGGTAGCGATGTGCGCGCTTTGCGCAAGGACATCTCTCCAGGAGATTGTGTGCGCTTTTCAGGGACCTTCCGCCCGGGGGGTCACATCCTGGACGCGCTGACGTACACCATGATAAGCCGCTGGTCAGACAGAGGCGCCGGCCAGCATTTCAACAGCTACGCGCACGGCGCGCCATCGCAGGGCAAGCGCAACACGGCAGGCGGCGGAGCGCAGTTCGGCTCTTTCTGCAAATTCTGGATCACCAACGGCCGGTGCATGCGCGAGGACTGCCAGTGCGAGCACCCCGAAGGGGAGCTGCTGAAAGAGGCCCGGGGTCAGTTCTCCGAGCAGCAGAAGCGGCGCCGCACCCAGGCCGCCAAGGCCGGCGACCCCCACCGCCAGGAGGACAAGAAGAGCAGCGCGAACCGCGCCGCCGTCTTCGCGGAGCCTGGGAGCGTCCCAGAGGGGGGGTACTATTGGCGGGGTGGTGCGCGCGGAGAGGTCTTTCCGTTTCGACTCGTCGAGTCACGGGAGCCTCACGGAACGATCCGGCTCGGACCGAGGAGTCGAAAAACAGAGCTGGAGTCCGGAGCCGGTGCTGCTTGTGCTTCTCTGCGGTGTCTCGATTATTGTGCGCGCCGCCGACGCTCGGGGAGCAGCCTGGCGGGGGCCACGACGTCTCCCCGGTTGGCTCGCGGAGCCTCGTCTCATCTCCATGCGTCCCCGCCCCCCGCCTGGGCGGCGCACGTGCCGCTGGCCTTCAGTCGGGCCTGTCCCAATACCGGTGGATCTTCGAGGAAAAAATACCCCCAAAATGCACCAAAAGGTAACAAAAATACTCAAAAGATAATCTCCAGACTATTGTGGGGCTATTTTTTTATTATTTTATTGTTTTTTATTTATATTTATTTTTCGTCGACGATCCCCCTGTAGGGGGACAGGCCCGACTTAACGCTGGCCATGCTTCCCCCCCCTCCCCCCTTGGACGCCCCATCCTCGGACTCCACCCCCGAGGACTGGCTCTGCGCGGCCTACGGCGCGGAGGAGCTCCGCGAGGGCGGCGTGGTGGACGTGGCCGGCGGGCGGGGGGAGCTGGCAGCCGCAGACGAGAAAGTGGCATATGGACAGAAAAATGGTCGGAGGTCCGCGTGGATCTCTGGGATTTGCATTGCGCTTCCTGCCGGAGGCAGCTTTTTGTGCCAAGCAGATTGTTTGGGTCAGGTCCAGCATGCAATTTGCACTTGTCTGGATGTTGCACTGGAGAGGTCATGGATATGCACCGGGCGCCCCTGGCGGCGCCTCCGGCGCCGCCCCTGGCGCGCTCCGCGCGCCAGCAAGGGGGATTCAGCGCCGATCCAAGGGATCCGCGCGGACCTCTGAAAGTTCACGTTCATGCCGCCCTCTCCCTCCCTCTCTCGAGGCATTCGAGCTGAGCGTGAAGCGGCAGATCCCCGTCGTTGTAGTGGACCCCCGGTGCTCGGGAGGGCAAACGTACACGGACACAAATCAGACTCGGCTCCTCAAGAATAACAGATGGGCAGAGGAGAGGGAGACGGGCATCAGAATAGATCGAAAGTATTGGGAATCGTTGGATTTGTGCATACTTATTCGTGTGTCCCTGGGCCCCTCCAGGTGCCCCGGCGGCGAGGTGCCGGCGCGCTGGGCTGGCTTCCGGCTGTCGAGGGCGCAGAGGCTCTGGCTGGAGAAGACGGTGCCCGGCCTCTCGGGGTTCGAGGCCTGCCAGGCGCACGTGGAGTCGTGCAGGCCTCGGGAGGGGAAATTCGAAGAAGAAGAAGAAGAAGAAACGCCATAAACTGAAACTTTGAGCGCTCCGCGCGGGTTTCTTGGATCCGCGCTGGGCCCCCCCCGGCGGCGCCTCCGGCGCCGCCCCTGGCGCGCTCCGCGCGCCGGGGAGGGGGGTTCAGCGTGGATCCAACAAATCCGCGCGGAGCGCCAAGAAGACATCGAGATCCTGGCGGCCACACTGTTCACAACGGGCGATGCTGCGTCGCTTCGGGCCACGAGGCCCTCGCAGACCGAGCCGGGGCGACAAGTGGAGCGGAAATACGCGGTATATGGGGCTCCAGTCGAGTTTTGTCACGACCTTGCGCACGTGGAGTCGTGGAGAGAGAGAGAGAGAGAGAGAGAGTACGAATGGAAGCGTTGACATTACGCATGCGCTCTGGGGCTCCAGTCGAGTTCTGTTACGATGTTGCGCGCGTGGAGTCGTGCAGGCGTCGGGAGGGAAAGAGAGAGAGAAGGAGAGTATGAATGGAAGCGTTGATATGATCTTCAACAATGACACGCTGTTTTGTTCCCCCGCCGCGGCGTGTCGCTGATGCTCTCTGTTGCTCCGCCGAGGCTGCGCCAGTGCAGCGCCCTCGCACCGCTGAAGGATCGGGGAAACGTACGACTCGAGCACGCCAGAACTCAGGTTTGCCGACGCGGTTTGACGGGCCTGTTTTTAAGTCGGGCACGTCCCTCTACAGGAGGAAGATTTAACAATTGTTAAAACATCGTCTGGGGATGATGTTTCGATTATTGCTTGACTATTTTGGATTTTGTCTTCACTATATTTCAAATTTCTTTAAAATCTGCCTGTAGGGGGACAGGCCCGACTTAAGCCTGTTCGGTAACAAATCATGGGAGCCTGGTGTACCCTCTCAATTCCGTGCATAGCGTCTAGTAGCGTCGATTGGGTTTTGGGGGTCGATGATGAAATAGCGCCGATTTCGCGTCGGCCAGCGTCTACTAGCGTCGATTTAGCGCCGACTATCGTCGACTAGCGTCGATTCGCAAGAGAGTCTCCTATGAGTTGCCGCCGAAGGCTCTTATGAGTTGCCACCGGAGGCCGTTCCTGGATTCTGACGGCCCACTTTCCGCAGGATGCCTGCCGCAGGAGCTCGCGTCAACTCTCAGACTGGATCCCGCCACCTTCATGATGGCCCCGTGAGGCCAGCACAGACATGCGACGCCCTGATTGTTTCAGGACGGCGCCTCCAAAGTCCCGACTCGTTCCTCTGGACCGGTTTTCCATCCCGAGTCGTTTTGTTGACCGTCCCGAGGCCCAGCGAGGGCCCCCGAGGCCGAAATTGGCCAACAACCTTCCGTCATGATATTTTTTTGGCGACGCGATCATGTCTGGAAGTCCGAAAGTCCCCCGAAGAACCCGAGACCTGCGCCTCCCCGGAAGGACGGCTCGGAGCCCGAGGCGTTTTGGAAGGACATCGTGCCGGGCTGCCGCGTGATCGTGGGGCTGCACCCCGACCAGGCGACGGGCGGCATCGTGACCCTCGCCCGGGCCTTCCGGCGCCCCTTCGCCGTGGTGCCCTGCTGCACCTTCGCCGACGACTTCCCCGAGAGGCCGCCTCCTGTTCCTCCTCCTCCTCCGCCTCCTCCTCCGCCTCCTTCTCCTCCTTTCTCCTCCTCCGCCTCCTCCTCCTCCGCAGCCCCCCGTGCTCAGGAGATTGCTGCTCCTGGGGCAGGAGGGCCCCGACATCGTAGCGAACACTACTCGCTACGGCTGGTCGCCCCCCCCATCTGGCCCGCCGCCCACTGCACTATATGAGCATGTGATGTTGTTTCTTCTTGCTCTCGTGCGGCTGAGGGCGCTGGCGGTGATGTTCACATTCGTGCACTGGAATGCCCAGCACGCCGACATTGAACGACTGCATGACTTGTCAGAAGAATTCAAATACACCGACATCGTCGTTGTCACTAGCACAGGCGAGAGGGCGACATCATATCGCTCGGCGGTGTACGCGAACTCCAGATTTCACTTCATGATAAGATGTGGGTACACGCCTGGAAGGCACGTCAACAAGTCGTGCGGAGTGACGTTCCTACTACGCCGTCGGACGTTCAAAAAAAAGACGTGTACGACATCCCCTCGGTTCCTGCTGGCCTCCGAGGCAGAGTGGCCCTTCTCCGTCTACGGTCGGGCCGCTTCGATGTCCTGGTGCCTGCCCTATACTTCCCACCTCGTCCGAGCTGTCGTCGGGATGGATCCGAATCCCATGTGCACGCAGCGGCTGCGACGGCACAGTCTCGATACAGGGCGACGGTGGATCTGATCATTCAGTGGCTGGAGAAGCAGTTGACGTGGTCCAAGTGCCGCTCCTCGCTCTTGACGGGGTTCGACCTGAACGACTCTTTCGGCTGGAGGCGGCGCAAGGATGGTGTGATTGATCGGGTGCGGTCCCAGTCTCTTGGCCCGTTTGCGCGTGGCGAGCAGCGCTACGCCGCAGACCAGATGCTCGAGCTGTGTGAGAAGCATGCGGTGACCATCGCGTCGACGAGCTACAACATCGGAGATACGTTCTTTGGTGCTCAATCGTCGAGCTGCATCGACTACGTGGCGGTGTTCTCGTGGCAGATGTCGGCGGTGCAGTTTTGTACGGGGCTGCGCAGGACGAACATGAGGTTGAAGCTCTGTGGGCGACGTGGGCTGTGCGATCACGTCCCGATATTGCTGAAGCTGACCTACTCCTTCGACCTGAGCCCCTCTCGGCCCGAGGTGGCCCGCTGGGACTTCGACAGGCTCGCGATGGCGCTGAAGAAGGGAGTAGGCGTGCCCGAGTTCATGGCCGACTTAGAGCTGCAGTTCGGGGAGGCCCCCGACTTCCACGACCTGCTTGTAGGTGCGTCCTCGGCCGACCTGGGCTGGGAGAAGTGGGTGACGCTGGTCTATGAAACGGCTGAGCGACACTTCGCGAAGGGTGCCACGAGGGACCCGCTGGCGGTAGAGTACCAGCGAGCGCGGAGCCAGCTTCTACGAGAGCGTCGTGACGCACGGGAGCGTGGGTGCGGAGATCTGGCTTCGAGCTTGTTGCTGGCACGATGCAGTCGAAGGCTTCGACACCTCCGAAGGCCGCATCAGGATTCTACGACGGAGCTGTTGGTTGGAGAAATACGCGATGCCTGGGACAGTCGACGTCATGCGGAAGTGTGGCGCCTAGCCCACTCATTGGCTGGGAAATGCAGTGGACCCCGTCGACGTCGTTTTAACGTGGCTGAGTCGTATCTTCCCAGAAAGGACGAGATTCGTGAGTATTTCAGTGGGCCTGGTTGTGCTGGAGGGTTCTCCGCAGTGCCCGTCGAATTCGCCGAGTGCCAGAGATGCTTGCTGGACGACCTCCCTAGGCCCGAGCAGTATGGCAGCGACAACTTCTTGCACGTTGAACTTGGGCGAGACGACTTGGCCGAGGTTACTGCGTTGGCAGAGCGAGCGGCTCGGCGCAAGGCGGCCCCCTTGCATTCGGTGCCGTCGGAGCTGCTGATGATTGTGCTAGACCCTACTCGGAGGTTCGACGGATCACATCGCAAGCAACGCCGACGCGATAACGATGACGGTGTCGAAGATGAGGATGCAGATAGGCCTCTCCCTCGTCCTCAGTTCGCCCCTCGACATCGACTGGTGGGTGATCGTCGTGGCCTTGGCGTCGAGGCGGGGGGGGCGGTCTCGAACGAGCGGAGCTTGAAGGCTTTGCAGAAGATCTTTCATCACATACGGCGAGTGCGACGGACGCCTATTGTATGGCATCATTCATGGGCCACAGGACTGGACAAGCATAACAGTAAGGAAGGGTTCGCAGCGAGGAAGTGCATTCACGGTCTGTGTCGTATGGGAGTGCTGTGGTACAAAGCTCAGCTGGGCAGAGGAGTTGCCGACGCGGTGCCTGATCGTGAGCGCGGCTATCACCTTGGCCGCAGTCGTGAGGGAGCGCTTCTTTGTCAGGAGGCCTTGCTGTGGCGACTACGTGGATTGGGAGTCCCGACGGTCACAGCAAAGGAAGATATGGCGAATGTTTTCGGATGTTCTACTTTCTCGGCGTTGAGAAGGACGGTGGAGGCCTCGATTCAGCCTGAGACACAGTGCTACTTCCATCAGCGCCATGAGACGAGTACGTTCACGATGCGCGGAGCCGACGGCGAGCAGACAATGCACAACCTGTGTGGAGCTTTCATGGGCGATAGCCCCGCGGCAGTGTTCTTCGCTCGCACGTTCCGATGTTCCATACAGGAGTGGACGGACCGTCTGCGTGAGCAGACGTGGCGTGGTGCTCCCCCTCCTCGGCCTGAGACGCATGCAGAGTGGGCTTCTTAGGCTTTGGCGCCGCCGTCGCCTCCGGCGGATCCCGATCAGTTCTTGTGGCCGAGTGAGGCCATATGTACGGCATGGGTTCCCATCTTGCAGCGGCCCGTGGACTTATCTTGCAGAATATATGCGGGCGACACTAACAAGACCCACATTGTGACGACGGCCAGGAACGCCAAGTACACGCTCGAGCAGGCACACGTCCATCTTCGAGACCCGTTGGCCAAAGACGGTTACTCTCACAATGCTGGGAAAAGTTGCATATCACCATCCTTCGTCGGTCCAGGGTCGAAATATAACAACGCTGCTGTGTTTGGGGGATATATTCGGCTTCCTGGACAGGTGCAGTTTGACAATATTGCGTTGGGTATTCAGACGGCGGTTAATGGAGGGGCCCAGGGAGAACTGCAGAGAAGGATTCAGGCGTGTCGGAGGGGGTGCTACTCCATGGGACGCTTCTGGACCAGAAATCGAGTATGGCGCTTTACGAGGATCGTGTTCGGGGCCGTCGTACAGGGTGCTCTGCTTTCAGGACTTACTACGCTGGTGCTTTCGGAGGCTCAGGAGCTTCGGCTGGACAGGGTGCTCGTCGGTTTCGCTCGGAAGTTGCTCGGAGGAGATGCGTGTCAGGAGGTGGAGGAGAAGGATGAGGAGGGCAACGTGGTTTTGGACTCGCAGGGGAACCCCGTCGTTCGCTACAGGGCCCTCACCGATGTCGTTGTCTTTCGTCGAGTGGGGGTGGCCCCGTCGAGTGTCGAGCTCAGGGTGCGCAGGCTGAGGCAGTATCAGAGATGGGTGAGACATCCCGAGCGGCACCCGCAGGAGCTGGGTGCGATCTTCGGACAACTGCCGATTGAGTCTCATCCGACTTTGTGCAAGCAGGGATGGTTGCAGCATCAGTCGAACCCATATGCCAAGCGCTTCGCGTCCGACGTCCTGGCCCTGGTTCAGAAGTCTGAGGCCGAGCTCTTGGAGTCCTGGCTCTTCACTGGTCCCTCGTCAGACCCCGCTCTTAGGCTATGCGTGCGGGCGTTGTTCATGGATGGGGATCTTCGGGAGCAGTTCTTGGCGCTCGATCCTGGGATACTCAGAGCTGCTACACGCACCGTCACTATTCCTCCCCCTGTGGGTCTGTATGGTCCTCCCGTACCTCCAGGGGCACCTGGAGGTGATCTTGAGGTTCCCCCACCACCAGCAGCTATCTGGGAGTGTACGTTGCCGAACTCAGAGGGGGTCCCATGTGGCAGGCTATTTACTACTCGTCGTGCTATGCTAGCTCATCAACGATTTGCTAAAGGAGGTGGGCGCTCTTGTCGTTCGGTCGTGCACACTTTGATTGTGACCAACGAGTGCGTGGTTTGCAGGCAGGGGTTCAGAACCAGACGTATTGCCCAGGAGCACGCTGTACATGCTGTCCTTAAGGGTCGTTGTCCTCCGTTGACCACGCCTTTCCATCACTGTGTCCTGGAGCCAGAGAGTTTGTCGCGTCCCCTGTCCGAGCTGACGCTGGCCTGTGTTTATGGCCCGATACATCCCCAGGCCAACGCGGAGCATTGCTGTAACTATACGGAGCCGTTTGAGGATCGAGCTGCTCTCAATCTTCATTTGCGTCGACACGCGCCTCGAGTGCCGATCACCTGCGGGAGGCCAGATGCACCGCCTGGGGGCAGAGCAGCTGGCGGCGGCAGGAGCTCCACGCTCGAGGTCGCACGGCGGCGGGCGGGGCTCTCGCAGGGGCCGCTCTGGCTCGGCAGTGCATTCCCAGCAGCGTGGAGGTCGTCGGCGGCAAGACAGGCAGGCCGAGCCCGCCAGTGCGGCTCCCGTGCGACGCGGCCCTCGTCAGCTCCAGGCTGCGGCCCCCGCCCGCGGTGGGGGGCCTCCCGCAGATGCGCGCACGAAGGTCGGACAGGCGTACGGGTTGCCAGCCGATGCCATAGACAAACTCCCACCTATGGATATCCAGATGTGCGCCAAGCTCACGCCGATAATCATGAGGGCGGTCCTGGGCAACTCCTTCAACATCCGCCTCCTGCTGGCGGCCGAGTTCGTGACGATCACGATGGGCGAGGAGGCGGACCTGATCAAGGCGGGCTTCACTGCTGGCCGTGCGTACGCAGTCGAGGCGGCGAGGATGCCTGAGGCTCATCAGCAGGACCCGAAGAACAACGAGCTGCCCGAGGTGACAATGGGGCCAGCATGCGTGCAGGTCTTCATGGTGGCGGCGCGCAAGCTCACAGACGCAGGCGAGAAGGTTGAAGCCAGGAACGCGAAGGCCTGGACGGAGCAGCAGGTGAAGCTAGACGGCCTCAGCTCGATCGCGGACATGACATGTCTGGTCAAGGGGTTCCGCGTGAGCAGTGCGTTTCGAGAGGGCCTGGCGAAGATGGTGTTCAGCCTAGCAGATCCACAGATGCAGCGCGTCTTCCAGGAGTGCGTGGAGCAGCTCGGAGGGGAAGTGCGCCCAGGCATGGCCCCAAGGTCACACGCCGAGAGGTTGCTGCAGCTAGCGCTGGACGATATGGAGCTGTGACCGCGAGAGGCGTTAGAGCGCCTGGCGTCAGTTCGCAAGACCCAGACTTGGCTCCCTGGGCTACGTCGCCGAGTTTTGAAGGCAGCCGAAAGCGTCAGGTCGCAAGTCCCAGAGGTAGCCGCCTGGGCAATGTCGTCGCCACATCAGCGTCGCCAGTTTTGCAGGATGAGACGGGCGTAGTGTACGACGAAGGAGAGTTGAGGCACTGCAGTTCTCAGGATGAGCAGGGCATCGTGAGGAGGGAGGCAGTGCAATACCTCCTATCGGCAGCATCGCGTGTGCACGTGAGGGCGTCTTCTCCGATTGAGTTGGCGGCATCACAGAGAGCCAGGCCTGCTTCGGTGTCGCCGTCGGGATCGATGGCGACGAGGGTTTCAGTTGAGTTGCCGACAACACAGAGTGCAAGTTTGAGGTCGCAGAGTCAGGCCCGACGGAGCGGGACGACCGCGGCGAGGAGGATGGCTGGGTCGTCTGAGTACGGGGGCCCCGTGAGGCCTGACTTCAAGGAGGCAGCCCGTGGCGCAGCCGCCGCTGCTGTCTCTTCCCCCCCTCCTCCTCGTCCTTCGAGCCTCCCTCCTCGCCCGTCCTCGACTCCTAGCTTCAAGAGCCTGGTCGCTTATGCGACCCGTTTTTGATTTCTGGACTGTCTTTGTGGTTGGCCTCGGGTCCGCCCTGGGGCCGTCTTGTATGAAATTTATTCGTAGTCGTCGCTCGCCGTGAACCGTGGTTGAGCAAGGACAACTTGGGGCTCCCACCTGCCTTGGGGGGGTGGCCATCCGTATATCGCATTCTCATGCGCACGATAGGTCGCACATAGTGTAATATTCTCGCTGAATTGTGCTATGTGGTCAGGGAGACATTCGGCCCGATATCGCTCCGCCGCCGCCGCCTCCTCCTCCGCCTCCGTCTCCTCCTCCTCGTCGGCTACGCGCAGAGGGGACAAAAACACCCTGGCTTGTTAGAAGGCGCGGGGCTTCGTTGGTGGCTCTAAGGTCAGCGCCTTGTCAGAAGCAGCGTCCTCCTGACAAGCCTCTCCGCCTCCCGGTACTGTGGAGACCCATGCCAAGGAACACCCTGCTTGCCTCCACGGTGCCATGGGTTTCTTGGGTTTCGATGGCTTTGTTATGGAAAGCGCGACATTCCCACCAAAAATTTCAGGCTTCGGTGTCTTCTGGAAGGTTTCTTGTGGACCAGCCTCCACTGTGCCCCCTTGCGCGCGCCGCCAGAGGCGACTGGCGGACGGCAGGGCGGTCCGGACGTACGACGACCTGGTGCAGTGGCTCCGGGCGCACGGGAACGCCGAGGTGGACTTCCTGCGCTTCCAGGGCATGAACCAGGTGGTGTATGACCCCCCGGCAAGGGATTCTGCGTGACGGGCCCGAGAGCGAAAAGGCCGCGCGACGAAAGGCCCTCAGAGGGGGGAGGGAGCGGGGACGGAGCGGGAGGAGGGGGGGGCCAGGAGGAGGGGGAGGAGGACGAGGAGGAGGGGAGGGGAGGAGAACGAGGAGGAGGGGGGGAGATGATTGGAAAAGGGAGAAGAGGACGACGAGGATGAGCAGAGTTACTCGGAGAGGGAGGAGGAGGAGGAGGAGGAGGAGGAGGAGGAGGAGGAGGAGGAGGAGGAGGAGGAGGAGCAAAGGAGGAGGAGGAGGAGGAGGAGGAGGAGCAAAGGAGGAGGAGGAGGAGGAAGAGGAGGAGGAGGAAGTGGAGAAGAAGGTGGACGAGTGCGTGGACAGCGCTTCGAGTGCACGCTGCGGGAAGTGGGGAGCGGGAAGAGAGCGTCCAGTGAAGTAGGCTCCCTACATCTCGGGGGGTGCTGAAGGTGCCCCTGGGCCAAGGTGCCCCCGGCTTTTCGTTCCATGTTGGAGCCCCTGGGCCTTCTGGGCCTCGTGAGGGACCCTCTGGAGACTCTGGAGGCCGTGGGGGGCCTCCTTGGAAATCCTGGGGGCATTCTGCAAACATCCGCCAGTCTGGTTGCCCCCCGTCCCCTCCCCCTCCTCCTAGAGACCTCCACTATCCTCCACTGACCGCCACGGACCTCCTGAGACCTCAAGAGACCTCCGGTTCGTCCTGGGCCTCCTCGCTCCTCGCTCCTCGTCTCGCGCTATCCGTCGGGCGCCCAGGCGGGGACCGGTGCTGACCTCGCCCCTCTCGGACCTTCATGTGCTCGCACCTCGATTCGCAGCGCCCTCGCCGGAAGGGAGGAACGAGGGAAGGAGGAGGGATGAGGGACGAGGGAGAAGGGAGGGCGGAGGGCGGAGATGGGGGGAGGAGAGGGAGGAGGATGGAGGGAGGGAGGGAGGGAGGGAGGGAGGCAGGGAGGGAGGGAGGGAGGGAGGGCGGAGGAGGAGGAGGAGGAGGAGGAGGAGGAAGAGGAGGAGGAGGAGGAGGAGGTGGAGGAGGAGGAGGAGGGGGGAGGAGCAGGGCCGGAACATTGCTGTGCATGGCCATCAGGGCCCAGACTCCTGAGGACAGGCCACCTGTGCCCGACGAAAAGCGCGGCGCAGGCCCAGCCCCCCCGTGGCGCGCCTCGCCCCCCGGAGGCAGGATGAGGTGGGAACTCCTGGGAGCGCCTGGGAGCGCCTGGGAGCGCCTGGGAGCGCCTGAGAGCGCCTGAGAGCGCCTGGGAGCGCCGGGGGGCGCTTGGGAGCGCCTGGGAGCGCCTGGGAGCGCCTGGGGAGCGCCTGGGGGGCACGCGCGAGGGAGGAGGGCCCCGCGCAGGAGCTCGCCGCCCCGCGGCTCGCCGCCCGAGACCTGCGAGCGCTCCACCCTTACCGCCGTGCTCCGCAGCCGCCCGGCCAGCCGCGGGGCCAGCGGCGCGGCCGCGGAGAGCCCGGAGCGCCCCGGGCGGCGAGGCCGCGTCCCCCGCGCGCCGCTGCCGCCCGCCCCCGCCTGCCGGAGGAGGCAGAGGCGGAACAGGAGGAGGAGGAGGAGGAGGAGGAGGAGGAGGAGGAGGAGGAGGGGGAGGAGGAGGAGGAGGAGGAGAGGAGGAGGAGGAGGAGGAGGAGGAGGGGGAGGAGGAGGAGAAGCCGCCAGAGGCTGAGCTCGGCCGCGCGCGTCGGCGGCTGCGTCGGCGCGCACGCGGTCCGCTCGCCTCGGGGCCCTCCTCGGACTCGAGGGCCCGGGGGCGCAGGTGGACGAGGAGGAGGAGGAGGAAGAGGAGGAAGAGGAGGCGGAGGAGGAGGACCAGGGCAAGGCCCGAGGGGAAGCCTTTGAGACGCCTTCGGCCGCATTTCCAGTCTTCTTGGTTCAGAAGGTGCCTCGATCCGTGTCTAAGGTGTCTTGTAGGCACTTGTAGGCATACCCCGAGTCCATGATAGTATGGGGTAGGATGGATGAAACGGTGATGCCGATGATGATGTTGATAAATGTAGTGGTGATAATGGTACTGATGCGTTCCTCTTTCCTCGTCCTGATCATCGCCTTTGGACGTCTCCAGAGTTCTCGGGAGGCCAAAGAGTAGCCGCACAGAAGACCCAGACGCTCTTCGTGATGCTGGCCAACGATAGCCACGACGACGGCGACGACCACCACGACGGAAACACTGACAGACGACGACAACGGACGACGGACGACGGACGGCAGCCGCAACGACCGCGACGACTCCGCTGCCGCAGCTGCCGCCCCTCCACGCCCTGAGGGCCGCCGAGGGGCGCGAAGGGCGCCGACGCCGGCGACGACGACGACGACGACCACGACACGACGACGACGACGACCACGACGACGACGGCGACCACGACGACGACGACCACGACGACGACGGCGACCACGACGACGACGACGACGACGACGGCGACCACGACGACGACGACGACGACGTTGACGACGACGACGACCACGACGACCACGACGACGACGACGGCGACGACGACGACGACGGCGACGACGACGACGACGACAGCGACAACGACGACGACGACGACGACGACGACGGCGGGCCCTCCCGCAGGCGAGGGGCTGCCCGTCTGCGGGTCCCCCGCGCCGGCGCTCTCCAGCCTCACCGAGGGCGCCGAGGCCCCCCCCCCCTGCAGGGGCGAGGATTAGGTCAGGAGGGGAAAAAACACACAGACACAATTCATCGGCGATTCCCAGAAAATATATGAAAATATGGGAAGTGGAGGGGAAGACAAAAACCCAGAAAATATGTTTTTTTTCATTTGTGTGTATTTATTTGTGTGTCCCAGTTCCCCTTCAACAGGGTAGGGGGGGGGGTTGTGGAGTTCTGGGTGTGTCGGGCCGGACGAAAGGGGGGGATTGGGAAAGGGGGGGTTACGAAATTTGCTGCAAGCAGCTGGTTTCGGCCCCACCGAGGGGCCCATGCCTCGATACATCGTCGCCTCCGGCGCCGGGAGGCGCCGGGAAAATCAGCTACGTGAGCTGATTCTAAAACCCCCCCTTTGCTATCCCCCCCTTTCGCCTGACCCGAGTGTGGCGACAGTGTCGGTTACGAGAGACTGAAGCGGCTACAAGCCCTGCCGCTTCCCGCCGGCCAGCTCGGCTTGACTGCGAACCTTAGGCCAAAGGCCTCGGGAAGTTCTGTCAACGTGATCCTTCCGATTGCCAGAGATCCCCCCTTCACACTTGGCGGCTAACGCTCGAAGCTGTTGCGAGGCGTAACAACCACACTTAGTGCAGACCCAGAGGCTTAAACCCGAGTGGAAATTTGCAACGTGAGATTCGTGAGCACCCCCCCCCCAAAGATGCAACCGTTGCCCAGGAGGAGGCCTATACTGAATCCCGTCCACGTTAATTAGGGAAATGCAGGGGGAGTTTAACCAGTCGCTCTTACGGGCCAAGGACGCGAAACCCTGACACCTGGAACAGCTCTTTTCATTTTCCTTGAGGCTGTGAGAACTACTGAACATGGTACACACGCTGGCCGCTGGAGGCCGAACTATATCTGGAGCTTGCTGCTTGCGCCTACGCCTACCACACTGCCCAGCTAAGAGACGCTCTTCGGCCTGAGTGGCCTCGAGTGTGCCTTGGAGGATGCGCATGCGAACTGCGAAAGTTTGCTGCTCGATGCTGTGTATGCGTGCACGGACGGATTCGGCAAGCCTGGCAACACTTGCGCCTGCCGCTGCGAAACAATCTGCTATGGTATCACCCAGTACAAGGAGGCGGGGCGCTATACCTCGTACAATATCAGCACCCTCAAGATGGGAATGGACGAAAAGCACCGTGGAAGAAAGCGAAGGCCCTCTCTCCTGTAAGACGCGCCCTATTCGCCACCAGAGGTCAGGGTCAGGGCCCGAAGGGTCGAGCCACTTACGCTGATACCACCCTAAACTGACTGCATCGTTATCTGTAGTGTACACACAATGACCTGACGTATGCTGCAAACAGGTGAGGAGGTACCAACTCTCCCCTCTAGTGATCGTTTGCCTGGTGCCAGGGAGGGCCCCCCACGCACCTACAAAAAACTCCACTCGTTCGTCAAGCTGTTGGAACGACACTATTCCGAGGCCTACTCGGCGGAGCAGGGGGTGGTATCTTTCCCCCCACTCAAATCTCCAAACACAAACAAAGGCCGATCAATAGCTCCTGAGCCTAGTGACTCGAAACTGCTTTTGTCGCTGGTCGTTCACAATTCCGTCTCAGGCGGAGGGGGTACCTCCATCCAGGCCTTGGGAATTTAACCACGGGTCAAAAAAACATTCTTCAGCTTCGGCCTGAGTGTAGGCCTGGGGAACTGAATCTTCGCTAAGTTTAAAGATCGGACGAGGCGACTGGCACCTACATCCCCGAATCATGTGAAAACTTGTTTCTGGTACAAGCTTACACCTAGGACAGCACAGAGAGGATCTGGCGGCAGCGTGTCTGGCGTCGTGCCCGCGGCCAAGCCGCGCCCGCCGCCGCCGCCAGCAGCAGACCAGATAACCTGAATCCACCAGGCGCCTGTTCCAGCTGAGCCAGCAGCTTCCTGCACGAGCAGTTGCACACTCCATTTTCCATACCAGCCCCACCATGGTGGAGGGCCGCCTTCTGCCACATCTGCGCATGAACGGACTGCCTATACTCGAGGAAGAAGGGCTCGGGCACGTCGAGGATAGAATGGCCAGTGAGGTTGTCGAACTTCAACTGCCAGGCCGAGTTGCCGCCAGGGATTGTCCACTCTGACGGTGGATCTGGTGTCCAGCTTGCCTGAAGCAGGAAAGCAAGGACAGCTCCTTGGGGTCCTCGAATCCTGCGGCAGCATGCCCCGGGTGTGAGGCCAGCGAACTCGGTGGCTTCCTGCTTCCATGATATGGCTACTCCTGCGTGCACGGAAGGGCGAGAAGACCACATAGCCAGCCACATACGTAACGTGTCCGTCGGTAGTTTGTACTGCGGGTCGCGGCCGGGGGCTTCCAGGTCCAGCAATGTCGTCACACACCGTCCTGTCAACATGGGTCCGACTGCATTGGCTGACTTGCGTCATATTTGCTGCAACTGGTCACCCCACACTCCGTGCAGCTGATGCCCGTACAGGCCTGCGGGCAGGGCGCCTTCGAGCTCCCAGCGGCTTGGCACCCGATACCGACGAGTGGTGCGTGCGAAGCTCACGATCTTCTTGGACATAGCTTGATGCTTGGCCGCTCGAGCACGGCGTGTGGCGCGCCCGTGGCGGCGCCCCCCAGAAAGGTCGCCGCCAAGATAGGTTGTCTGGCTATCAACCTTGAGGTGGTACCCCTTGGCAGCCAGTCGTCGAACCACAGTGCGCGCGTCTGCAACGTGAGTACAAAGCACCACGGACTTGGAAGACACAGCTAGACCGTGTCGTTCAAGTTCGTCGCACGTCTCTGCCAAGCACGAAGCCAAGCGAGTACGCACTGCAACCCGAGAGCCATGCACTGCCAGATTCAGGTCATCCACCCAAATCCGATGAGACATGCTGACATGTACGGTTGTGATTCCCTGCAGCACATCGTAGGTAGAACATTTCCCAAACCGAGTGCCGCCTCGCAATCCCTGCGCGATGCAGCGCGTCGGCGCAAATGGGGCGCCGTACGCTCCTGACTGCCGAACACAACGGGCAGCCATGCACTGCTGAAGTTCGAGGCCTAATACTTCAGGAGGAATCTGGAGACGAAGAGCGGCCTTGCCCCGACGATACCAGCCCACCGTATCATAAAAATGCGCGACGTCAATCATGCCATTGCCGACTGAAAGCCGAGCCGCACAGCAAGTTCTTGGTCCACTGCGCGGTACGAAGCCGTCGGAAGAGCTGCCCGGCTCGGAGCGGTGACCTGGGACAGCCCGCGCCCCGCCCAAGATGCATGCTGGCTTGTGCCTGGCCACCAGGAAAAACTCGCCGCCCTCGTTGGCGAATGCGCTGCCTGTAGAACTGATCCACTTGCTCTTCGACCGTGCAGCCCCGGCGTAGAGCTCGAGATTGCCGTCGCGAGCTTCCCGCCGCCACTTGCTGCTCGACTGCTGGCTGATGCCTGTCTCAGACAAGCTGATGTACGAGTACCCGTCCTTCTCGAGTGTTCCGACATGCCCCCAAGTTTTGTCGCCCATACACGTGATGTTCGAGAAGAGGAGGGACGAAATTTGTTCGTCGCTGCTCGTCGTAATTGTAATACAACCCGTGACAGCAGCGCCCACAGAGGTAGAAGGTGGAGCTGGCGAAGTAGCCGAAGATGCGGCAGCCCCCGGGCTGCCCGCACTGGTACCAGTACACGCACTGGTGGCCCACGAACTCGCAGCACCCGTAGTCTGCGTAGTAGTCGTCCTAGAAGTCCCTCGTCGACTGGAGCCTGGGCCGTCGGCAGCAGGAGGCGCACCCACGCCCTTGCCACCCTCGGTGCCCTTGCCCTTGTTGATGGCGGCGGCGGCCTGAAACCTCGCCTGGGATACTCCAGATTTCGTAAGAAAAGGGAGGGGGTCTGGACCCTCCAAGACAAGCCATTTCAGACCTCCCCCGTGGGAGAACCCTCCAAAACATCGTCCCCAGACCCCCCAGGCCCTCCAAGATAGCCTGGAAGAGACCCCCCCCCGAAATGAGACCCCCCTCCCTTTATTACGAAATCTGGAGCATCCTCGCCGCCTCCATCTTGATGGCCTCCCCGTGCGGGCTCGACGGCGTCGGGGCTAGCCGCGCTGGAAGCCCCTGCGCCACCCGCCGCCTTCCCCGCCGCCTCGGCAGCGGCCGCGCCCGGGCCACCCTGGGCGCCGCCGCCGTCGTTCTCCTTGCGCTTCTTGGCCAGCCTCTTTCGGTGACCTCTGTCTCCGCCTGCTTCACCTTGTCAACGAACGACTGCCACGTGGAGCTCTTCTCCTCCATGGCTACTCCAGATTTCGTAGAATAAAAGGGAGGGGGTCTGGACCTTCCAAGACAACCCATTTCAGACCTCCCCCGTGGGAGAACCCTCCAAAACATCGTCCCCAGACCCCCCAGGCCCTCCAAGATAGCCTGGAAGAGACCCCCCCCGAAATGAGACCCCCCTCCCTTTATTAAGAATCTGGAGTACCTTGTTAGTTCGGCCTTCAAGGACCGAAACTGCTGCTTGTCCGTCCCCTCGCAGTCCCACGACTCGAAGGAGCCGAACACGTCCATATGAAACGTGCTGCCGAGCATATGCATGGGCTCCTGCTCGTTGGAAGTAGCAGCAGCGCCAATTCCCTCGGCCTGCACCAAAGCCTTCGTGGCCGCCGTCTTCGCCGCCGCAGCACGGGCGAGCTCGACGGCAGCCTCACTATCCTTGCTCTCTGCGGTGTTGAGCTGCTGCCGCAACCTCATCACCTGGTCCACCAATTGTTGGTGGCGGTTCCTGGCGGCCGTCCAGGCACCGTCTGCACGTTTGACGGCGTTGACGGCGTTGACGGCGTTGACGGTGTCGCTGTTCTTGACGCTCGTGTTCTGACTAGCCAACCGCCGTGACTGCTGCTGCAACACCTGCTGCAGCTCAGTGTCCTGGGTGGCCTTCAGCGCCTGCTCGAACAGCGCCGAGGCGTTCTGTTTCCTCTTGAGGCCGCCCTTCTTCCCGCTGCGCGGGGTCGTGGCTCCCGGCGCCGCCTCATCCTCGAAATGCACACCTCGTTCGGCAGTCTTGGAGCGAGTGCGAGGCTTGTATAGCCGCACCTGCTTGGAACACGTGCTGCAACGACAGTCTGCAAGGAGGAGCTTGTCATTGCATTCGCACGTCTGGCAAAACTGACACTTACTTCGTGGGCGACGTGCGGCTGACATCGCAAACGTTCTCCCTGCGTTCGTTGATGCATGCAGGTGATAGGGGCACACGCGCTGCAAAATCCCTCAAGCACGACGTGGAAGTACAGGGAAGGCAGCAAGCCCTTGCCCAGGCACGGGGGCGTGGGACTTGGTGTTCCAGCCCAAATGGCTTGAGTAGGGTAGGGTAGGGGGGGTGAATAGGCATAGGAGGGGCATGCATCCAGGAGGGGGGATAGGCATAGGATAGGGGGGGATGGGCATAGGAGGGGGACAGACCCCGGAGGGTTCCTTATCTGATGAGGACGGCGGTGACATCCATGGCCGCTCCCCGCTTGGAGTTCCACTGGCTTCCAGACCCTGGATTCCATGTCGAAGGTTTCCTTATCCAATGCCCCCGCCGTAGGCTTAGGGGGGTCCCAGTCGCCCATTGCTCGCCGATAGGGGCGAGGTAGCCCCAACCTGCCTAGGAACCTGCGGATTCACTATCGGGGGCCTGTCGCCGATCTATCTGCGATGTGTCGCCGAGTCCAGGTCGATGGTTCCCCCCCTATGCCAGTCCCCCCCTATCGTTGCTCCTCGCCCCTGCCGCTGCCCCCCCCGAGGGGGCGGTCTCGGACGGCCATCGGGACTCCAGAAACGGGGGTCCACACGACGACCATCGCTCCGCGAACGAAAATCACGACGGGAGGCTCGTTGTCATTTTCGGCCTGCTGGGGGGGCCCTCGCCGGGCCTCGGGACCGCCAAGAAACGGCTCGGGAGGGAAAACTGGTCCCAGGGGAGGGGTCGAGGCCTCTGGTGGACAATCACGACGTTGGGGGTCTGGGTTCGGTCGGGGACCGAGGGGCGGGGGTCAATGCAAGCGGGGGTCAGCCAGAGCACCCGATCTTGCAGGATCCTGCAGGGCCAGGGTCGCACTGACCTGGGCTCGGGCGCAGGATCCTGCAGGATCTCGCGGAATCAGTTGCATGGACCCGGGTTTGGGCGCAGGAGTTTGCAGGATTTTGCAGGATGCTGCAAGGCCTGACTGACCTGGCTCTGGATTGACCTTGGTCAGAAGATCCTCGAGACCAGGGGATGCGGGAAGGGACAGACGAGGCCGCGCCAAATCGGCAGCTTACATGGAAGCTCGGAAAAGTGACTGGGGCCAGCCCTTCTACTCCTTCCAGCCCTGGCCAGCTTCCTTTTTTTCGTTCCAGCCCTGGCGACCGCATCCCCACTGTTTCGGGCTCGCTTCACCCACTGCCAGTTTTTCCAGCCCTGGCCACTTCCACTTTCACTGATTTCCCAACTTCCACTTTTTCCAACTTTCCTGTAGCAGCCCTGATGCGCCCTTGTTGAAACGCCACACGTGACGTGTTCAAGACGTCCGTGCTCACACGCTGCGTGTTGGCTCGGCACGTTTTGGTCCACGTGTTGGTCCACGTCTTGGCGAACGTATCGCGCCAGACCTAAGTCCTCAATCTACGTGTTGAGTTCCGTGTCAACATGCTACGGGTTGCGTGTTGCGCATCGGGGCGTTTCAGGTTGGCGTCGTCGTCGTCGCCGTCGCCGTCGTCGCGTTCGTCGTCGTCGTCGTCGCCTTCATCGTCGACGTCGTCGTTGCCGTCGTCGTCGTTATCGTCTTCGTCGTCGTCGCACTCGGGAGGCAAACATTTGTCAAACGTTTCGCCGTCCCGTGACCTGATTTTTGTTCAGTCCTCGGCCCCTCGGCTTCTGACCCCTTCAGCCAATTCGAAAACCAACATATCGTTGGAGGCACCCTGAGCCCCGACGTCACGAACAAAAATGCACCACAGCCCTGGTCCCCATCTTTCCGCCGAGCTTTTCGAGCCCGATCGATCTGTGATGTTCCTGGGTCCCCAGGGCGGTCGGAAACGCCCGGTGTGAACAAAAACAGCAACGCCTCGATCGCAGGGTCGTCGGAGGTGCGGGGACGCGAGCCAGCGACAGCGGCGGCGGCGACGAGACCCTGGGCTTCCCAGACGATGTCCGAGCAGACGGGACCGTACGCCATCTTGGCGGATTGCAAGACACTTCTTCTGGAAGGCGCGGGCTTGGCTCCAAAAGGAGCACTACTCCAACTCAAGTTGGCCCGCTGGGCATGCCGCGCCACATCGCCATGCTGGGTCGTCTCTACAGAGGGTCATGGGGGAAGGCGCCAGCATCGTTGGCTTCTTTGCTTGAGCCGTTCATGGGTACTCTCGCGAGGCACGGATGTCCAGCTGACTCGCAATCGCAGCAAGGCATTGCGTGAGCCTATCCAGCCAGGCCATCTTCGAATGCTTCATTGGTCAATCTGTAGCTTGAGTATGGCGTTCAGCCGTTTGCCTGGCGTGGTAGCGCGTGCCCGGTCAGTGAAACGATTTCAGCTTCGCTTCAGCGCTTGGCCAAGGACGCTGACGCGTCAGGCAACCCTGAGGGACGCAGAATTGTTCGCCCACGGTGGCGCCGCCGAGAAAATCAATTCTCATCGTGCGAGTGCTGTAACATCGAGGGCCTGTCGTAGAAGCTGGCGGCGCCGATGCATCGTCGACGTCGCCGGTGCATCGTCAATGCGTCGCCACTGGGTCGGCGATGCATCGCCGATGCAGCGCCGATGCGGCGCGATCCTCCGAGCCTGTCTACTGGGACCCCACCGTGGAGGCCTCCGGGGAGAGGTCCGGAGAGGCGCCGCCAGCGACAGCGGCGGCGGCGGGAGGGACGCGCGAGGCCCGCGGGAGCCCCCGCAGCGGCGGCTCCTCGGAGGGGACGGCGCCGCGGGCCGCCGCGCGCGGGGTGCTGCTGACCCCTGGGCGCCGGGGGGGTTCTCCAGCCTGCCGCCGTGCTCCTGGCCAGCAGGGGAAGGGGGGGAGGAGGGAGGTGATGGAGGCGCAGGTTGGTTCATGGTGGTGGTGGTGGTCGTGGTGTTGGTGGTGACGGTGCTGCTGATGACGATGGCGGCGGAGATGATGGTGATGGTAATGGTGATGGTGGTGGTGGTGGCGGTGGTGGTGGTGGTGGTGGTGGTGATGGTGATGGTGGTGGTGCTGGTGGTGGTGGTGATGATGGTGGTGCTGATGATGGTGGTGATGACGGGGACGGATTAGGCGGCGGGTTTGCCAGCGGCTCCACGCGACGCACTCTCTTGCCGCCGCGGGGCAGGAAGATTTCAAAGAGTGGCGAAGGAGGAGGAGGAGGACGAGGAGAAGGAGGAGGACGAGGCGGAGAGGAGAAGGAGGAGGAGGAGGAGAAGGAGAAGGATCCATACCTCCTCGTGCTGCGGCAAAAATCATGCACGTGGCCTCCACGGGCCCCCGCTGGCCCTGGCCAGAGAGAAGTCGGCTCGGGATGTGCCGGCCTCGGGAGAGAGGTCGAGAGGCCTCTGGGGGGGCCCACGTGGCTGAATTCGGGGGTGGGGAAAGGTTGGCGGCGCGCAGACGGGGGTTGGGGGAGGGGGGCAGGCTTCTCAGAAACACTCCTGCTTCTTTGAAGGCGCGTGCCAAGGCCGAGGCCTTCTAAGAAGCAGGGTGCTTCTAAGAAGCCTTCCCCCCTCCCCCTGCCCCCCTCTGCGCGCCGCCAAACAGGGAGGGGGAGGCGGAGGAGCAAGAGCAAGGACAAGAGCAAGCCCAAGGTGCACGAGCGGTGCTGCCACACACGTTCCCGTTCCGCGCCTCGGCCTCGCAAGTCCTCGCAAGCCCTCCTGCGCTCGCTGCAAGCTGCGACCCCTGGACGGGTTGACAACGCCCCAGGGGCCTGCCATGCGGGCGGCAGCCCCGCTTTTTGGAGAGGTTTTGCCCTGCATCCTCCTAGGGCGCAGTCAGGAGTGCGACACGACATGCCTGAACATTTCAAGGGCTCGTCGCGCGTCGAGCGAGATCCCCCCAAGCCATGACATGCAACTGCGGCACAAGTTTACATGTTCGGTCATGCATGCACTTCGAGGACGTCTTCTGCGAGGGCCAGTTTTGAGCACCCCTGCAACTGTTGCACACCATGGAAGTTCCTGGTGTCAGGACGCATGAGTATCTTAAGCGACCGCCCCACTTCTGATTTGAGAGCCTGACGTTCTTTGAACCCGATGCGAAGGCCTTACGGCCAGTGCCGCCGACCCACGAGGGGGGGGCAGGGGGAGGAGGATGAGTGGGAGGTGGAGGAAGGGTGGGGGAGGTGGATGAGGGATGAGGAGGGGGGAGAAGGATGTGGAGGAGAAGCAAGAGGAGGAGAAGGAGGCAGAGGAGAGCAGGAGGAGGGGGGGCAGAGGGGGGGGGAGGAGGAGGAGGAGGAGGAGGAGGAGGAGGAGGAGGAGGAGGAGGAAGAGGAGGAGGAGGCCAGAGGCTTTCTTGGGATAGCCTGGGGCTCTCTTGAGGCCGTCTTGGGCCGTCCAGGGCTCCTCTTGCGCCGTCTCGAGACACTCTTGGAGGCCTCCTGGGCAATTTGTGGGCTCTCCTGGGCTGTCTTGGGGGCCATCTTGGGGGCCTCTTGGGCCGTCTTGGAGGCGTCTTGGGCCGTCTTGGGGCCCTCTTCGGCCGTTAGGGGACCCTCTTGGGGGCCTCTTGGGCCGTCTCGGGGCGATCTTGGGGGCCTCTTGGGCTGTCTGGGCGCGTCGGGAAGCGGAAGAGGCAAGAACGCCAACATCTGTTAAAAACGTATGGGAAATCCATGAATTTTGCGTCTTGGGCCTCTCGTGGGAAAGCTCCTGGAGGCCTTTTGGGGCGCTTTGCAGGCCTCCTGGTCCGTCTGGAGGCCGTCTAGGCGTCTTGGACAGATCGTTCGGCGATTCGGGGTTTTCTTGGACTGTCTTTGGGGCCTCTTGGGGCACTCTTGGCCCGTCTCGGCTTCTTGGGGCTCCGGGACTCCCCGGGGCGTCTGACCCCCACCCCCACCCCACCCTCCACCCCACCCCACCTGGCGGGAAAGGTATCGAAGGGAAGGGACTTCTATTCGACTCAATTACCACGTTGCTCAACTTCGCTTTCGTTGGCGCGCTGAGGAGGTCCCTGGAAAAAAGGGGAGCTTCGGCGAGCCCAGGGAATGGGGAGGCAGGGAAAGGGGACGACAGAGACGACGACCAAGGAATGACGGAGATGACGACTTGAACGGACAAGCCCCTCACACACGCCGACAGCGCTGCAGACATTTAATTCAGACGAACGCGCGCGCCGATTAGGCAAGCGCCCTGTTTTCAAAAGGGACTATCCATCCGTCAAGTCTTTGCAAGTTGTAACGCTGAATGCGAGCGTCGCTGAGGCGAGAGTTCCACCTGTGCAGTTGTTGCAAATGTCTTGGGCGACTGTGGATTGTGGGGAGGCGACAGTTTCATTTTTGGAAAGAATATTACCCATCCAGGCAGTTGCTGCAAACTTTCGTGGCGAGGTCTCATGTTTGAAAACATGAGGATTCGGCCTGTGTTCCATGCGTGCAATTGATTAAAAAATCTCGCTTCCAGGTCGTATATGGTGAGGAAGCCTCCAGCCCCCCTGACCCGACAGGGAGGATGAACAGATAAGGAAAAGGGATGGAGGATGGGGGTGGAGGAGGATGAGGCGGATGAGGAGGAAGAGGGGAAGGAGGAAGAGGTGAAGGAGGCCGTACCAGGAGGCAAGAGGAGGAGGAGGAGGCGGAGGAAAATGAAAAGAAGGCGGATTAAGAAGGGGGAGTACGAACGACGCGAGGAGGGAAGGAATGAGGAGGAAGAACAGGAGGAGGAGGAGGAGGAGGAGGAGGAGGAGGAGGAGGAGGAGGAGGAGGAGGAGGAGGAGGAGGAGGAGGAGGAGGAGGAGGAGGAGGAGGAGGAGGAGGAGGAGGAGGAGAGGCGGAGGAGGAGGTGGAGGAGGAGGAGGAGGAGGATGAGGATGAGGATGACGAGGAGGAGGAGGAGGAGGAGGAGGAGGAGGAGGAGGAGGAGGAGGAGGAGCAGGAGCAGGAGCAGGAGCAGTAGCAGGAGGGAGGGAGGAGCAACAGCAGCGAGAGCAGGAACAGGAGCAGGACTAAGAGCAGCAGCGGGGGCCCAGAGCAGCAGCAGGAGCCGCGGGCGTCCAGCGCCACCTGCACTGTCCCGTGTGCTGTGAGACGCTAGCGGCGATGTAGGTAAGGGCGATGTAGGTTTCGGTATTGTGGGAACGCGTGGCTCGTGCTTTCCTAGAATCCGCTGTGTCGTGTTCGCTCGATGCACTTGCATATTGGACATGCAGGAAAGTGTCGATCGTGAGTTCCTGCAAGTTGGTTCCCAGCATCACCGATGAGCAGCATCGCCGTTAGCGTGGACTTGGCTCTTGCAGGAGGCAGGTGGGGACTGCGGGCACATGGGGGCCCGGACAACCACCCATTACACCACACCGCGCGTGCCCTGAGCCCGTGGAGCAGCGAGACGACAGAGAAGCACACGCGCACTCACCGCAAGGCAAGCTTCACGGAATGCCACGGCCGACTAAACCCGGAGGAGTACGTGACTCAGCGGGACAGGGGGGGGCGCGAGCAGGAGCAACCGCGCGACGCAGCGGGGAGGACGAGAAAGAGTGAGGAGGGCGGCGGCGAGGGGGGCGAGAAAGAGTGAGGAGCACTCCCCCTCCTCCTCGTCCTCCTCCCCCTCCTCCTCGTCCTCCTCCTCCTCCTCCTTCCTCTATCCTGAGCGTCGCCGCCGCCGCCCAGGATCGGGGGGAGGAGAGCGGTCCGAAGAACTTTCTGTGTGCCCCGGGGGGCCCACGGCGCAGGAGACCCTGCGGAGACCTGCGGGGGAGCCCTCCCGGGGGACCTTTGGGGTTGGACCTGCGGGGCACGCGGGCGCTCGGCCCCTCCACGGCGAGGCTTCAGTCGGAAGATGTTCCTCCACAGAGGGAGTATTCACAGATAGTCAAAACATAGTCTGGGGTTTAGTTTTCCGAAGCCGCCTGCAGGGGGACATCCTCCCTCCTCATCCTCCTCCTCCTCCTCCTCCTCCTCCTCCTCCTGCCCGGCCTGAGGCCAAGGCCGGGCGCGCCCTCGGGCCCGCAGAGCCCCGGTGGTCTGCTGGATCTACGGGCCCTCTCCCCCTCTGGGGCCCCCAACGGCCCAGTACGGCTCCAGAGGCGGTTGGTGGGGGGATGAGGCCTCCCCCCTCCTCCTCCCTCCCCCCTCCCCCCTTCCCCCCTTCCTCCTCTTTTCCCTTCATCCTCCTCCTCCTCTTCCTCATCCTCCTCGTCCTCCTCGTCCTCCTCCTCCTCCTCCTCCTCCTCCTCCTCCTCCTCTTCCTCCTCCTCCTTCTCCTCCTCACGTTGCCCCAAACGCTGCTCCCAGCGGTGCCCCTCCTCAAGGGGTCGACGCATCCTCCCCTGAGCCTATATCCCCCCTTACTTTGCCCCTGGGAGGAGGGCTGGAGCAGCGGGCAGGCGCACGGATGTGGGGACGCTTTTCTGATACGATATGGACAGGATCAGTCAGCTTCGAATCGGGAAATCGGATCGGATCGGAACGTGCTTCGAATCGGGCCTCATCGCCACGGCATCGGAATCGAATCGGACCGGCTGCGCCAGGATGCAGAACAGAGCCGTGCAAGCATCGGATCGCGGAAAAGTCGGAATCGAATCGGATCTACCCTGCTGGAATCGACATCGAATCGATATCGAATCGGATCGAAGTGGACCCTGTGCGTGTCCTGGACCGGGACATGACTGGGAGGGCATACGGGAGGACGCAAAGCTCCCCACCGGCGAGGCGCAGATGCTCCAAGAGGCGAGAGGTCCCCCAAGAATCCACGACAGCCTCCTCCCAGGAGGCGTGGCCCATGGCCCAAGCTCCACGGCGACTCCAGATCTCCGGGGGCGCCGTCCCCTGCAGATCGGCCTCGAATTGTTGCGCGCCGACCCCCGCTGGCGGGGGGCGAGAAGGCGTGTGAGATGACTGGCTGGCCCCCTCCCTCTTTCCCCCGCCCCCAGGGTCCAAAATCTCGTTTACGGGAAGGGGTGTCTGGGCTCGTCGGCACAGCCCCCGAGACTCCGGAGCTGCCTGATCTGCCCCCCATAGCCTCAGAGGCGCTCCAAGACGGTCCCGAATCGCGGAACGACTGGCTCAGGACGCGTACGATGGCAGACGTCCCAAGACACCCTCGAGACGCACCACGAGCCTTCCCAAGAGGGCCCCGAGAGGCAAGAATCAGTGGATGTCCCATGGTTTTTCATTGTTCATGGGATTATCGTCTTCTCGAGATTCTGACTCTCCAAGACGGCCCAAGAGGCCAGAGCGGCCCCGTAGACCCCTCCAAACTGCCCAAGAGGCCCGTACGAGGGCCCCAGGACGGCCCAAGAGGGTTCCAAGACGGCCCACAAAGGGGCCCAAGACGGCCAATAAGGTCGCCCCAAGAGGGCCCCAAGAGGCAAAGACGAGAACGAGAACCGAACATCGCATCTTTCCCTTCCAAGGGGCACCCCAAATGCTCCAAGAAGCCACCAGGCGGCCCAAAAGAATTCCGCAATAAGCCAAGGAGGCACAAACGAGGCCCCAAAACGGGCCGCAAAACGCTTCCAAACTGCCTCCAGGAGACTTCGCCAGGCCCGCAAACAGCTCCCAAGACGCCAACAAGAGTCCCCACATCCGACATAATGCCCAAGAAGCCCACGACGACCCAACCGTGGACTAACCGCCTCGTCTGGGGGTCGGCGGAATGGCGTAAGCCTCTTGAGTATCATGGACTCCGTGTGGAGGAGGAGGAGGAAGAAGAGGAGGAGGAGGAGGCGGAAAAGGAGGAGGAGGAGGAGGGAAGGGGGAGGAGGAGGAGGAGGAGGAGGAGGAGGAGGAGGAGGAGGAGGAAGAGGAGGAGGAGGACGACCGAGGAGGAGGAGGAGGAGGAGGAGGAGGAGGAGCAGCAGCAGAGTTAAACCCTAGATGCTCCCCCCCTCCCTCCGAGGCCACGCTAACAGCGATGTTGGTGCACGGCGATGTTGGGATTATGGTTTTTGAGGTGACGAGCTCCACAGAGCAAGTGTAGGAAAGCACGAACAGCGCTTTCCTGTAGTTGGGTTGGCCACGAACCAACCCCCACATATACCGCGGTTACCTACATCGCCGTCACCTATATCACCGTTCTCGTGTCTACGGCTCCTCCCCCATCCCTCCTCGACGATTGAGACGTCCTCACAATCCCCCTCGCGAAGCGCGCTCAGGTTCTCCGGAATTCTAGCTCGCAAAGTTGGGCGACGGTTTCGGATAAGACCTTCGTCAGACGCCGCAACGGAAACCGTAGTAAACAGGCCTTCCCTGGGCACGGAGGTCCCCAGGAGGACGACGAAGATGACGAGGGGGCGCAATTTGGAGGTCGGGAAAAAGGAGAAGAGTCCAGGAGCACGACGACGACCAAGAGGAGAAGTGGAGTCTTCGAAGACGAAGAGCAGGAGGAAAACACAAAGAGGAAGGGCCACCGCGCCCCTCGTCCACGTGTGCCCCTCCTGGTGGCCTTCTACACATCCTGCCACCGTGCCTGGGTTGTTGGTGTGAGATTTCTTGAATGCCTGTTCGCGTCTATGGAAGCACCTGTACGCAGCCTGTTGGAAACAGTTTTGAAGCCTCTTGGGGCGCCTCTCGGGGCCTCTCAGGGGCCTCTGAGGGGCCTCGTTTGGCCGTCTTGGGTCTTCTCGGGGGGGTCCTTGGGGGCTGCTGGCGGTGTGCGGGATCTTGAGGCGGAGGCCTCGAAATGTGGGGTCGCATTCCCCTCCCGTTTGGGGGCTCTCCTGGGGGCCTCTGGAGCCGTATTGGACGCTGCGCACATGAAAACAGCGAATGTACTAGAAATATGCTTTGTCCGAAAGGATATGACGATGTGTGCCTATCTGGGCCCTCTTGAGGGTCCTCTTGGAGCCGTCTTGGGGCGTCTTGGGGCCTTCTTGGGTCCTTTCAAGGGGGTTCTTGGGGGCCTGCTGGCTGTCTTCGGGGTCCTCTTGGAGCGGAGGCCTCGAAACGTGGGTTCCATTTCCCCCCCCCCAAACCCCGGCCCCTGTTAAGGCTCGCTTGGGGCTGTCTTGGCCAGTCCTGGTTGCCTCTTGGGCCGTCTTGGGGCTCTCTTGGGCTGTCTTGGGCTCTCTGGGGGACCTCTTGGGCCGATTTGGATCTCTCCTGGGGGACTCTGGGGCCGTCTTGGACGCTGCGCACATGGAAACAGCGAATGTGCTAGAAGCGCGCGGTTTTCAAAAAAAGTTGGGCGATATTTGCCTCTTTGGGCCCTCCTGAGGTTCCTCTTGGAGCCGTCTGGGGGCGTCTTGGGGCCCTCTTGGGTCCTCTCAGGGAGGGTCCTTGGGGGCCTGCTGGCTGCCTTCGGGGTCCTCTTGGGACGGAGGCCTCGAAATGTGGGTTCCCATTCTCCCCAGGCCCCTCTTGGGACCCTCTTGGGGCCGTCTTGGGCGGTCCTGGGTGCCTCTTGGGCCGTGTTGGGGCTCTCTTGGGCTGTCTTGGAGCTGTCTGGGGGACCTCTTGGGCCGTTTTGCGGATCTCCTTGGGACCTATGGGGCTGTCTTGGAAGCTGCGCAAATAGAGCAGCGGATGTGCTACAAATGCGCGCTTTCCGAAAGAGAATGGGGTGATTTGTACCTCTTCGGGCCCTCTTGAGGGTCCTCTTAGAGCCGTCTTGGGGAGTCTTGGCGCGTCTCAGGGCCCTCCTGGGTCCTCTCGGGGGGGTCCTTGGGGGCCTGCTGACCCTCTTGAGGCGGAGGCCTCGAAATGTGGGGTAGCATTCCCCCCCCCAAGGACCCTCTCGGGGCTCTCTCGGGGCCGTCTTGAGCGGTCCTGGGTGCCTTTGGGGCCGTCTTGGGGCCACTTTGGCCGTCTCGGGGTCCTCTGGGGGACCTCTTCGGCCGTCTTGGAGTTCTCGTGGGGGCCCGTCGGGTCGTCTTGGACGCTGCGCAAATGAAACAGCGAATGAGCTAGGAATGCGCGGTTTTCCCCAAAAGAAATGGGGTGATTTGTGCCTCTTCGGGCCCTGTTGAGGGTCCTCTTGGAGCCGTCTTGGGGGCCTCTTGGAAGCCACGTTGGCCCGTCTGGGACACGCATGGAACACATTCGGAAACTCCGAGGGACTGGGAAGTTCCGGGGAGGCTCCTATGAGAACCAGGGACGCCCAGGGGGGTGAAGGATCACTTAGTGTATAGTTGCTACCCCCGGTGGTCTTCGGCCAGGGTGCCCCAACGGCCAGGTTCCCGGCATGTGAGAGGAAGGCTTCGGGTTCCGCACAGACAGCCCCCCCGGTAACCCCGGCTGGCCTCAACGGGCCCGTCCCAGCCGGCCTCGACAGGCCCCGCAGGTAATCCCAAGTAACCTCAGCAGGCCCCCCGAGTAGTCCCAGCTGGCCTCGACAGGCCCCCTTGACATCAACAAGCCCCCTGACTAGTTTTAAGTCGGGCGTGTCCCCCTACAGGGGCATTTTCGACGAAAAAACAAGAGTCAAACAATGCCCCAGAATGGTCAAAAAATACTAAGAAATCGTCCCCAGACTATTTGTTCTGCTATTTTTGAATGTTCCCCCTGTAGAGGGACAGGCCCTCAGGGAGGTCTGAACACCCTGCAGAGACCGCCCCTGGACTGCTCGGGGGGCCTGTGGAGGCCAGCCAGGATCATACCTCGGGAGGCTGCCTGCGCGCGGCTGGAAGCCACACCACCAGACGAGCGCGTGCCACTCCTCGCAGAGTGACTGCTCGCAGATGGCCCGGATCGGCCGCGGGGGATCTGCGCTAAACTACATCGAAACAGGCATGTGTGTTCGGACGTTTGCGAGTAGGCACTTGGCGAGTAGTGGCACGCGCTCGGTGAACCACTCCCCTCGCCGCCCCAGGGCTTCGCTCTGGCCGCCACCTGGAACTCTGCCGGGGTGCGTCATGACCTGGGATGTCCAGGCGATTCCAGCCGTGGCGACGAGGGCCTCCCAGGAGGCCTGGGAAGGCGGAAATGATCGGGGAGACGTGAGACTCCTATTCGGAGGACTCGGGTTGACCTGACGGGGCCATCATGAGAATCACGAGACCCACTCTGAAATTCGACGCGAACTCCCGCTGCAAACGTCCCAAGGAAACTGGACCGTCAAAATCCAGGTCGCGCTCGGCAAAGAGCGTAGGCGGACCCGAGCTCTGGCCTTACGCTTCCCCGAAAGGAAACATGCAGCGATACCACTACCTTTCCTTCCCGGATCTTCGCCACCCCCGTAGCGGCCTCCTAGCATCGCCGATGCATCGGCGATGCGGCGTGACCCTCCGACCCCATCTATTCCGACCCCTTCTGAGAGGCCCAGAACCCAACCTCCGACGTCATGATTTTGTTTTAACGTCGACCCTAGGAGGTCTCGACCTATCCCCCGGGACGGGCTTCTCCTCCTGAGCCCTTTTTTGACGGCCCCGAGGGCCGGCAAGCGCCCCCGGAGGCCGGAGAGTGGCGAAAAGCCTCCCGTCGTGATTCTGGTCACAGCGCGAGGGGGTCGGGGAGCCTTTCCTCCCTGGCCTCCGCCGCCCCCTGGCCCCCGCCACCCCCTTTCCTTCCCTGGCCTCCGCCACCCCCTTTCCTTCCCTGGCCTCCTTCCCTGGCCTCCGCCGCCCCCGGGGCCGCCCCCGGCCGTCCTTGGGCAGGCCGCAGGCCATCACCCTCGCGTGCGCGTCCAGGAAGCCGAGCACCGCCGGGCCGGGCGGCTCCGCGGCGCCGGCGGGCCGCGGCTGCTCCTGGCCCAGGCGCGCCAGGGGGGGGGGAGGAGGAGGAGGAGGAGGAGGAGGAGGAGGAGGAGGAGGAGGAGGAGGAGGAGGAGGAGGGAGGAGGAGGAGGGAGGAGGAGGAGGAGGAGGAGGGAGGAGGAGGAGGAGGAGGAGGAGGAGGCCGGCGCGGCGAGGGCGAGGGCGAGCACGGGGATGCGGCGGCTCGCCGAGGACCGTCGCTGCCAGGGCCCACCCAGCTCGGGCGCCCCAGGGCGCCACGATGTGTCGGAAGCCACCGCCGGCCGAGAGGTCCCTGTGGGGACAGAGCCCCCAGGTGCCAGCGCGGGCGTGGCGAAGGGCCCAGGAGCACGCAGAGGGCCATGTCTTCATATCCTTTGTTGTGGTCTTTCGTCGTCCCCCCCCACACACTTCCCTGCTTTTCTCATATGCTTTCCTGGGAGTCGGCGATTCCTTGTGTCTGTGCGTGTTCTTCCCCTCCTGGGTGTGGTGAGGCCGAGGGCGAGAGCGAGGATGCGGCGGCGCGCCGAGGGTTCCCCAAAGGCTTTCTAACCTCGCGCTCCCGCGCCGCCCCCCAGGAGAGCAGAGAAGGACGAGAGGGCATCGGGGCCGCACCGCGAAAGCGCGAAACGCGAAACGCGAACAGCTTCGCGCCCTCGAGGGCGCCCCTGGACTCGTGATCCGTCGAGCACGCGGCGCGAAGCCCGAACCCTGCCCGCGCCTCCCATCGGTGCAGGAGGACCTGGCGGGGGGCAGGGCGTCGCGTCAGGCCTTGCAGCTGCCCCTGCAGCTGTCGCGCTCGACCTGCTGCCGCACGCAGGCGCGCCGCTTCCCGCCCTGCCCCGGGGGTGCCTCGCGGCGGCGTGCCGAGGGGGGCAGGTCGCCTCCGAAGGCGGCGGGGCCGCTCGGAGGCCCTCGCGAGCTGCTGAGGAGCCCGCCGTGGCGTCGGAGGGGGCCCGGGAAGCCTCGCAGAAGGCCAGAGGCCTTCCCGGCCTCTTGGAAAGGCCCTGCCCCCTCCGCCTTCCCCCCTGGACGCGCCGCCGAGTGATGACGAGGAGGTGGCGGCGGCGGACGAGGAGGGGGAGAGGGAGGCGGCGGAGGAGAAAGACTCCGGACTCGGGACTCAGACGTCCGCAGAAGGTCTCCACGAGGGCAGCTCTGCCAGGAGCGTGCGGAGCGCGATGCCGTCCGCAGACGACGAAGAGGGGAAGGGAAGGAAAGATGACGACGAGGAGTGGGATGGGTGGGAGAACTGAGATTCCCGAGGCGGAGCGGTGACAGACCGTGCGGTGACCTCGAAACCCCGAAGGATCTCACCGCAGGGTTCGTCACCGCACGGGCTTGGGACCCTGGAGGCCCCAATTGCCCGAGACCTGCTCGGAGAACGACCCAAGGCCCACAACCGCGCAGGTCACGCCGAGTCCCCACTGACTCACCACGCGGTGTGGTCACCACATCGGTTGCGGGGAGACCACAGGGCACCGATACCGCTACTCCCAAGACCTCTCCTGGGGTGCGTTCTAACCCGGATTTCGAGACGACTCCAGCGGTGGCGACGAGGCCCCCCAGGAGGCCCAAAAAGGGTAGAGGTCAGGGTGCCTTTTCCTCCGCTGAGGTTGGGGACCCCTGGAAGGCCACGAAGAGGGAAAGAAAGAGGAGGAGGACGACGAGAAGTGGCAGGGGCGGGAAAGGGAGGGGCGCCGAGCGAGCGGAGGTTCCTGAAGGGGCCCAGGGAGGCACAAATGCAAGTCGACACGCACTCCAGAATTCACCCACTTTTCCACACATCTCCTGAATGTCCTCTTCCCGCCATTGACCACAGCTGCCAAGTGTCCCTCCCTTCCCGCCATTTCCCCTCTCCCGCCATCTCACATTCCCGCCGGTTTGATCAAAATTGTGGTTGGGCCCATTCTCTCAGCGCCCCTCCAACGGGGACTCAACTGACGGGCACGTTGGCCAGTGACCTGGCGAACCCAACCCTCCCCGATGTGGGCAACGCTGCAGTGCCAGAAAGAGGCCCCCAGAAAAGCAACTTTCGGCAATTTTCCAGAGCACCCGTAACTTCCAAAATCCGCCGACCCTGTCGGCGTGTGTGAGGGGCTTTTCCGTTCGAGCCGTCATCTCCGTCATTCTTTGTACTCGTCGTCTCTGTCCTTCCCTTTCCCTGGGAGACCTCTTCCCCTGGGCTCCAGCCAAGCCGACCTTGAGCAACCACGTAATTGAGTCGAAGGGAAGCCCCTTCCCTTTGATCCCTCCCCCGCCGGGAGGGGGGGGGGTAGCGACCCCCCCCCCAGGTAGATACGAACGCCCCCCCCTGGGAATCCTCTTCCCCTGGCTCAGCCAGCCGACCTTGAGCAAACCCTGGGCTCCAGCCAAGCCGACCTTGAGCAACCTCGTAATTGAGTCGAAGGGAAGCCCCTTCCCTTTGATCCCTCCCCCGCCGGGAGGGGGGGGGGGGTGTCGACCCCCCCCCGGGTCAGATACGACGCCCCCCCCTGGGACTCCTCTTCCCCTGGGCTCCAGCCAAGCCGACCTTGAGCAACCTCGTAATTGAGTCGAAGGGAAGCCCCTTCCCTTTGATCCCTCCCCCGCCGGGAGGGGGGGGGGTGTCGACCCCCCCCCCGGGTCAGATACGACGCCCCCCCTGGGACTCCTCTTCCCCTGGGCTCCAGCCAAGCCGACCTTGAGCAACCTCGTAATTGAGTCGAAGGGAAGCCCTTTCCCTTTGATTCCTCCCCCGCCGGGAGGGGGGGGGGGTAGCGACCCTCCCCCGGGTCAGATACGACGCACCCCCCTGGGACTCCTCTTCCCCTGGGCTCCAGCCAAGCCGACCTTGAGCAACCTCGTAATTGAGTCGAAGGGAAGCCCCTTCCCTTTGATCCCTCCCCCGCCGGGAGGGGGGGGGGGGTGTCGACCCCCCCCCGGGTCAGATACGACGCCCCCCCCTGGGACTCCTCTTCCCCTGGGCTCCAGCCAAGCCGACCTTGAGCAACCTCGTAATTGAGTCGAAGGGAAGCCCCTTCCCTTTGATCCCTCCCCCGCCGGGAGGGGG
>CAUYUJ010002288.1:0-25000 GCA_963575745.1 Prorocentrum cordatum
TTCGTATACGAGAAGGGGGCAGGGGTGCGGACACTGCAGGATCGCTGCGGGGAGGGAACTACTCGGTTCGGATCGGAGAGGGAGTCCTACAATGGGCAGCAGGGGGGGAAGGTGTTCATGTGGTACAGCAAGGCGGTCTTCAACAAGTACCTGGGGCAGCTGCAAGCTTCCGAAATGGAATGTAGCGAGAAGGACTGCGTGGAGGCGTTGCGGTTGACCAGCGAGGAGATCCGGCGGTACCCAATGAAGCAGCAGTATCTGAAGCCGTACGCAGGCCCGCAGTGCTATCCGCACATTGATCCGCGTTCGAAGGAGAACAGGCTGCACGCGAATGAGAGAATGGGGCATGCGCTGGGAGAGGATCCGCAGGGGGGCGGCGACGGCGGCGCCAGGCCCGAGGCGTGCGGGGGGGCCGACGACGGGGCGTCGCACTTGTTCTGTATGCGGAATTGGGCGCAGTGCGATCGGTGCCACTGCTGGCGCCTGCTTCTGCCTGCCTGTGCTGCGCGCGCGCGAGGGGATGAGTACTACAGGGTTCGCGACGCCGACTTGGATTGGGAGGGGTGTTTGACGGGGGCGGCGCATCGGTGTGCGGCGGCGGCTGGTGCGTCGAGAGACCAGGGCGCTGCGCTCGGTGGGGGGGGCGGCGACGCCGTGGAGGGTGCGATGCAGCAGGGCGGCGGCGCGGACGAGGGCGGCGGTGGGGGGGGGATGCGCGGCGGCGCTCGGAAGCGGCGCCTGGGGCGGAAGATATCCGAGGCGGAGGCTGCCGAGCCCGTCGCGGTGCGCGGCGGGGCGCGGACGCGGCGGTTGGGGCGCAAGACGTCCGAGGCGGAGGCTGCTGCGAGCGGAGCGGGGCGCAGGGGCGCGGAGGAGGGGCGAGCTGGCGAGGGGGGCGCGGAGGTGCCGGAGGCGCGCCGGGGGCGCCGGAGACTCGAGCGCAAGACGTCCGCCGAAGAAGGGGCCGAAGCGGGCGGCGCGCTCCGCGGAGCCGTGGACGAGGAGGGCGGTGGTGACGAGACATTCGGCGGCATGGCGGAGTTATCGGGCTCCGATTGCGACGACGAGCGTTCTGCGTCAGATCATGAGTGCGCCTCGGAAGAAGACGCGGCACCGCTGCCGCGCGAGGTGCGCAGCGCGCTCGATGCGGAACTGGTGCGTTTCGCTGGTGCTGGGCCGCCGACGGAGGCAGACTGGGCAGAGGCGCGAGCGGCCGAGGAGGGGCGCGGGAGCGCGCCGCGCCGCGCGGGATTGTCGCGAACCGGAGGTGGGGATGCGCGGGCGTGGGCAGTTGCGTCCGTGCCCCACCTCAAGGACAAGCGGATGGTGGCATTGGTCGGAGCCGTCCGCGAGTACCTGGTGTTGTGCCGTCAGTGCGACCGGGGTAGTTTTCGGATCCAGGGGTCGGACGGCGATAAGTTGTGGGTTGCGCTGATGGAGCCGGGGCGGCCAGGACAGTTCGGGCGCGTGCTGCTGGAGCTGGAGGATCGCGCGCGCGGTCGTGGGCCGTGCGCGGAGCGTTCGTCTTGGGAGGCGATAGCCGTGGAGGAGGATTTCCGTCGTCGCTCGGAGTGGCCCCGAGTGCGTTTCGAGTGTAGTATGTTGCAGACGCCGGTCGTGTCCGAGAGCGGCGGGACGCAGTGGCGGGCGGTGCGGTGCTGCGATGAGCCGGGCGGGGGCGATGCGGACGATTTCCAGGCTCTGTGGCAGCGCGAGTCGCGGGTCGCGGCCGGTTTCGCAGCGAACGTGGTTCGGGATGACGACGTGGTCGTGTTGCCTGTGGAGCGGCCTGCCGGGTGGACGGAGCCCGCGCACATGGCGGGGGCGTGGTGGCGGGGCCAGGGCCCGCGGGAGCGCAGAGCAGAGGAGGGGGAGAATCCCGGGCGCGTCTGGGTGGGCCAGCTGCAGGAGGACGCCGGCGTGGCGGGGCTGCTGCCCGAGGGCGGCGCGGGCGAGCGCACTGCGAAAGAGGGGCTCGACGCGCTGCAGCAGGCCGGTCAGGAAGCGCGGGGGGCGGGTCGCGCGGGTCGTGGCCGGGGGCGCCGGGCGAAGAAGCGCGGTCGGTACGGGAATGATTTGCGGGCCGTAATTCGGACCAGACGGGCGCCTGGGAGGTCGTCGGAAGGTGCCGGCCCGGGCGTCGCGGAGTCGTTTGTGTTTGGATCAGCGCCAGAATCGGAGCTTTGGGAGATTCGTCCGAATTCGCGTTTGCGCGAGCGCTGCGGAGGGCATGTAAACCAACGAGCGCGTGTTGCTGCAGGGGACGTACACCAGAAGTGCATGCTGCTGGCGCTGAAGACGGTGCCGCTGCGCGTGGCGAAGTATGACGTGCAGCTGCGCGATGCGTCCGTGCGGGCCGTGCAGGCGGCGCAGGCGATCCTGACGCGCATGGTGAAGTTCACGTGCCACGAGTGCCAGGAGCGGTTCCCGGCGTTCCACCCTGCCTTCGAGCCGCCGGACCAGCTGGCGGATGAGATGCTGCTGCTGCGTCGCGGCGGGGACGGGCTGGCTGCGTGCAGCACGGAGGTGGCCGAGTGGGACGAGGTGCCGCCGAGCGACCCGCCGGATGGCTTCGCCTGGAGTGCGCGGGCGTGTGCATGCGGTGTAGGCGGGATCTGGACAAGCAGGCGGCGGCCGCGCCCACGGAAGACGACCTGTATCAGGTGGTGGGTCTCCGCACCGCGCAGAATCACATGGACCCGTGCTTCCGGTTCCCCTCCGATGACCTGCGCGACCTGTTCGACCAGGCCACGCTCACGGAGAGCCTGCTCATTGCTCTGGACCACATGCAGGTGCATCTGGCCACCGTGTCTCGGACAGGGCTGCGCAAGTTCCGCAAGAACATCATCTCGTTCCCGCAGGATGTGGCCGGGTTCGCGCGGCGTCACGAGCTAATGAAGGGGTACCGCGTCGGGGATCGCGTGAACTCGGTGCGCGGACCTGGCGAGCGCCCCGACGACCCGCACCGCCCGGAGCGCATTGCCGCGGGGGGCACGGACGAGGAGCGGCAGCGCTTCGGCGTGGACGTGTACGGGCGCCTGGTGTTTCCCGGTCGGGTCGCGGAGGTGCTGCTCAGTGGGGAAGTGATCATCGATTACGACCATGGCGGCAGGGGGAGGGAGCTTCAGGAGAACGTGGAGCCGCGGGTGATGCTGCCCTGGCACCCGAGGAAGGTGCCCTTCAGTCTGATGCTGCGGCGGAACGTTGGTTTCGGGAAGGAGGTGGTCGAGGGCCTGCACGTGCGCTGGCGCTACTGTGGGCACCTGCTGCGGGCGCTGTGCGCGTTCGCCGGCACGTACGGGCCCTGGCGCCTGGGCGGCACTGCGAATGAGCCCATGCACAAGTACTACGACCCGCGTTTGTTTGATGTGCTGCCGGACGACGACATCATCCGGTGCTATGCGCCGAAGGAGAGCGACGACGGCGCCGTGCTGTCGGGGGACGAGGCGGGGGAAGCCGAGGGGCCGGGGCCGGTGACTCGGGCGGAGGCCATTGCCAGGGATACTGTTCCGTGTGGCGTCGACGTCGTCACGCCGCGGCAGTTCATTGCCGCGGGTTTCGACGTGCACTTCGTGGGGCCGCGTGATGAGGCTCAGCGAGGGGCGAGAGTCCGCGACGGCGACGGCGCACAGCGTGGCGACGAGGGCGGCCAGGACGCCGCGGGCGACGGTGGTGCGATGGAGGCAGATGAGGACCAGTTCGATGTCGGGGACGGAGACGAGGCCATGGCCGTCGATCACGATGTGTTCAGTGCTTGGCTCGAGAAGGCGCAGTTCAGGTACGGCGGGGCTGTGCAGCGATGGTGGGCGGGGCTGCAACCGGAGGCGGAGGGTCATTTGGAGGGGCTGAAGTTTGGTGATGACGAGACGACGGAGGACCTCTTCGGGCGCTTGCTGGACGCGGCGCGGGGGGAGAGCAAAGTGGTGGCCGTGCAGAGGGATCGGGTGCCCGTGGAGTGCGTGTGCGTCGATTTCCTCGTGCATTGGATGGGGCCGCGGGTCGGGGGGCCGTTCTCTGACCCGGGCGGGGGCGTGACTCCAGAGGCGGTCCTGGACGATGTGATGCTGGAGTTGGCCATGGCCGGCAGGTTCGTGGGAGCTGCTCAGGACAAGGATACGGGGTGCGTGGAGGAGAATTTGCCGGAGTTTGACGAGGACGAGGTGGTCGCGCGGACGGGAGAGCGGATGATTTACGGGTGGCCCGGCCAGAGTGACGACCCGATCCCGGCGCGCTCCGTCGGTCGCTTCGCGAGGGCGTTCCCGTTGGAGTTCCCGATGGGCATCGGCGACCTCTTCGAGGACCGCCCTCGCCGGGTCTCCGTGCAGGAGTGGGTGCAGCACCTGATGCGCTATCGCACCGGGCAGTTCGTTGGTGGTCCGCGTGGGCAGCGCGTGATGTGGGCTATGGTGAACGTGCTGCTCCTGAACGAGGCACGGGCGAAGGGCTTCGGCGTGTATCGGACCATGTACAGGCGGGCGGGGCTCGCGGTGCAGGGCCCGAGTGTGATGACCAAGGGTGGGCTCAGGCAGATCTTGGAGAGCGAGGACCGGGTGCGGATCCTGGTGGGTCAGCTGGCGAACGTTGGGCGCGACGTGCCCTCGACCACGATGCATTGGTCCTATGAGTCCAAGAAGTTGCAGAGTACCGTGAAGCACCTGTCCTGGCACCCGCCCTGGGTCGAGGGCCCTCTGGCGGACGGCGCGGAGCATGTCGGCAGGCGGTTCCTGCGCGAGATGGACCTGCCGGCGGGGAACGGTCGGACTCAGCGCAGGCGGCCTCTCGTGCCGGATGTTGTCGGGCTCGGCCGGCACCCGTCCATCTGGTGGACGCAGAATCCGTTCTACAATGCCGCGTTTGACATTCAGCGCATGGGAGGAGGCCGGGGGGCGCGGGCGGCAGGGGAGCGCGCTCTCGGGGATTGGGTGGGTGACGGGCGAGAGGAGCGCTTTCGGTTCGCTCGGGACAACCCGGACCTGGTGGCGTACATGATGGCCCTGCGGGTGGAGCTGAACATGCGGATGGTGATGCCCGCAGTGCTGCCGCACTCTGAGCAGTTCAAGTACATGGCCATGGCCAGGGCCGAGTGTGGCGCGGGAGGGAATCTGCACTACCATGGGTTCAGCGTAGGGTTGCCGGGGCCCGAGGTTGCGCGGGTGCGTGCGGACGTGGACGGGGAGGGCGACATGCTCCCGCCGAGCGTGACCAGCGACTTGGCGGCGTGTTTGCCATCGCTGGAGGCGGGGCCGATGGCTTGGCCCCCGCAGGAGCAGAAGCGCCGCGCCGATGCTCTCGCGGTCCTGGAGCGGGTGCTGCGCGCCACTGCCAGGCCGGCCAGGCGCGCGTGCATCCAGGGGTCGGGGGGGTGAGGATACGGCGGCTTCAGGGTCTGGGAGTGAGGATGGCGCGGACGACGACGATGAGGATGAGTTCGTGGGCAGGGCTGATGCGCTGCTTGACGCGCTGGTGGATCGCGGGTGGTTGGTGATCGTGGATGTTGATGAGGGTGCGCGCGGTCGGGGAGGCGACCGAGATGTTGCGTTCGAGCGTGTCGGCCGAGAGATTTCCGCGCCTGTGGACGCGCTGGGAGAGAGTCCTGTGGAGGATGGTGAGGGCGGTGACGGCGCAGAGGACGCGCGTGCGTGTCGGCCTGCTGGAGTTCCTGATGGGGCCCGCTTGCAGCGCTTGACGGGTGCTGGCGCTGATTTCGGCGTGCTGAAGCCAGAACACGAGAACGTTTCGCTGCAGAGCGTTCTGGAGAAGCGGTTCTATGAGTTCTTCGGGCACGTGGTCTCGGAGTGGAACCCCTGCTACGATGACGCGGGCGCGTGCAGATACACGTGGGACGACGAGGTTGGGGCCTTCGATGTTGACGTGGAGATGGAAGACGAGGCTGCTGCTGAGACGTCGGAGGCCCGGGCGGTCCGGAGCGTGCCTGCGTCTGCGCCGGAGTGCTTGAACTTGCGGAAGGTTCTGGACGAGGCCTTTCAGTCCGAGGCAGCAGGGACGTTGGACGTGCAGCCGGTTCGGAGAATGGTGTCCGCGCTGGTGAACAGGGTTGCGCGCCACACGAAGCATGGCATGGGCCCGCCGAAGCTCGGGGTACATGCGTGTGCGCGCGGGAAGGAGGGGTGCGTGTTCTGCCGGTATGATTTTCCGCGAGAGAGGTGGGGCCGCGTCGGGCCGAGACCGTTCCGGATGGAGAAGGGGCGCAGGGAGGGCCACTGGCAGGCGGTGTTCCCGAGGAACGACCGGCTCTGCAACAGCTACGAGGAGCACGTGCTCCTGGCCAATATGGGGAACATCGATTGGCGCCCCGTCCTGAACCTGTGGGCCGTCGTGGAGTACGTCACGAAATATGCGACGAAAGCGCCCAAGGGCTCGCGGAAGATCAAGGAGGTGCTGGACGACGCCGTCAACGAGGTCTGCGCGTACGTTCCCGACGGCGAGGGCACCGACTTCCTCCGACGCTCGATCCAGAAGTTCTTCGCTCGGATGCTCGGGGAGAGGGATTACCATTGTTACGAAGTGGCGCTGCTGGGGTTGCGCTTGCCAATGGTCTTGTCCATGATGCCCGTCGTGACTCTGAACACGACGGGCGCGCGTGCCCTGAAGCCTGCGTCCGCACTGCGGGACAAGTCGGAGGATGAGCCGGTTCACTGGGATAGCAAAGTGGACAAGTTCGACAAGCGCCTGGAGTTCGTGCGGCGCCAGCGGGCCCGGGGAGACGGGTCCATCACGGAGGAGGAGGTGCGCGATGTGTCACTCTTTGAGTTTTACTGGAAGTACGCCGTGTATCGAGGGAAGCTGAGGCGCGGGAACCCTGCGGTGTGCCTGCAGGTGACGCCCGGCTATAGCGCGGAGTGTGCGAACGTGGAGCACGCCTGCCACGAGGCGTACGCGCGGGCGAACGTCATCGCGCACTGGCGGCACATGGCGACGGCGGACCGCAGAGCCATGATCGGTGCAGAGATGCGGCGCGACGTCCGCCCTGTGCCGGAAGTCTGCATTGGGGCCACGGATTTCGTGCCCCATGCTGGGGGCGATCGGTTCCTGGGAGTGCAGGATTTGTGGTTCAAGTCGGGGGGGGCGGCTTGGAGGGGCAGGGAGGATCGGTTCTGGGGAGATATGTTGATGGAGATGCTCACGGACCCGATGCTCCGACAGTGGGTGCCGGCGTGGGTCGTGGAGCAGTACGAACGCGCGAATCCGTTCTACAAGGAGGTGCTGGGCGCAATCTTGGAGGCTGGTGGGGTGCGGACCAACCGCGAGCTGCTGAGGCGGACGCGCCGCGAGATGGTGCGTCGGCACCGGGCGCGGCAGCAGGGGCGTGACGCTGGGGCGGGCGACGCCGCGGGCGACGTGGGGGGCCAGGAATCCGACGGTGGCTCGAGGGAGGGTGACGCTGGCAGAGAGAGCGATGCGGCGGAGTCGGGGGAGGACGTGGAGGAGCTGGTGGACAGACTCGCGCAGAACGCCGAGGACGATCCCAACGAGGAGCCTCGGGATATCGTGTTGCGCGATCCGCGACCAGGGGAGGGTGTGGAGGGTGCCGCAGGTGCGGGGGAGGTGTCCGAGTGGGATCGCCGCCCAGCGGATGAGCGTGTTAGCGCGGCGGGCCCCGCGGCGCAGGCGGCAGACGTGCGCGTCGGGGATGTGGCGCGGGAGGACGTTCGCGGGAGGGTGCGTGTGAACCCGAAGGATTTCAATTGGCTGGATGAACCGTGCAATGTGTCCACAGGGGAGAAGCGGCGCCTCGAGGAGCTGCGCGATGTCTGGTACGGCAAGGCCAACGTGGGTGACGGGGCCGAGGTCGTCTTGCGCGAAGACCTGGACCCCTGGCAGAAGTTTGCCCACGACATCGTTATGGATGGACGCCACTCCGAGAAGGACCCGCTCCGCCTGATGGTCACGGGCGTGGCAGGCACGGGGAAGTCGCGCACGGTGCGTAGTTTTGTGGCGGCGAGGCGACAGAGGGCGCGTCAGACGGCTCCGCGGACCAGAATGGATCGGGTGCCGGGCCTCCGGGGTGGGATGCGCGAGGGAAGGCGCTCTCAGTCGGAGATTGATGAGGAGGTGCGGAATTGCTGTTTGCTGGCTGCTCCGACAGGGTGCGCCTCGTTCCAGTTGAAGTATGGGGCGACTACTCTGCACAGGGCTTTCGGTGTTCCGGTGGGGTACTGCGGGCCTTGGAAGCAAAAGGGCGGTGAACGCTTCTTGCGGACGCGGGACCGGTTGCGGCAGGCGAAGCTGTTTGTATTGGATGAGATGAGTATGATTGGGCGGCAGATGTTGGGGAAGATCGAGTACAAGGTGCAGGACACTCTGGGCGCGGATGCGAAGTTTGCGGCACGCGGAGGAGGCGGACAAGGAGGAAAGAGGAGGAAGATGGAGGAGGACGAGCCAGTGTATCTCGGCGGGAAGGATGTCGTGCTGGCAGGAGATCCGCAGCAGGCGCCGCCCATCGGCGACGATCCGTTGTATCGAATGGGCAAGTATGAGGGGCATGGGAAAAATAAGCCGAGGGGGGCGGAGCGCACTCCAGACGATGCGTGGAGCACGGAGAAGTTGGTGGCCATGGGCCAGTTTGTGCGCAATACGTTCCAGGACGTCGCCGTGCTACGGCGCGTGCACAGATGGAGTGGGAAGAAGGAGGGTCTGTCCGCCGAGCGGCAGGCGGAGTACCGGCGGGATGCCGATCGTTTTCTGGAGGTGACCAAAGGAATGGCGCAGTGCACGTGGGACCAGTCGGATCATGCGTGGTTGAGGCGCCGGAACAGGTCGGTGCTGCAGATGACGAAGGAGGGCAGGGAGGAGCTCGCAGCGTTCGAGACGGCGCCGCTGCTGATGGATGGCAGGAAGGATCGGGCGTCGGGTGCCTGCGGCGCGGATAGGGTGAACCTGGAGAGGCTGTACCAGGTGGCGGCTGCCAGTGGCAAGCCCATTGCGTCTCTGCGCGCCTATCACAATTGGAAGGATAAAAGTAAATCTCGGCCGGAAGAGATGGCGGCCGACGATTTCCGAGGGATCGAGAACGAGCTTCACATGTGTGAAGGGGCGCGCGTGCTGCTGACGCAGAACTTGTGGGTCGAGGCGGGGTTGATGAACGGGGCGATGGGCACGCTGCGCGGGTACATGTGGCCGGACGGGGCGGACCCCCACAACAGTGCGCGCCCGGACTTGCAGGCGCCCATTTGTGTTTTTGTCGAGTTCGACGACGTCGATTTGGGAAAAGACGAGAATGGCGAGCCGCGGTCTTTCTTCAATAACGATCCTGTGCGCAAGAACTGGGTGCCCATCTGGAGGCAGACTGTATCGTCCACGACGGAGGACGGCCTCGCGCGCGAGAACTACCCGCTGCAGCTGGCGTGGGCTTTGACGCACTGGAAGGCGCAGGGGATGACGTTGGCGAAAGTCCGCGTGCACATGTCGGCGAAGACCGCGGCCGTCGCTGGGATCGGGTTCGTCGCAACGACGCGCGTCAGGCATCCGTGGGACTTGGTGTTCGAGGAAGACTTGCCGGAGTACGCGGACTTCATGCGGGCCAGGCACACGACGGCGTTCCGGGAGCGCCGTCGGTTCGAGCTGCGGTTGGAGGCGCGCGCTTCGTCAACGTTGCGGAAGTATGGGTACTGCGAGGCGGATTTGTGGACTGCAGAGGAGAGGTGTGCGGCGGGGAGATTGTTGGGCCGTCTCGAGACCGTCCGTGCGGCGCAGGCGGAGAGGCTCAGAGGTCTGAACAGAGTGGTGGATGATGACACTTGGCTCTGGGGTGAGGACGGCGCGCCGTGCGTGTCCGCGTTGGCTGAGGCTGTCGATGCCGAGGCGGGGGGGGATGACGTCGCGCGGCGGCGTCTGACCGCCGTGGCTGACAGGCTCCTGGACCGGAAGAGGGTGCGCGGTGTGACGTTGGAGGAACGTGAGGCCGCGCGGGAGCTGGCGGGTGGGGATGCAGAGGATTTCTCTGGTGTTGACACGGTGGAAGAGTTGCGGGGGCGTTTGAGGGCTGCCGCTGCGCGGCTGTCCCGGGAGCGCCCGGACGACGACGGAGTGGAGTTTTTGGGCCGTGTCGCTGACATGATGGTGGATCGGTGGGTGGCGTGTGGGCGGTGGGATGGTCGCGTGTTCGATGTCGTGGAACCGAGCCTGGGCCCGCTGCACATGAGCGCTGTGAAGGAGGCCATGGGTGCGCTGGTGCCGCCGAGACTGCACGGGAGCTTGGATAAGGCGGCCAGAAAGATGAAGGATGCGTTCGGGGATGTTCGCGGTGGCTGCGCGCTGCGGATGGACAAGTGGGTCGTGAACGTGCGGGCGGAGAGCGCTCTGGCGGAGGGCAGACTGGAGCGTCAGGCGTTGGAGTTCTTCCTGAAGGTGGCGCGACAGCTGTGCTCAGGGTTAGACCTGTCGATGACTGTGGCCTCGGCAAAGGTGGGCGAGCACGTCGGCGCGGAGGAGAACCCAGAGCATTTTGCTCGGGTGGCGCACAACTGGACGAGCGTTTGGGACGCGAGCTGCGTCAGCGATAAGAAGGAGTTGCTGATGGTTGCTGCCGTGGACGCTCTGAGCGTGTCTGGCGTTCCCCAGGATTGGATCTTTGTGCGCGTCCAGGCTGGTCGGGCGGGGGAGGCGCTCGGGCGTGCCGAGTCTCTGACCGTGTGCGTGTACGATCGAGGCCGCAGGGAGGCGGTTGCAGGGCGAATCGCTCGGAATATCGACGCGCTGCTGCGGCCGATACAGGCCAGTGATGGGCGGCGCCCGCCACCAGCGGTAGAGTTTGGGGAGGCGCCGCGCGTTCGGGTGCCTTCGCAGAGGATCGCCGGCGCACTCGGGCTCCTGCTGGGCCACGTTGGTCGCGGGGCTGGGGCCGGGGTGCTGGATGCGTCGGCGGAGTCGTTCGTGCCAGACGTGTGTCGTGCGTTGCGGGGCGCGTTCGCGTCTTTTCGCGCGGGTGTCGGCGCGCGGGGTGCGCGGGATGTCATGGAGTTGTTGCTCTCGGACCAGGAGTGCCGTGACGCTCTGGACCTCTTCGGCGTCGTCCCGCGCGCGGATGTGTCCGGGCCCAGTGCGGCGGGCGCGGGTCGGGCGATGGCGGGTGTGGTGAGGAGGGCCGCGGACGAGGCAGGCGAGGGAGACGGCCTTGAGGGCGCGTCGACGTTGTCGTTTGCGACGTGGAACATTGCTGGTGGGCATCGCGCTGCCGTGGCCCCGCATTCCTGGACCGCGCGGGATCAGCGCGCCGCGCTTCTTGGCGAGGTGCTCCGTTGGAGGCAGGCGCGCGGGTGTGACGTCGTTGCCTTGCAGGAGTGCGAGGGCGGGGGCGCGTGCGAGGAGCTGTCAGGGGAGTTTCAATTGGCGGGCGTTGCGCAGGCGCACGAGTCCAGGGGGTATGTGCATCTGTACGTCAGGCACGGTCTGCGGGCGGAATCTGTGGCTGTGCCAGGGCAGGATCCGTGCGTGCTGTGCCGTGTCCAGGTGCCCGGAGACGGCGGCGCCGGCGGCGATGGGCATGTGCACGTGGCGGCGGTGCACCTGCCCACGGACGCGTCATGGGAACGGCGTCGTGCGATACTTGGGAAGATTGTGGCGAAGTGCGGTGACGAATGCCATCGGCTGCTCATCGTGGGCGACATGAACAGCACGGATGCGCAGATGCAGGCAGCCGTGGAGCAGTTGCGTCTGAGGGACGCATGGTATGAGGGCCGATCCTGGGGTTGCCCCGGCAATAAGTTCTATTCGGGTCTCGGCGAGAGGGGGGCTGTTGGCCAGAGACGTGACCGGGTGCTCTTCGGAGCGGACCTCTGGTCCGAGGTGCACTTGGTAGGGAAAGGGAAGGTGTTCTTCGAGGGTTCCGAGTTCCACATGTCCGACCACTATGGGCTGTTCGGGTATGTGCGTGCCCACGCGTGCTTTGGATCTCGGGAGCAGAAGATGAGGGCCGTGGCGCAGCGCGCGAGAGTCGTGCTGCAGGCGACTCGCGATCAGTCACAGAGACTGGAGGGTGTGGAGGTTCAGAGTCGGTTACAGCGTGGTCGAGAGTCTGCGGCGCTGGCCCGGCAGCAGGCGCAGGAACGAGATCGAGAGGCGTACTTGCGGGCGCAGCAGCGGGCTGCCGGCCGCCGACAGCGCCGTCGGGAACAAGCGGTATCCGCAGCGTTCGGGCCACAGAGTTTGTTTGCTTTGGGGCGCCCGGTTCCGCCGCCGCCGAGCCCCTGCCCGCCTCGGCCGCCACTGTGCCCGGCAGACATGGATGTTCCGAACGTGGCTGGCATTCGCGCGGCTTCGTGGGACAGCGTGCGGTGCGTGCCCGTCCGAGGGATGCCGCGGCCATGGCACACCTGCTACGTGGTCAGTGTGACGCAGCTGATGTTGCGGACGCCTGCCGTCTTGGAGTGGCTTCGATGGCATTCAGAGCAGCAGTGCGAGGACCGGGGCACGGGGCGTTGTTGCGTGTGCGGGATGTGGGAGACGTACAACCAGTTGTGCTCGCGACGCTGGCAGCAGGGACCTGTGAGTGTGCTGCGGCGTACGAGCGTTGACTGCGACGACGATGTGATGGGGCGGCCGAGTGAGTTCAACGACCCGTGGCAGCAGCAGGATGTGTTTGCGTATTGGGGTAAGCTGATGGTGGCTGCGCGTGACGCAGAGATGTTGGCAGGTCGGTTTGCGCAGCGGGACCTCGGTAGTATCCGGGCGCTGAATCTGCGGGTGACGTGCGTTGATCAGATCTTCGGGTTCGTCCTGGAGAAGCGGGAGAAGTGTGACGTGTGCAATTACGAGACTGTCGCGTACGAGGCTGAGGATGTACTGAAGCTGCGTGTTCATGGACGTCCAGGTGGGCCCTTGATGCTGCAGGAGTTGTACTGCGATTTCTGTGCTCCTGAAGAAATCGAGAAGAGCTGCCCGGGGTGTTGCCGCGACGAGCACGACCGGGTTAAGCACGTGAGGCAGACGAGAGCCACTGGTGTGCCACGAGTTCTGGTGGTTCAATTGAGGAGGGGCACCGAGGCGCGGGAGGCAGTGTGGGTGGAAGAGCACCTGAGGCTGCCAGGGCTTCCCCAGATGCAGTTGGTCGGTGTGGTTTACCACAATGGGCGGTCAATTTATAGCGGCCATTACACGACTCTGTGCCGCGTTCATGATGGGAGGTACTTCATGTTTGACGACGACGAGCCACCGCGCTTGATCCGAGACGAGCCGGCGCACATCAAGCAGAAGGAGGCGTACATGGCAGTGTATTGCCGCCTGGGCCGCGGTCAGGGGCAGGGCGCGGGCGCAGATGCGACAGAGGTGGGCGCAGCGCGTGAGGGGCAGGGCAGTGGCGGGAGTGGGCCGGGGGGCGGTGATGCGAGTGCATCTGGTGGCGGCGGATGGGGCGGGGGTGGGGCTGTTGGCGGTGACGCCGACGGAGCGACGGAGCGCAAGGGGGGGGGTGGGCCGTCGGCGGCCCGAGGGATCGGGCGCGCGCGCGGCGTCGCTGGCGATCGGGCCGGGGCTTCGGCCTCTGTCGGGTCGGGGGGTGGGCCTACGTCCGGCGGTGGAGTTGGTGCAGGGCCAGGCCGTGGAGGACGCAGGGGGGGCGTTGTCTCGGTTGCCGCCGCCGAGCCGCGTTCCGCGAGCAGGCGCCTGCGGAGGAAGTTTGCGGTTTCCGAGTCAGGGGAGGGGCGCGCCGTCGATGGTGATGGTACCGCTGGGCGGCTAGCGGTCACGACGAAGGGCGCGGCTTCGGGCGCAGCCGAGTCAAGGGGCGCGGCAGGCGTCCGCGACTTGACCGCTGGGGTTGGCGGGGGGGCGGTGTCTCCGAGAGAGGGGGGGGTCTCTGGCTCGTCGGGTGGCGCCGCTCCGCGTTCTGCCGCGCGGCGCGCACGGGGGAAGACGGCGGCCCCTCGCTTGGATCCAGGGGCCCCGGGTGGCGCGGTGACCGCGGTTGGAGTTAGGGATGTCGGCGGGGAGCGCGACGTCGCTGGGCCAGGCCGCGTCCGAGGTGCTGGAGGGCCCGCGGGGGCGCGCGCGGGCGGCGGGGGTCTAGGTGGCGATGTGGTGTGCGCGAGTGTCGCGGGGGGGAAAGCTGTGGCAGCGGAGGAGACGGGGGGCGGCGCTGAGGGGGTAAGACTGGGGGCGGGGAGGGCTCCAGCGTCGGGGCAGCGAAAGGTGGAGCCTCGGTCAGAGGCGGAGGTCCCTCGGAGGAGGTCGGCGCGTTTGGCGGCGCGACCTGCGCCCGGCCCCGTCGCGGTCGAGGAGGGGGCTGCCGCGGGCGAGTGCGCGTATATACGAGGGGGGGTGTTGGTGCGCCCGAGGCGCGCGGAGCCGCCTGGACCGTCGAGTGGCGGCGGCGCCGCGCGAGTGGTCACAGGTTTCGGCGCGGGAAGGATCGAGAACTTGGCTGCGTTCCAGCGCAGCCGCGATTTGGGGGATGCGACGCGCGCGTCGCAGCGGGTCTCGGAGGGGACCCGAGGGGGGGGCGTGGATATGCAGGGGAATGAGCTGGATCGGTCTGCGGGGTCCGCCTGGCATGCGGGTCGATAGGGCGGGGGGTGCGGTGGGGGCTGGGTTTTGAGGGGGCAAGAGAGGGGAAGCAAGACGGGGGGGGGGGGCGGAGCGGGCAGACTAGGGCAAGGCTGCGCTGCGAGTGTCTGTGTATCTGGTGCTGTGTGTGTCAGTGTGCTTGAGTGTATGTGTGTGTGTGTGTGTCTGTGTGTTTGTGTATTTGTGTGTCTGTATGTCTGTGTGTTTGTTTGTCTGCGTGTTTGTGTGCCTGTGTGTCCGTGTGTCTGTGTGTCTGTGAGTCTGTGTGTCTGTGTGTCTGTGTGTCTGTGTGTCCGTTTGTCTGTGTGTCTGTGTGTATGTGTCTGTGTGTCTGTGTTTCTGTCTCTCTGTCTTTCTGTGTGTCTGTGTGTGTGTGTGTCACTGTGTCTGATTGTCCGTGTGTCTGTGTGTCTGTGTGTCTGTGTGTCTGTCGGTCTCTGTGTCTATGTGTCAGTGTGTCTGTGTGTCTGTGTGTCTGTGTGTCCCTGTGTTTCTGTGTTTGTCTTTCTGTCATTCTTTGTGTCCGTGTGTCTGTGTGTCTGTGTATCTGTGTGTGTGGTTGCCTGTGTGTCAGTGTGTCCGTGCGTCGGTGTGTTTGTGTGTCTGTGTGTCTGTGTGTCACTGTGTCGGTGTGTCCGTGTGTATGTGTGTCTGTGTGTCTGTGTATCTGTGTGTCTGGTTGTCTGTGTGTCTGTGTGTTTGTGTGTCCGTGTGTCCCTGTGTGTGTCCGTGTGTCTGTGTGACTGTGTGTCTGCGTGTCCGTGTGTCCGTGTGTCTGTGTGTCTGTGTGTCTGTCAGTCTGTGTGTGTTGGTGTTGGTGTGTCTGTGTGTCTGTGTGTCGGTGTCAGTTTGTCCGTGTGTCTGTGTGTCTGTGTGTCTGTGTGTCTATGTGTCTGTATGTCTGTGTGTCTGTCTGTCTGTGTGTCCGTGTGTCTGTGTGTCTGTGTGTCTGTGTGTCTGTGTGTCTGTGTGTCTGTGTGTCTGTGTGTCAGTGTGTCTGTGTGTCTGTATGTCCGTGTGTCTTTTGTGTCAGTGTGTCCGTGTGTCCGTGTCTGTGTGTCTGTATGTCTGTCTGTTTGTGTGTCCGTGTGTCTGTGTGTCTGAGTGCCTGCGTGTCTGGGTATCTGTGTGTCCTTGTGACTGGTTTTCTGTGTTTCTGTCTCTCTGTGTGTCTGCGTGTCTTTGTGTCTGTGTGTCTGCGTGTCTGTATGTCAGTATGTCTGTGTGTCTGTCTGTCTGTGGATCTGTCTGTGTGTTTGTCTTTCTGTGCGTCTGTGTGTGTGTGTGCTTGTCTGTCTGTCTGTGCGCGTGTATTTGCGTGTGTGTGCGCGTGTGTGTGTGTGTGTGTCAGTGTCTGTGTGTGCGCGCGTGGCGCTGACAGCCCCGTCTGTCTGTCTGTCTGTGTGTTTGTCTGTCTGTCTGTCTGTCTGTCTGTCTGTCTGTGTGTCTGTGTGTCTGTGTGTCTGTGTGTCTGTGTGTCTCTGTGTCTGTGTGTCTGTGTGCCTGTGTGCCTGTGTTTCTGTCTCTCTGTGTGTCTGTGTGTCTGTGTGGCTGTGTGGCTGTGTGTCTGTGTGTCTGTGTGTCTGTGTGTCTGCGTGTCTGCGGGTCTGTGTGTCTGGGTGTCTGGGTGTCCGTGTGTCTGTGTGTCTCTGTGTCTGTGTGTCGTAGTGTCTGTGTGTCAGTGTTTTTTTTATTTGCGTCTGTGTGTCTGTGTGTCAGTGTGTCTGTGTATCTGTTTGTCTGTGTGTCCGTGTGTCTGTGTGGCTTTGTGCCTGCGTGTCTGTGTGCCCTTGTGTCTGCGTGTCTGTGTGTTGGTGTTTCTGCGTGTCTGCGTTTGTCTGCGTGTCTGTGTGTCTGTGTGCCTGTGTGTCTGTGTGTCTGAGTGTCTGTGTGTTTGTGTGTCTGGTGCTGTGTGTGTCAGTGTGCCTGAGTGTCTGTGTGTCTGTGTGTTTGTGTATTTGTGTGTCTGTATGTCTGTGTGTTTGTTTGTCTGCGTGTTTGTGTGTCTATGCGAATGTGGGTGTGTGTGTGTCTGTGTGTCTGTGTGTTTGTGTGTCTGTGGGTTCCTTTGTCTGTTTGTCTGTGTGTCTGTGTGTCTGTGTGTCTGTGTGTCTGTGAGCGTGGTTTTCTGTCTTTCTGTCTTTCCTTGTGTCTGTGTGTCTGTATGTCTGTGTGTCTGTGTGTCTGAGTGTCCGTGTGTCTGTGTGTCTGTGTGTCTGTGTGTCTGTGTGTCTGTGGGTCTCTGTGTCTCTGTGTCTGCGTGTCTGTGTGTCTGTGTGTCCCTTTTTTTTTTTTTTTTTTTTTTTTTTTTTTTTTTTTTTTTTTTTTTTTTTTTTTTTTTTTTTTTTTTTTTTTTTTTTTTTTTTTTTTTTTTTTTTCTGTCTTTCTTTGTGTCCGTGTGTCTGTGTGTCTGTGTGTCTGTGTGTCTATGTGTCTGTATGTCTGTGTGTCTGTTTGTCTGTGTGTCTGTGTGTCTGTGTGTCTGTGTGTCTGTGTGTCTGTGTGTCTGTGTGTCTGTGTGTCAGTGTGTCTGTGTGTCTGTATGTCCGTGTGTCTTTTGTGTCCGTGTGTCCGTGTGTCCGTGTCTCTGTGTCTGTATGCCTGTGCGTTTGTGTGTCCGCGTGTCTGTGTGTCTGAGTGTCTGCGTGTCTGGGTGTCTGTGTGTCCTTGTGACTGGTTTTCTGTGTGTTTGTGTGTCCTTATGTCTGCGTGTCTTTGTGTCTGTGTGTCTGCGTGTCTGTATTTCAGTATGTCTGTGTGTCTGTCTGTCTGTCTGTGGATCTGTCTGTGTGTTTGTCTTTCTGTACGTCTGTGTGTGTGCTTGTCTGTCTGTCTGTGAGCGTGTATCTGCGTGTGTGTGTGCGCGTGTGTGTGCGTGTGTGTCGTGTCTGTGTTTGCGCGTGGCGCTGTTTACCCCGTCGTCTGTCGTCTGTGGTGTGTTTGTCCTGTCTTCTTGTCTGTGTGTCTGTGTGTCTGTGTGTCTGTGTGTCGGTGTGTCTGTGTGTCTGTGTGTCTGTGTGTCTGTGTGTCTGTGTGTCTGTGTGTCTGTGTGTCTGTGTGTCTGTGTGTCTGTGTGTCTGTGTGTCTGTGTGCGTGAGTGTTTCTGTGTCTGGGTGTCTGGGTGTCCGTGTGTCTGTGTGTCTGTGTGTCTGTGTGTCTGAGTGTCTGTGTGTCAGTGTTTTTTTTTGCGTCTGTGTGTCTGTGTGTCATTGTGTCAGCGTGTCTGTGTATCTGTTTGTCTGTGTGTCTGTGTGTCTGTGTGGCTGTGTGCCTGCGTGTCTGTGAGCTCTTGTGTCTGCGTGTCTGTATGTTGGTGTTTCTGCGTGTCTGCGTGTGTCTGTGTGTCTGTGTGCCTGTGTGTCTGTGTGTCTGAGTGCCTGTGTGTCTGTGTGTCTGGTGCCGTGTGTGTCAGTGTGCCTGAGTGTCTGTGTGTCTGTGTGTTCGTGTATTTGGGTGTCTGTATGTCTGTGTGTTTGTTTATCTGCGTGTTTGTGTGTCTATGCGTCTGTGTGTGTGTGCCTGTGTGTCTGTGTGTTTGTGTGTTTGTGTGTCAGTTTGTCTGTGTGTCTGTGAGTCTGTGAGCCTGGTTTTCTGTCTTTCTGTTTTTCCTCGTGTCTGTGTGTCTGTATGTCTGTGTGTCTGTGTGTCTGAGTGTCCGTGTGTCTGTGTGTCTGTGTGTCTGTGTGTCTGTGGGTCTCTGTGTCAATGTGTCTGCGTGTCTGTGTGTCTGTGTGTCCCTGTGCTTGTGTGTCTTTTTTTGTCTTCCTTTGTGTCCGTGTGTCTGTGTGTCTGTGTATCTGTGTGTCTGGTTGCCTGTGTGTCTGTGTGTCCGTGTGTGAGTGTGTCTGTGTGTCTGTGTTTCTGTGTGTCAGTGTGTCAGTGTGTCAGTGTGTCTGTGTGTGTATGTGTCTGTGTGTCCCTGTGTGTGTCCGTGTGTCTGTGTGACTGTGTGTCTGCGTGTCCGTGTGTCCGTGTGTCTGTGTGTCTGTGTGACTGTCAGTCTTTGTGTGTTGGTGATGGTGTGTCTGTGTGTCTGTGTGTTGGTGTCAGTGTGTCCGTGTATCCGTGTGTCTGTGTGTCTGTGTGTCTATGTGTCCGTATGTCTGTGTGTCTGTTTGTCTGTGTGTCCGTGTGTCTGTGTGTCTGTGTGTCTGTGTGTCTGTGTGTCTGTGTGTCAGTGTGTCTGTGTGTCTGTATGCCCGTGTGTCTTTTGTGTCCGCGTGTCCGTGTGTCCGTGTCTGTGTGTCTGTATGCCTGTGCGTTTGTGTGCCCGTGTGTCTGTGTGTCGGAGTGTCTGCGTGTCTGGGTGTCTGCGTGTCCTTGTGACTGGTTTTCTGGGTGTCTGTGTATCCTTGTGTCTGCGTGTCTTTGTGTCTGTGTGTCTGCGTGTCTGCATGTCAGTATGTCCGTGTGTCTGTCTGTCTGTGGATCTGTCTGTGTGTTTGTCTTTCTGTGCGTCTGTGTGTGTGTGCTTGTCTGTCTGTCTGTGCGCGTGTATTTGCGCGTGTGTGTGTGTGTGTGTGTCAGTGTCTGTGTGTGCGCGCGTGGCGCTGTTAGCTCCGTCGGTCTGTCTGTCTGTGTGTTTGTTTGTCTGTCTGTCTGTCTGTCTGTCTGTGTGTCTGTGTGTCTGTGTGTCTGTATGTCTGTGTGTCTGTGTGTCTGTGTGTGTGTGCCTGTGTGCCTGTGTTTCTGTCTCTCTGTGTGTCTGTGTGTCTGTGTGGCTGTGTGGCTGTGTGTCTGTGTGTCTGTGTGTCTGTGTGTCTGTGTGTCTGTGTGCCTGAGTGTTTGTGTGGCTGTGTGTCTGTGTGTCTGTGTGTCTGTGTGTCTGTGTGCCTGAGTGTCTGTGTGTCAGTGTTTTTTTGCGTGTCAGTCTGTGTGTGTTGGTGTTGGTGTGTCTGTGTGTCTGTGTGTTGGTGTCAGTGTGTCCGTGTGTCCGTGTGTCTGTGTGTCTGTGTGTCTATGTGTCTGTATGTCTGTGTGTCTGTTTGTCTGTGTGTCCGTGTGTCTGTTTGTCTGTGTGTCTGTGTGTCTGTGTGTCTGTGTGTCTGTGTGTCTGTGTGTCTGTGTGTCTGTGTGTCAGTGTGTCTGTGTGTCTGTATGTCCGTGTGTTTTTTGTGTCCGTGTGTCTGTGTGTCCGTGTCTGTGTGTCTGTATGTTTGTGCGTTTGTGTGTCCGTGTGTCAGTGTGTCTGAGTTTCTGCGTGTCTGGGTGTCTGTGTGTCCTTGTGATTGGTTTTCTGTGTGTCTGTGTATCCTTGTGTCTGCGTGTCTTTGTGTCTGTGTGTCTGCGTGTCTGTATGTCAGTATGTCTGTGTGTCTGTCTGTCTGTGGATCTGTTTGTGTGTTTGTCTTTCTGTGCGTCTGTGTGTGTGCTTGTCTGTCTGTCTGTGCGCGTGTATTTGCGTGTGTGTGTGCGCGTCTGTGTGTGTGTGTGTGTCAGTGTCTGTGTGTGCGCGCGTGGCGCTGTTAGCCCCGTCGGTCTGTCTGTCTGTATGTTTGTCTGTCTGTCTGTCTGTCTGTGTGTCTGTGTGTCTGTGTGTCTGTGTGTCTGTGTGTCTGTGTGTCTGTGTGTCTGTGTGTCTGTGTGCCTGTGTGCCTGTGTTTCTGTCTCTCTGTGTGTCTGTGTGTCTGTGTGGCTGTGTGGCTGTGTGTCTGTGTGTCTGTGTGTCTGTGTGTCTGTGTGTCTGTCTGTGTGTCTGTGTGCCTGAGTGTTTGTGTGTTTTGGTGTCTGGGTGTCCGTGTGTCTGTGTGTCTGTGTGTCTGTGTGTCTGAGTGTATGTGTGTCAGTGTTTTTTTGCGTCTGTGTGTCTGTGTGTCAGTGTGTCAGTGTGTCTGTGTATCTGTTTGTCTGTGTGTCTGTGTGTCTGTGTGGCTTTGTGCCTGCGTGTCTGTGTGCCCTTGTGTCTGCGTGTCTGTGTGTTGGTGTTTCTGCGTGTCTGCGTGTGCCTGTGTGTCTGTGTGTCTGTGTGCCTGTGTGTCTGCGTGTCTGAGTGTCTGTGTGTCCGTGTGTCTGGTTCTGTGTGTGTCAGTGTGCCTGAGTGTCTGTGTGTCTGTGTGTTTGTGTATTTGTGTGTCTGTATGTCTGTGTGTTTGTTTGTCTGCGTGTTTGTGTGTCTATGCGTCTGTGTGTGTGTCTGTTTGTCTGTGTGTTTGTGTGTTTGTGTGTCCGTTTGTCTGTGTGTCTGTGAGTCTGTGAGCTTGGTTTTCTGTATTTCTGTTTTTCCTTGTGTCTGTGTGTCTGTATGTCTGTGTGTCTGTGTGTCTGTGTGTCTGTGTGTCTGTGGGTCTCTGTGTCTGTGTGTCTTCGTGTCTGTGTGTCTGTGTGTCCCTGTGCTTGTGTGTCCGTTTTTTTGTGTCTTTCTTCGTGTCCGTGTGTCTGTGTGTCTGTGTATCTGTGTGTCCGGTTGCCTGTGTGTCTGTGTGTCCGTGTGTGAGTGTGTCTGTGTGTCTGTGTTTCTGTGTGTCAGTTTTGTCAGTGTGTTAGTTTGTCTGTGTGTAGGTGACTGTGTGTCTGTGTGTCTGTGTGTCTGTGTGTCTGTGTGTCTGTGTGTCAGTGTGTCTGTGTGTCCCTGTGTGTGTCCGGGTGTCTGTGTGACTGTGTGTCTGCGTGTTCGTGTGTCCGTGTGTCTGTGTGTCTGTGTGTCTGTCAGTCTTTGTGTGTTGGTGTTGGTGTGTCTGTGTGTCTGTGTGTTGGTGTCAGTGTGTCCGTGTGTCCGTGTGTCTGTGTGTCTGTGTGTTGGTGTCAGTGTGTCCGTGTGTCCGTGTGTCTGTGTGTCTGTGTGTCTATGTGTCTGTATGTCTGTGTGTCTGTTTGTCTGTGTGTCTGTGTGTCTGTGTGTCTGTGTGTCTGTGTGTGTGTGTGCCTGTGTGCCTGTGTTTCTGTCTCTCTGTGTGTCTGTGTGTCTGTGTGGCTGTGTGTCTGTGTGTCTGTGTGTCTGTGTGTCTGTGTGTCTGTGTGCCTGAGTGTTTGTGTGTTTTGGTGTCTGGGTGTCCGTGTGTCTGTGTGTCTGTGTGTCTGTTTGTCTGAGTGTCTGAGTGTATGTGTGTGAGTGTTTTTTGCGTCTGTGTGTCTGTGTGTCAGTGTGTCAGTGTGTCTGTGTATCTGTTTGTCTGTGTGTCTGTGTGTCTGTGTGGCTTTGTGCCTGCGTGTCTGTGTGCTTTTGTGTTTGCGTGTCTGTGTGTTGGTGTTTCTGCGTGTCTGCGCGTGCTTGTGTGTCTGTGTGTCTGTGTGTCTGTGTGCTTGTGTATCAGTGTGTCTGAGTGTCTGTGTGTCTGTGTGTCTGGTGCTGTGTGTGTCAGTGTGCCTGAGTGTCTGTGTGTCTGTGTGTTTGTGTATTTGTGTGTCTGTATGTCTGTGTACTTGTTTGTCTGCGTGTTTGTGTGTCTATGCGTCTGTGTGTGTGTCTGTGTGTCTGTGTGTATGTGTGTCTGTGTGTCTGTGTGTCTGTGAGCTTGGTTTTCCGTCTTTCTGTCTTTCCTTGTGTCTGTGTGTCTGTATGTCTGTGTGTCTGTGTGTCTGAGTGTCCGTGTGTCTGTGTGTCTGTGTGTCTGTGTGTCTGTGGGTCTCTGTGTCTGTGTGTCTGCGTGTCTGTGTGTCTGTGTGTCCCTGTGCTTGTGTGTCTCTGTTTTTTCTGTCTTTCTTTGTGTCCGTGTGTCTGTGTGTCTGTGTATCTGTGTGTCCGGTTGCCTGTGTGTCTGTGTGTCCGTGTGTGAGTGTGTCTGTGTGTCTGTGATTCTGTGTGTCAGTGTGTCAGTGTGTTAGTTTGTCTGTGTGTGTATGTGACTGTGTGTCTGTGTGTCTGTGTGTCTGTGTGTCTGTGTGTCAGTGTGTCAGTGTGTCGGTGTGTCCCTGTGTGTGTCCGTGTGTCTGTGTGACTTTGTGTCTGCGTGTCCGTGTGTGCGTGTGTCTGTGTGTTTGTGTGTCTGTCAGTCTTTGTGTGTTGGTGTTGGTGTGTCAGTGTGTCCGTGTGTCCGTGTGTCTGTGTGTCTGTGTGTCTATGTATGTGTATGTTTGTGTGTCTGTTTGTCTGTGTGTCCGTGTGTCTGCTTGTCTGTGTGTCTGTGTGTCTGTGTGTCTGTGTGTCTGTGTGTCTGTGTGTCTGTGTGTCAGTGTGTCTGTGTGTCTGTATGTCCGTGTGTCTTTTGTGTCCGTGTGTCCGTGTGTCCGTGTCTGTGTTTCTATATGTCTGTGTGTTTGTGTGTCCGTGTGTCTGTGTGTCTGAGTGTCTGCGTGTCTGGGTGTCTGTGTGTCCTTGTGACTGGTTTTCTGTGTGTCTGTGTATCCATGTTTCTGCGTGTCTTTGTGTCTGTGTGTGTGTGTGTGTGTGTGTGTGCGGGTTCGTGCTTGCGCGCGCGGCGTGCGATAGGTGCGGACGTCACGTTTGCATCTTGAATGTGCGTTGGGTGTGGCAGTCGGTGGCGTGTTGGCGTGAGCGCGCGCGCGTGTTCGGCTTGTGGGCGCTGGCGTCTGGTCGGTGCTTTACACGGTGTGTGTGTGTGTGTGTGTGTGCGTGTGTTCGCGTGCGTGCGTATGTGTGCGAGTGTGTTTGCGTCTGTGCGTGTGTGTGTGTGCGTGTGTTTATGTGTGTGCGTGTGTGTGTTTGTGTTCTGGGTGCGTGCGTGTGTTGCTGAAGGGGTTTTGGGTGTGTGCGTGTGGCTGCGTGTGTGTGTGTGTCTGTGTGTGCGTGTGTGCGTGCGTGGCCGTAGGTTTGTGGTCACTGATGTAGGGTGCATTTCGAGTGTGCATTTCTGTGTGTATGTGTGTGTCTCTCAGTCACTGTGCGTGCGTCCGCGTGCACCTGTGTTTTCGTGTGTTGGGGTGGGGTGGGGGGCGGCTTGTGTGTTTGTACGTGTCGGCGTCCGTGTGCATGTGTGCGTCTCCGCGTGTGTGGGAGTTTGTGTGTGAGAGAGAGTGAGAGGATGTGGTCGGCGTGTGTGTGTGTGTGTCTGTGCGTGCTGCGTGGCAGGTTGCGTGTGATTACCGTTTTAGCCTGCACCTGGAGTGTGTCTTGTTCGCGTTTGTCTTTCCGTCTGTGTGCGTGCCTGTGCGTGCGCATGGGGGGAGCATTTTATTTTGCATTTTGAATGTGCGCGCGCGTGTGCGGCAGCTTGTTTGCGCGTTCGCGCGTGCGTCTTCTGCGTGCTCGCTGGCGCGAGGGCTTGTGCAAATGTTTTCGTTCTGGCTGTGATTGGCTGTCTGTGTGCGGGTGTGCGTGCGTGCGCGTGTGTGTGTGTGTGTGTGTGTGTGCGTGTGTATTTTCTGTTTGTGTGTTTGTGTGTTCGTGTGTGTGCGTGTGTGTGGGCGTGGTTGTGGGTGTGTGCGTGCGTGTGTGTGTGTGTGGCCGGTGTGTGTGTTTGTGTGCTTTGTGTGCGCGCGTGGTTGTTTGCAACTCTCTCTGTCGGTGTGTTTGTGCGTTTGTGTGTGTGTGTGTGTGCGTGCGTCTCTCCGTGGCTGTGTGTGTGTATGTGTGTGTGTGTGCGTGTGTGTGTGTGCGTGCGCGCAGGAGGCGTGTGTGGACGTGTGTGTGTGTGTGTGTGAGAGCGTGTGTCTGTGCGTGTGTGTATCTGTGTGTGCTTGTGCGCGTCTGTGTGTGTGTGTGTGCGTGTGTGTTTATGTTTGCGTGTATGTGCATGTGTGTCTGTGCTTGTATACGTGTGCGTGTATGCGCATGTGCTTGCGTGTGTGTGTGTGTGTGTGTGTTCGGGTGCGTGTGCGTGTGTGTGTGTGTGTTTGCGTGTGTGTGTGTGTGTGTGCGTGCGTGGGTGTGCGTGTGTATGTGTGCGTTTGTGTGCATGTGTGTGCGTGTATGTGTGTGCGTGTGTTTGTGCGTGTGTGTATGTGTGTTTGTGTGTTTGTGCGCGTCTGTGTGTGTGTGTGTGCGGGTGTGTTTATGTTTGCGTGTATGTGCATATATATATGTGTGTGTGTGTCTGTGTGTGTGTGTGCGTGTCCACGTGTGCGTGTATGCGCATGTGCTTGCTTGCGTGTGTGCGTGTGTGTTTGTGTGTGTGTTCGGGTGCGTGTGCGCGTGTGTGTGTGTGTGCGTGTGTGTGCGTGTGTGTGTGTGTGCTTGTGTGTGCGTGGGTGTGCGTGTGTGCGTGTGTGTGCGTGCGCGCGCGGTGCTGGCGCCGCCTGCGCCCGCCTCCTTCCCTCCCCCTCCGCCCTTTCCTCCGGCGCTCCGCGAGGGCGGAGTGGATGGAGTGGAGGGAGGGCTGGCCCCGACATGGGGCGGCGCCTCCCCCCTCCGGGGAAACGTGGAAATGAGGCAACACGTAAACGAAGGAGGAAGGAGGAGGAGGTCCAGAATGAAATCATCGCCAGACGTTTAGCAATAACAAACATGAAAGCAACAGAATGGGATTTCAAAACACATGGTTTTGGAGTGGAGATCTGTGGGGATTCTCTTCTTGTCATATCTTGGCTCCTAGGGAAGTGGGCGATAACTGACTACACGTATCGAAAAAGAATAGGCTATATCATT
>CAUYUJ010002288.1:27500-91382 GCA_963575745.1 Prorocentrum cordatum
ACTCCGAAAAATCTTAACTTCAAGTTTTTGTAGAAAAGCTCCCAGAAGCTCTCGCTTTGATCCTGAGCTCTCTTACGGATGCAAGGAGCCCTACGAGGTTTCCGGCGGTGACCAGGTTGACGGTTGACCGCCGGCGCCAGTCCAGAGGTCTGAACTCGGTCTGCTAGCCGAGCTAGGGTCGCAAATCAATTCGTATTATTCGAGTCATTGTAGCAGACGCTCTCGGTTTTTCGTACTTAACTCGATCTGTAGGGCAGCCACAGAGCTGATAATCACATAAATCGATTGAGAATTATCAGGCGCGTTCGTCTGTTGAATCAAGAGCTCTGAACTCGGCCTGCTCCCCGAGCTAGTATCGCGAACCTATTGGTATTGTTCGAGTCATCTTGAGAAGGGTTTTCTGTACTTAAATCGTGCTGGGGGAGGGCTACAGTGCTGCTGGTCACAGGAATCGATGTCGAGACATCAGGCGCGTCCGCTCGTCGAACCGAGAGCTCGGAACTCGGTCTGCTGCTCAAACGAGATCCGCGAAACTGTTGTATTATTCGAGTCATCCTGAGAGGTACTCTCGGTTTTCTGCACTTAACTCAGGCTGTATGGGGGGCTGCAGAGCTGGTAATCACAGGAATCGATCCGCAGACATCAGGTCCGCCTGTCGCATTGAGAGGTCTGAACTCGGTTTCATACTCGAGCTCGATTGGAAAACTGTTCGGTTGTTTTGTTAGCGTCATCTTGAGAGGTCTATAATCGCTTGGGCTGAAAAACTACTCGTTCTCCGAAATTCTTTTCCACATTATATATTGTCAGGAAGCTCTACGAGTCCCCCTGGCTCAAGGTTCAAGTCAGGCAGCCTGCCCCTGGCCCGCCGCGCGGGGGCGCGTGGCGATCGGGCCACTTCGGCGACTTCGGCGAGTCCGAGGCAAGCAGGCCGCCTGCACTTTTTTGCGGCATTGTGCATTGTTGCGGCATTTTGCCGCGTCGAGCTGGACGGGACGAGCCAGAGCCAATCGATCGATTTGGACCCCTCTGCCTGGGTAACCTCCAGTGGGATCGAGTGCGCGTCAGGGAGTCACACGTTTGTCGCCTAGAGTGACATTGCACTGCCTTTCATTTGACACGTTTGATCGCCTTGAGTGGTCTTCAATTGATTTGTTTTTGCTGGGTGCTTCCGAGGCAGTCTCTGCAATCTTTCGCTATGCCACACGTACGGAGTGCAAGTGCTCGCATTATGCGTCGGGCGCTGGCTGTTCAAAACGGATACTGTGTGCATTCACCTGTTCGTTTGCCTCTGGAAGGTTTGGTGCCACCTACGTGTCTCCCACCACCAGGGCTGGAACGGACGACTGCCGATTTGGTTCTAGATTATCTCTTGTTGCGCGATCCACCTGTTGTTAGATACAGTTTGGAGGAGGAGGAGGCTGCCATTACGACCGTTTCGGGGAATCTTTCTTGCCGTATGCTTCAAGCCAAATATCCATGTGCCCCTTCGGCAAATGCTGGAGTGCTGGCTGCTGATTCCGTGTTTGATGTTGGATTGCAGACTCGGTATAATCATTTGGAGGTGGAGCAAGCTGCCGTTGCGACACTCTCGGACAATTTTTCTTGCAGTTTGATGCGGGAGGAGGTTGGTCAGGGATTCGGAGGCGATCAGTTCTCTCAGATGATGGTGGTTTGCCCACGGGTCTCTTCGGTAGATATTGGAGTGCAGGCTTCTTCTAGTATGGATGTTGCGGACTCTCATTGTGAAGTCGGCTGTCAGACAGAGAGTGTCGTTGGGATGGAGGGAGGAGCTTCCGGAGTTCTTCTTGGGAAAGTGACCGTGGCGGCGGAGGAGGAGCTGGAGGCGCCCTCGATTGCGGAGTCTTCTCCGAACGTGCAGTCTGATTCCGATAGCCGCGCCTTGTCAGGTGCGTCCCAGGGGTGTCTGAATCGTCCCGTCACGCTCAATGAGGTATCGAATCCTGTACGAGGTCACCGCAAAAGCAGAGGCAAAGGCCAACGATATCATAGCAGCGCCAAGCCGGCCAAGAGCTCTAAAGGCGCCAACATACGAGGAACTGTTCTTGGGAAAGTGACTGAGGAGGCGGAGGAGGAGTCGGAGGCAGTATCCGATGTCACGCTCGTCGTGGCATCGAACCCTGGCTGCAAGAACGGGGAGGAGGATAATGTTCATATTGAAGCTGTTGCTCAGATGGAGCAGGAGGAGGTGGCTCAGGAGGATTTTCGCCTGTACCTGGAGAAGGCGCTAAATCTTCGTATCAGAAAATACAGATTTGTACGGACGACTGCTACGGACGACGTCGTGTCAACGGTGCACGTGCCAGATTTCCTTTCTGAATTTCGAGCCTGCGATGAGGACGAACGGGACTGTTGGATTTGGGATGCGTTCCAAACCTTCAGGGATCACGATTCAATCGAAGCCGTCTTACATGACCTTCAGCAGGTTATGGACAGTGCTGCCCAGCCGTCTGCTCTTGTGAAAGAGGCGAAACACCTCTATGACAACTTTATGGAATTATGTGAATTGCAGAGCAGCGGAGAGCTTGATGGAATTATTTGAATTGACTACGCATGCTTCTGTTGTGTTTGTCCCTTCCTCTCCCCCGCTGTTTCTGCCCCTGGGCTCGCTTTGGCTCCTTGGGCTTCCCTGCTCCCCGCTTGCTCTCCCTTTGGCTCCCCGCTGGCTGGACTCATGAGAGCTACAGGCCGTGCTGTTCGTGTTGCTATCAATTCATGTATCAGTGTTCTGACTTCATATATTTACGACAACAGAGACATTGTATCAGACGTATCCGTGGAGGATCGTGGGAGGCCAGAGGTGGCCAAACTATTACTCGCTGGTTTGCATATGATAAGTTCCTCAGTACTCGTAAGACTGCTCTCCGTGGTGCATTCGATGGGGGTGTCAGTAATGAAGGATGTGGAGGTGGGTGGTGGCTTCAGATTGGCGTTGTAGGTAGGGGTTCCAGCGTGCAGGTTGATTTTCCCATCTCCTCCTCCTCCTCCTCCTCCTCTTCCTCCTGCACCAGCTCGCACAGCTTCCATTGGCACGATGTGGCCGAGGAGGCGATGAGCTTGCCTCCTGGTAGCACGGTAACCTGCTGTGAACTAGCTGCCTGCGCTGCCCTGACGAGAGCTGCTGCTAAGGTGGCGTGCGCTCTGCTGCGACCTACCTAAGATGGTGGGGGGCTCAGTTGCACTGCTCCGCCGATTCGGATTCGGATTCTAGTGGCGGACCGCAAACCGCAAAAAAAGAAAGGTTGACGGTTTACCGCCGGCGCCCAGTTCTTCCAGGCTCCTAGGCAGATCTTCCTTGCGCGCTTTGCAGGGCCCCACGCATCGTAAACGGCGCCCCTGCAAGCGTCTCCTGCGAGGTTTCCAGCGTCCCGCGCATCGTTTCAGGCGGCCTGGCAGAGGTCCCCGTGCGGCGTTCCGCGCTTGGCTTCGCTATCCGGGTTTTGGACGCTTACAAGTGGACGCTTACAAGTCCCAAAGGCTCTTTTCGCTCTCCGGGTTTTGGACGCTACCAAGTTTTGTTCTCGAAATTCAACAATTCGTTTTAGCTCTAGTATTTTATATTCGATCTTATTGCCGCTCGTCATCTTGATCTCAGCTCGATCGGGTACCTTTGACTGCCAAACAGCACACTGGCGGGATCGGCCGTTTCGAGTCATCTTGATACGCGTTGTCGGTATTTTGTACTTAACTCGAGCTGTAGGGCAGCTACAGTGCTGGTAAGCACACCTATCGCACTCAGAATCATCAGGCGCGTTCGCCTGTTGAATCCATATGTCTGAACTCGGTCTGCTCGCCGAGCTAGGTCCGCAAACCTATTCGTATTATCGAGTCAACTTGATACGCGTTGTCGATATGTTCTACTTAACTCGAGCTGTAGGGCAGCCACAGTGCTGGTAAGCACACCTATGGAACTCAGAATCATCAGTCGCGTTCGCCTGTTGAATCCATAGATCTGAACTCGGTCTGCTAGCCGAGCTAGGTCCGCAAACCTATTCGTATTATTCGAGTCAACTTGATACGCGTGGTGGGTGATGCTGTCGGTTTTCTGCACTTAACTCGGGCTGTAGGGGGCTGCAGGGTTGGTAATCACATGAGTCGATGCAGACATCAGACGCGTACGCCTGTCGCATTGAGAGGTCTGAACTCGGTCTGATACTCGAACTGGGTTGCGTAACTGTTTGTTTTTTGTTAGAGTCATCTTGAGAGGTCTAAAATCGCTTGGGCTGAAAACTCGTATTTTTCCCACACTATATACTGTCAGGAAGCTCTACGAGTCCCCCGGCGGGAAGAAAGGTTGACGGTTTACCGCCGGCGCCCAGTAATTCCGGCGCGCTGGAGAGCTAGTTGGCTCGAAAAAAAAGAATTGATTTTTTTACAATTTTTGGTCGGTTGAAAATTTTGTTCTCGAAATTCAACAATTCGTTTGTGCTCTAGTATTTTTTCCCGTGACATTCGATCTCATTCCCGCTCGCCATCTTGATCTCAGCTCGATCGGGTACCTTTTACTGCCAAAAAGGACACTGGCGGGATCGACCCCTTCGAGTCATCTTGATACGCGTTGTCGGTATTTTGTACTTAACTCGAGCTGTAGGGCAGCTACAGAGCTGGTGAGCACACCTATCGCATTCAGAATTATCAGGCGCGTTCGCCTGTTGAATCCAGAGGTCTGAACTCGGTCTGCTAGCCGAGCTAGGTTCGCAAAGCTATTCGTATTATTGGAGTCATCTTGACAGACGCTCTCGGTTTTCTGTATTTAATTCGAGCTGTAGGGCAGCTACATGGGCTGATTGGCACAGACATCGAGGGGAAATCATCAGTCGCGTTCGTCTATTAAACCGAGAGCCCTGAACTCGGCCTGCTGCCGGAGCTAGGTTTGCGAAACTATTCGTATTGTCCGAATCATCTTGAGAAGTGCTCTCGATTTTCTGCACTCAACTCGTGCTGAGCAGGGCTACAGTGCTGCGGGTCACAGATATCGATTTCCACACATCAGGCGCGTTTGTCTGTCGATTCCAGAGCTTGGAACCCAGTCTGCTGCTCAAACTAGGTCCGCGAAACTATTCTATTATTCGAGTCGATAGTGTCGGTTTTCTGCACTTAACTCGGGCTGCAGGGGGGCTGCAGGGCTGAGAATCACATGAGTGGATTCGCAGACATCAGACGCGCCCGCCTGTCGCATTCAGAGGTCTGAACTCGGTATGATACTCGAACTGGATTGCGAAACTGTTTGTTTTTCTGTTAGAGTTATCACGAGAGGTGTGAAATCGCTTGGGCTGAAAAACTGGTCGTCCTTTGGAGTTTTTTCCACACTATATACTGTCAGGAAGCTCTACGTGTTGTCGGTATTTTGTACTTAACTCGAGCTGCAGGGCAGCTACAGAGCTGGTAAGCACAGCTATCGCATTCAGAATCATCAGGCGCGTTCGCCTGTTGAATCCAGAGGTCTGAACTCGGTCTGCTAGCCGAGCTAGGTACGCAAACCTCTTCGTATTATTCGAGTCAACTTGATACGCGTTGCGGGTATTTTGTACTTAATTCGAGCTGCAGGGCAGTTACAGAGCTGGTCAGCACATCTATCGCATTCAGAATCACCAGGCGCGTTTGTCTGTCCACTCCAGAGGTCTGAACTCGGTCTGCTAGCCGAGCTAGGTCCGCAAACCTATTCGTATTATTCGAGTCATCTTGACAGACGCTCTCGGTTTTCTGTACTTAACTCGAGCTGTAGGGCAGCTACAGGGCCTATAGTCACAGAAATCGATTGGGAATCATCAGGCGCGTTCGTCTGTTGTATCGAGAGCTCTGAACTCGGCCTGATGCCCGAGCTAGGTTCGCGAAACTATTCGTAATCATCGTGAAAAGTACTCTCAATTTTCTGCACTGAACTCGTGCTGGGGGAGGGCTAGTGCTGCGGGTCACAGAAATCGATTTGCACACATCAGGCGCGTCCGTTGGTCGATTGCAGAGCTCAGAACTTGGTCTGCTGCTCGAAACAGGTCCGCGAACCTATTATATTATTTCGAGTCATCCTGAGAGATCTGTTGTCGGTATTTTTTTTTTTTGCATTAACTCGCCTCCTCCTCCTCCTCCGTCTCCGCCTTCACCTCCTCCTCCGCCTCTTCCTCCTCCTCCTCCTCCTTTTCCTCCTCCTCCTCCTCCTCCTTTTCCTCCTCCTCCTCCTCTTTCTCCTCTTCCTCCTCCTCCTCCTCATCCTGTCCTCCTCCCATCCCTCGCCATCCTCATTACTATCTTCATTGCTTCTCCTGCCAAGTTGTCCTACGCACATCCCCTGCCTCCTGGCCGGGGAAAATTGATGTTTCTCGGCGCCGTCGCCACTTCTGCCAGCACGCGCGTTCTCCGATGGCTGGATCGCGAAGCCGTTGGGGCATCACCGCGGGAGGGGCCGTTGGTACAACCCTGCGAACCGCTGAGGCGCGGGAGCAACCCGTTGGGACAACTCCGCAGATCGCGAGGTAACCGCGGCCGCAATCAAGCCGAGGTCGGCGCGAAGCCCAGCTATGCCGCGAGTTGTTCCGCCTCCGCTCTGGGGGTCTCAAGTGGGGGCCGCAGCCCAGCTCTGAGGACCCCGCCTGAGACATCCTCAAGATTTGCCCGGGGTGCTCAAGTGCTGTGCGTGATAGATTATCCCATTGACGCGATCGGATAACAAACATGAAAGCGGGCCCCATAGGAGGGGGCGCCCCGGCTCAGACATCCCCCGCTCGAGACATCCTCACGTTTTCCCCCGTAGGGGTGCTCAACTGCTATGAGTGGTAGATGATCCCGATGACCCGCTCGGATTGCAAGCACGAAGTGCAGGCCCCCATCGATGCGCCCGCCGCCTGACCCTACTTCGCAATTCAATGACAAACGAGGCACCCGTTCGAGACATCCATCAGCAATCCCCCCCTGGGCTCATGATGGAGATACTGACACATGGCGATGATGGCATGACTAGCGATAACGGATACGATTGACTGCTTAGGAAAAGATGGTGGCGATGATGACGGTGATATTGCTGGCAGTAGCGATGGTGATACTACGATGAAAATGAGGAGGACGATGATGCTCATCGCGGCTGCGAACACAATGATGATGGTGATAATGATGTCACGGCGTGGATGACATCGACGACAAAGACGACGACGACGACGGCGACGAAGAGTAACAGAAGGGGCGGCAGAGACCTCGCCCAAGAGGCGCGCTGAGGATACATGAACCCCACTTAGGACGCAAGGAAAATTTAATAATAAAAAAAAAAAAAAAAAAAACACCGGCATGCGGAATCAAAAACTGAAAGCGGGAGCCTCCCGCTGCTCGCCCACGTAAGACCACACCGCCGTCCAGAGCACCCTGGCTCGCAGCACGCACCACAGCGGACGAGAAAGGTAGTAAGATGGCGCACAGGCGGTTCATGTGCACCCACAGCTCCAGCAACATATAGTCCAACAGCCTCAGATCGGTGTGCTCCTCGAGCTATGTTTGAACGCTATTCGCAGTGCATTTTTCGGGGCTATTTTTTGATTTCGAGATTTGGAGCAGCTAGTCAGGTCTCACGTATACCGATAGCCTCAGCAGCATCAGAAACATCCGTCTAGAGCATCGGGACGCCTGAGATCAGTTTGTTACTCGAGCTGTAGTCGAAAAACGGTTCGCAATCTAGCCCTTTGGAGCACGTGTCAGGTTGCTGTTACGTTGATCTCGAAATTTTGAGCATGCACAGAGATGAGTTATAGACGAAGAGGTTCGGCAGCATCATATGCTCACGACTACCTGGTCTGAAGTTCGTTCGGAGAAAAAAAAAACAATAAAATAAAAAACGGTTCAGACCGTGCGCGGATTATCGACTTGATCTCGAGATTCGGAGCAGCTGCAGAGAGTTCACGCGTGCAAATAAATTCTACAGCATGGCAGGAAATTCAAGATGCTCGAGGCCTGAGACCGGACTGCTACCCGAGCTATGGTTCGAGCAACGGATCGTATTCTGCACCTCTTTGGGGCAAACGCTCGTTTTTTCTACTTGATCGACATTCAGAGCAACCTCAGAAGTGGAATGTAGACGAATAGGTTCAGCAGCATCAGAAGCTCACCCTAACGTGGTCTGAAAGCCTGGAATCTGTTTTATGCATTCGAATATATTCCGAAGCAACGATTTACATCTTCACGGCCGCGGCTGCGCGGCCGCGGCTGTGACCGCGGCTGCGGCTGCGGCGCGGAACTCCACGCGGTGCCTGGCGCGGAGCTTTACGAGGTCGTGCTTGCCAGCTACTTGTCCCCTCCATCTGCGCACTGACTTGTCATGATTACAGCTTCTTTTCCCCCCTCAGTATGCTGAGTTGTCGCGTCACGGGCTCGGTCTTTGAACATGCCGCGTTTCGTTGCGCGTCTTCCCCTTCGAGTTGACAGCACGTTGTCCGATGATCGGTCACTGCATTGGCCCTTTGGCATGGCCCATTCTTCGTCTCCTCATCCTGGAGCTACGCGCTGGTACTGTGCTCGCCCTTCAAATTCAGAAGCCATGACTCCGTCGCGCCATTTACAACATCTCATTATTAGTTGCATTTCTTCTTTTGTATTCAGCTGCAGGCACACGCGCCTGAATCTACAGATACTTCAGAAAACTATGTTTCCTGCTGAATAATGGTTTAAAACTGGACTGGAAGTGAATCGATGTGATATTGCGGCTACAGCCCTGAAAAAGCGACTAGCGAATGCAGCATGACCCATGCCCATCGAAAATCTGCGATGGCAAAGAAATAGATTCAGCAGCATCAGAAGTTCTCGCTCATATGCCCTGAATGCCTAAGATCGGTATATTTCTCGAACTGTCGTTGAAAAACTATTTGCATTATTCGGCTGCCGCGAATCTGCGCGAGCTGCTGCGGCCGCGGCCGCGCAGCTCTACGGAATCCCCGGCGGCAACCAGCTCGACGGCTTACCGCGCGCCCAGTTCGGCCGAAGGGCGGTGCTTGTTGGCCGTTCGGGGCAGACTGCAACTTGCGATTATTGGGTTCGGTGTTTGCAGTTTGGCGCAAGATCTGCCTTTTTACAATCCAAGGCTTGCTTGAAACAGCCACCGCCTCAAGAAAGTACACGACTCAAGTTGGAGAATTTAAAAAGGTTATCTGCCAATCTGGATCATGAGAAGCTCTCTCGCGCCATGTGTAGATGCGCATGGCCGTTTTCTATCGGATGGCGTGCCTACCGACGCCGCAGCGTGCCCGCAGCTTGAGTTAAAACCACAAAATTGGCACGTGTATATATATATATATATACATATATATGTCAGTTTTGTGGTATTAACAAAAACTGACTGATAAATGACAGTTTTGTTGTCTTAACAAAATGAATATACTATATACACATATATATATATATGTAGATATAGATATATGTATGTGTCACTTGTGTGGTCGGTAGGTCACAAAACTGATACATATAGCTCTCGTCTGGCTAGACTGGGTGGGGACCCCTGCGGCGGAGCTGAGCCCGAGAGGGCTGCGACAGAATGCAAGCGCACGAGTGTCTCACTCACTTTTGCGACACACGTGCGTTAGTCCTCGAAGGTATCCCAACACGAGCCTGCTGCTGCCACTGCCTGCTCACGCACGGCCTTTGTCCGGGCGGGCAGGCACACTCTGAAGCTGGCTCGATCTCAAAATCACAACTGCCGAAAAAAGAAAAATGGGACGGCGGTCGGGGCGGAGGTGGCTGCGCTTGAGGCCCCCCCCTCTCCCCTACCTGTCTGCGCCGCCTCCCGAGAGCTAAAGGGCAGCTCTCGTCTGGCTAGACTGGGTGGGGGCCCCTGCGGCGGAGCTGAGCCCGAGAGGGCTGCGACAGAATACAAGCGCACGAGTGTCTCACTCACTTTTGCGACACACGTGCGTTAGTCCTCGAAGGTATCCCAACACGAGCCTGCTGCTGCCACTGCCTGCTCACGCACGGCCTTTGTCCGGGCGGGCAGGCACACTCTGAAGCTGGCTCGATCTCAAAATCACAACTGCCAACCCCACCAGCCTTTCGGGAGGGCGGGCGGGCGCGAGCGAAGCTCCACACATCGGCGAAGCCGTGGTACACGAAGCCGTGGATCCTCCAGCTCGGCGCGCGGGCTGAAGTCAACCTCGAAACCGACGCTGGAGGTAGGCTTCCACGATGAGGGTCACTGCATATTTTACCCAGCCACCCTTCTTGGTCTGCAAGGTGACGGGCGACGCCGGCTGCGCCAGGGTCGGGGCCGGCGGCACGTCCACGACTGCAGACGCCATGGTGGTGGCGATATCCACGGCCCCGGCCTGGAGCTGCTCGGTCAGGTCATCTAGCAGCTCCACAGTCTTGTCGGCAGCGGCGGTGGCGGTCTTGTCAATGACGAGGTCGACGAACTCAACCGAGGCGTCCACCGCGGACGCCACAGCTGGGCCGACCACTTCTGCCACCTGCTCTATATGATCGGATAGGTTTGCCCAGACGAGTGAGGCGTTCTCGAACACAGTGACGACAGCCTCGGCAACATCTTGGGCACGAGTAGCCGCCGAAGTAACTGCATCTGCACCGCGACGGCCCAATCGATAGACACTGGCTACCGAGCGGTCCGCCGCATGCTCAAGGACTCCGAAAAAGATACTCGCCAGACAGTCCACGATCCAGTCGGGTCTATAGACTAGCAGAATCGCGAACACACTAAGGAGCGGCCAGGTCAGAAACTTGAAGTGCCTCCCGTCGAAGATGCTCTGGACGAAGTCGTCCAGCCAGAGGAGGCGCAGCAATGCCCACCACGATCCCGCAGACGCCCACCATGACAGCACCAGCCCGTAGCGGGCGGGCGGCTCGGCTTTGCCGGAGGTGACGGTCTTGACAAGGTGCTTCGGGACTGCGACGACCAAGGCATCCTTTGGGCCTCCCGCTTCATCGCCATCCCGCAGCGGTCCTGCGCACAACGTCTCCGGCATGATGCCGCCGAGCTCCTCCAAGGCATGCATTGCACGGGTGTAGGCACGTAACACTTTCAAAGGGTACGACTGACTCTGACGCGAAGCCACTTGCTTCGCATAATCTTGCTTTCCTTCAAAGACTGCTGCAACTGATTCTCCAAACGCTATCTTTCCTGCTGATACCTCGACCTTGCCCGCTGCGTCGAGCATGACCGTTGCCGACTGGCGCGGGCGCGCTGTCGAGGGTTTATCCGATGCAGGGCGGGCCGACATCCAAGCAGCTGAACTCCGCTCGAATGCGGCACAAAACTTCGGCAATGCTGGGCTCGAGATCGGACAAGGCTGCGGCAGCATTGGCCTCCTGGATGTAGTGTGCAAGAGAACGCTCTGAAGCCCATCTCCCATGGAACTTTACCCAAGCAATATTTCTGGTGCGCATAAACAGCTCGGTCGCTCCGCCCGCTCTAAGACCCGCTAGCGTGAACTGTGGGATCCCAAGCTGCTTGACGAGGCCCACGTGGATCTGCCGGAGGCCCGAGTAGCCAGAAGGGAAAACTGGGTCGTCAGGCCCCACTCGATGCATCCACCATTGAAGCCAGGCCACGGTGGAGGGGCGCGTCAGCAAGACCGTCTGTCTCTTGCCCAAGAAAGCTTTGTTTTTCGGACTCTCGATGACCAGCACAGCCTGATCTGGCGACTTCCTGCGGTTAAAGCGGACGTGCATACCCTTAAGGTTCGCGCCCTCCCCCGGCCTCAGTAGCCCGTCCATGGCCACCCGCACGAAGATGCTGCACTCTAGCAGCGCCAGGCACGGCGGGCGGGACAGGAGCAAAGCCTTGGCCAGCGCCCACCTCCGCAGCGTGCGCTGGATCTCCCGCGGGATGGGCGTGCGCGTCTGCGAGTCCTCGCCGAAGGCCCAGGACCTGACTGAGTCCCAAGCCCCGCCCAGCTGCCCTCTCAGGTCAGGGCGGCGCTGCTGCACCGCCAACACTGCGCACCTAGCTTCTGCGATCGGTCTCTTTTCATTGAACAAGTACTGAATCACCTCTATCAGACGCTTGACCACTCTGCCTCGGGAGGCGTCTGGCAGCCAGCGGTCCAGCCGGCCCCAGCCGTGCGAGCGGCCGTAGGCGGTCAGCTCCTCCGCTGCCTTCACGAGCCTCCCAGCGTGGGCTTCCCCGTGCAGCGAGGCCTGCAGATCACGCCGTTGAGGATGACCCGCAGCAGGACCCTCGCCAGGAAAGCCCAGCGTGCTGTCAAAGATAGCTGACACCCCGCGGCCCCACCTGCATCGGCGAGCCACGAAGTCTCGCCTCGGCGGCAGCCAGCGCGGCCGCGAGCGCCTGGGCAAACTCGGGCGTGTAGGCCGATGCCAGTGCCGCCCGCTTCTGCCAGCGCCCTGCAATCTTGACCGCGCCCTCCAGGTGCACGTGCTTGCACTTGCCCTGACAGCGCCTCCCAAGCCTCCGCAGCTCCGGGAAGTTGCCGAGCAGGTAGGTACTCTTCTTGTGCCTCGCCTCCGGCTCGTCGGGCGGCGCGAGACCGAACTGGCACATGTCGCACTCCACGAGGTACACGCCTTCACGGGCCATGAGTCGCTGCATGGCGGGCTGGCGAAACAGCCACGAGCGGCAGGGGGTTCTCGACCACCCACAGCCCGCCCTCCTCGCCCAGCGCGGTGCAGCCCGCTGCCGTGGTGAGGCCGAGGCTGTTGCCCTGGCGCTCAGCGGGCCGGGTGCCGTCGCCTTGTGGTCGGTCAGCCGTCCGCGTCCCCGGGCCGCAGTTCTGGTACAGCAGCCCGAACGTCGTGCACGGCGTCGCCCACACACCGACTCGCACCGCATGGGTGCGGATCTGAGCCAGTTCACGCCTCGCGTTCACCGCCAGCAGCAGGTCGCGCTCCGGTCTGTAGCCCTCGGGCGGGTAGGCGTCCAGCGGCGGCTCGATCCAGGCCCCGGCGGCAGCCCAGGCCCTCGTCACCTCGCCTTTCCCAGCAAAGTGCTCCCGCTTCTGCCAGCGCCTGGCACGGCCGCCCGGCACCGCCCAAGGCAGCGGGCTGCACGGCGGCGGAGCGCAGACCTCGGCAGCAGACGAGCCAGCAACAGCGCCGACTGGGCAGGGCGCCTCCTCCGCGCTGACGCCCTCGGGGGCCGCCTCTGCCCTGGCTTTGCCCTGGTCCGCCGCGGGCGCGTCGGGCGAGCCAGCAGCCCGCCTGGCCTCGGCGCGAGCGGCCGCCGCGCTCGCCGCGCGCCTGCTGGCCTCTATCCAGGCTGGCGGCGGGCCCGGCTCGGGCAGCGGCCGAAACCTGGACGGGGCGTCCGCCGGGTTGAAGTGCGTCCCGATCCAGACTAGAGCCACATGGCAACGGCAGCTCAGCAGGTAGGGCATGACGGTACGCAGAATGCCATTTAGCTTGAACGATGATGAGCGCCCCTTTCCAAACGCTCCTGCACACACACGGCTGTCGACCCCGCACACGAACGTGGTCCCTGCACTCTCCCGACCCCTCGAAGCCTCTTTCCCCTGTCTTCTTTCTGTGATGCCATTCGAGTCGTCGATCTGGTCCGAGCCCCTAGTCACGCCCACGACCTTCCGGGAGACGCCCTTCGAGTCGTCGAACTGTTTCGGAGCCCTACGCCCAGGACGGCCCGAACTCCCAAGACCTGCTGCACCCCCAAACGCTGGAGCCTCAGGGACCTCATTCAGCACCTTCTGGATGTTCTGGAAACCTCTACGTCTGATCTCGCCTTTCAGCGCCCGCATCTCCTGAAGATTTATGTGACTATGCTTTGAGAACCTACCTCCCCTCTGCACCTTCCAGTCGAAGCTCGCGAAGGCCTCGTTTATGTCACTCAAGGGCCTGCACATCCTGGTGGGAGCCAGGACCTGGTCGATCTCGTTCCAGTCGAGCCTCACGTGTTCACCTCTATGAGCCCCAACCCTGAAGAGCGCCCTGGAGATCTTACTGGGGACCTTCGCCGTGCAGGACCCGTACGAGTCCTCGGTCGCGTCGCTCGCCGAAACCTCGGGGTCCACGGGCCAACGGATGTGAGCAACTCCGAGGGCGAGGAGGGCGGCGGCGGCGAACAGCTCGTCTCGAATGTCTGCGGGAATCGTGACCAGATCTCGCTCGGAAGTCAGGCTTTCTAACCATGTGAACGAACGATGGAAGCAACCAAAGAGCTCGCGACGATGGCTGAATGGGTGAACGTAATTTGCAAGCAACATTCTGAACATCCCTTTTGAAATCTTTTTGCTCTCCAGAATGTCCAAGGTCAGCGAGGCCAAGATCCGCCGCTTGTGCAGCGGGCTGCCGACCTCGCCGGGCCCGTCTCTCACCTCCGTGCCCCAGGCGGTGAAGTCGGGCTGCTCGATAACGTCCTTCTCCACTGAGCGAGGCAGCCCGGCCTGCTCCCAGGCCTGCTTGGCCCGCTCGCCGATCTCCGTGTCGCGGAGGCCCTTGCCCCGCTCGCTGTCGCTGAACACCTGCACGGTCAAGTGATCGTCGAGGTAGTTGCCCTCCCAAGTCCGGCCGACAGGCACGGTGAGCTGGGCGTTCAACGACTCGGCAGGTGTCATGCACCCACTCTTCCGAAGGATGCTCACGTTCGTCTCCTGGCAGACGTCGCACGAGTTGGCGTCGCCCATGCCCCAGACGGTCAGCGCCACGAAGTAGTGCTGGTTCGGGTCCGGGGCCAGCTTCCCCAGCTGTCGGCCCTGCCAGGCCCGCCCGACCACGTTCCGCGACTCCGTGCCCTGCGGCCGCTTCACCTGGTAGAAGTAGGTCTTCAGGTCGTACACGGTCCCCCTGACGTGCTCCGACGGCGAGTTCAACCTCAGCAACTTCAGCTGCTCTCCCGACGGCAACTGCAGCCAGGCGAGGCGCTCCTCAGTCGCATTCTGAGGACGCCTATCTTGAATCAGACGGTCCCACTTCTCGCTGTGCTCGACCGCGAACCAGCCCGACGCCAGAGGGCACCCAGCCTTGTCGCGCGGCACGTCGCAGGCCGGGACGAGGGTCCCCATCCCGCGCTCCAGGAGGTCCTTCACCAGCTTCAGCTCGTTATCCTTCGAGATGCGGTGGCACCTCCTCGGCAAGGGCGCCGGCCAGGCCTCGGGAGCCAAGCAGCGGTCCATGTAGCTGACGTACTCCGCGAGCTGCTTGCCCGTCAGGTGGTCAGCAGGATCGCAGCCTGGCCCAGGGGTCTTCAACTTCACACGGTCGGGCTGGACCTCCAACGCACGCGCCAGTGTGTCCGCCGACAGCTGTCCTGCTTGCATATCCCAACCAGGTTCGGTATCTGGGCGCTGCTGCCGCTCGTACGCCTCACCGGGTAGAGATGCTAATTCGGAAGCCAACTTCTGTAGCCTCCCCAGTCCTCGTGCTGCGTGAGCGTCACGTCCAGCAGCACGGCAAAACTCGAACACATCCTGAAAGAGGTTCTCCGCCGCCACCCGTCGTGCAGGAGACCAGCGGAGGTCAGGGTAGGCTGCCGCTGCCTTCGGGCAGCCGCACTCCCAGTAGGAGAACATTGAGACGAGCACGTTCGTGAGATGCTGGGCCCTCTCGGTCATCCGCAACTGCTTCCGACCAACGGGGTCCGCCTGCTCCCTCGACGCGCGCACCGCCACCTCCACGAACGGCAGCGGCATGGGGAAAAGCCTCTCAGGATCTGCTGAGCTGGACAGCCCACTGTCCAGGTTAGATTCGCACTTGCGTGTCGCATTGCGGTGCCAATGCCAAAACCTCCCAAACGGCGTGCCTCTGAGGAACTGGCCGCAGCGCCAGAAGCCCCATCTCCCCAGACACGCACCTGCCCTCAAAGGGGGCGGCCCGCTCAGGCCCCCTCCTTCTTGGGCTTATTCTTGTACTTGCTCTTCGGGCCCTTGTCGTTGGCCCCCGCTCCCGCGTCGGCTCCCTGGGCGCCCGACTCCTCCGGGGTGGCCACCAGCCCGCCGCGCTGCTTCACCTTGGACTCCAAGGCCTCCAGCTCCGTGATGTAGGCCGCCACCACCTCCGTCTCGAACTCGTCCCCTGCGAAGCCCCGGCGGCTGTAGGGGTCGACCAGGCCCGACAGCGGCCACGCCGCCTTCCACGAGCCCTGGTTGATCGCCACCTGCTCCAGGGCCTTCATGATCTGCACCAGCTGCCCGTGCGCCTCGTCGAACTTCTCGTTGTCCATGTACTCTAGGACCGCGACCAGCATCGCGTACGTCTTCTTCAGGTCGTACAGCTTGCCCCACGGGATGTGCCTCTTCCCGTAGTCCAAGTACGTCCAGGCCATGCCGTGCTGCACGCCGAGCGCCCGCTTGACCTCGGCCCTGAACGCGCGCACCACTCGAAGAGGGTGGCGCTTGACCCGCCGCCTGAGGCGTCTCATGCCCCGCACGGCCTTGCCTGCCTTCCCGACGCTGCCCAATCCACCGATCGCCTCGTCCTCGTCGCCCGACGAGCTCTGCTTCTTGCCCGTCTCGAGCCGCTCCAAGACCTCGAGCATCCGAAGCTGCAGCAAGCTCTGCAACCCGTTCGGGTCGAGGCCGGCCGCCGCCGCCGTCGCGCCGCCGCCGCTGGAGCCCGCCTGCTGCCCCGCGGGCGCGCGGGGCGGGGCCTCCTCGTCGCTGCTCGACAGGAGGCGCCGCCGCTCGCTCCGGCCTCCCGCGGCTCGTGGCGCCTGCCCGGCCGACGGCGCCGCGCGCCCGTCGCGCGGGTCGGCCTCGGCCTCCGACTCCGACGAGCTGTCCTCCTCGGCGGCGGGGGCCGCCGACTGCAGCCGTCTCGCTGCCCGCGCGACGAGCTGCTCCAGGCCCGGGAGGCCCGCGCCCGCTCCGGCCGCGCGGAGCAGCGCCCGCTGCCCCAGCGCCGCCGCGGCCGCCCCGCCTCCCGGAGCGCCCTGCGGCAGCGTCTCCGTCGGCGGCGGTCTCGGCACCTCCGCGTCCTCGGTGGACGTGTGGATGCCGCCGCCTGCCGCCACCAGCCCGGCCTGGAGCGCCTCGAGCTCGAACCTCCTCTCGCCGAAGTGCATGTAGTCGTCCCCCCACCCCTCCGGCGCTGCGTCGCGAAGCCGACGCTGGGGCACGACAACGAACCCCACCTGCACCTCGTCACCCGCACGGTCTCTCACCGCCGCCTCGTAGGCGGCGCCACCCACGGCTCGGGCTGCGACCGCGGGGATCGCCAGGGAGATGTGGGCCTCGTGGACCTCCACCACGAAGCCCCCCACGTTGATAGCCTGCCGTCGGCCGGCCTCTCCGCCCGCCACGCGCGCGAAGGCCAGGCCGCCTGGGGCCCAGGCCATGGCGCTTGCACCCGCGCAGCTGCCAGAGCCAGCCAGCTGCGCTTGAGGCCCCCCCCTCTCCCCTACCTGTCTGTGCCGCCTCCCGAGAGCTAAAGGGCATATATATAAGAGTTGAACAGTTGGCTTCCAGCTTCTCTCTACATCTCGATAGTAAGACTTCTCGCGCCACGTGTGGGTGCGCATGGTCCTGTTGCAGCTATTGGTACACATGAACCTGATGTAGCTGCTTGAAATCCAGATGAAATCGAAAAAAATCAACATGCACACCAAAATATGACATAATGCGAATAGTTGTTCGGTGATAGACCGAGTAGCCGACCGATATCAGCCCTCTTGACTCTCGAAGCTGATGTTATCGATACTGCTGAAGCTATAATCACATCGAATCTTTGCAGCTGCCCTACAGGCCGAGATAAAGCCGACAGCCAGAATACGCACCTCAAATTTGCAGAGTGCGAACGGTGTTCGGGCCGCCGCGCGGGTAGCAGACCGATCCCAGGGGCCTCGATGCTTCAGACTCGCGCTCCTGATCAGTTCCTGTCGAAAGGTGTGCTTCCCAGCTCCGTAGCTTTGTGTACGGCCTGACCCGCGAACAGAGGCATCTCAGGCAATAATAAAAGTAACCCTAAAGTAACCTAAAAGTAGCTTTCGGCCAAATTGCTAAAGTAGGTGGTCCAGTAGGTGGCCAAGTAACCCTCGGGTCAGCTTAAAGTAACAAAGTAAGTTTGTCAGATGGCCCGTGTTTTTCTTGAGGAAAAAATCGGCATGCATACCAGCGCTTCACACTAACGACTCGCCGATGAACCAAATCGGGCATTTCACGCCGTCCGGCCCAGACGGGACGGGCGAGGAGGGCCGAGGCATAAAGGAGAGACAGGGGGGAGTTGAACGAGGGGTGTAGATGGAGGGCGGATTCCTCTCCCCCCACTGTGCGCGCCTTCTTCCTCGGCCTTTTATCGCCCCCCCCCGCCCCCTCCATTCCCGCCCCAATGACTCCCCCGATGCTCGTCGGGAGCCCACCTCTTGGACCCTCGTCGGACGACGCGCGCGTTGTTGGAATGTAGGGAGGCGTTTCTGTTGTCGTGCATTCCCTACTTTTCGACGCGGCCTGACCTACCCATTCACCCCCTCCCCCATACAACTCCGCCGGGCATCATTTCTGGACGGGCTGGAGGGGGGGGGGGGGCGCGAAGCGTCGAGGATCATCTGAACGAGGCACCTCCCTACGCGATGGCCGCCAAGCACGGTGTATATTCCGCTAGCGTTGTCCTGTTTTCTCCCTTCGACAGCGATGCACTCGGCCTGCGCGGCGCAGGCGGTGAACCACCCAGTCGAAAGACTGGCACCCTACAGCCGATATGCCACGCACGCTCCAAGCGCAGAAACGGCATTCGCCATATTCCAAGGCTGGGCACCTGGGAGGGTACACCGAACGCTGGGATCAAGCACAAGCAGGGAACCAATCGAACCTACAACGGGCGCGGCATTTCGGCGGCCCTCCGAATGGGCCTAGCTAGCGGCCTGCTGCCTGGGGAGTGCCGGCGTCACGCGGTCCAGGAAAGCCGGGTGCAAGAGATCCTTCTCTTTCTAGCTTGTGGCGGCCCGCAACTCCTTGATCTCCACCTGCACGGAGGCGCGAGTCTCGTCGAGGTTCCTCTTGCTCGTGAAGACCGCAAGCAAGCACGCCTCGGCCTTCGCAGCGTTCGCGTCGTTGATGGCCACGTTCGCCCGAGTCGCCCTCCCGTCGCTGATCTTCTCGCCAACGATCTTCGCGTCGGCTTCCAGGGCAGGGCGCTCATCTCCTCGCGGGCGCAAGGGTCGCGGCTGGCCCCTCCCCCGCCCACGTGCCCACCCTCCTCCGCCCTACCTCAGGTGCCACCCTCATCCCGCCCATCTCCCATTGGGAAAGTTACGGTGTTAGGGTTGGGGTGTCAGGGTTAAGCTTCGGGCGGCAGGATCAGTGGGTAGCGCGGTGCAGTCGCGGAGCTAGGGTTTGGGTGTTACAATTCAAAGGGTGGTGATAGGGCTATGTATGAGGCGTTAGGGCTAAGGTTAAGGAGTCAGGGTAAAATGGCATGGATATGGCGTCGCGGTTATGGTGTAAAGTTAATGCGTCAAGATTATGGCGTTACGGTCAGGGTGGTCGGGTTACGGTGGTAGGGCCAGGGCAAGGGTGTCAGGGCAAGGGATGTCAGGGCCAGGGCGCCAGGATAGGGGCCGGGTGTTTCGAGGGTAAGGGCGTTCAGGCCTGTAGTTGCGGTTATGGTGGCATGGCCAAGGTTGGGGTGGCAGGGTTAAAAGCATGGCGCTCGGACTAGGATGCTAGGGTTCGGCTGACAGGGTACGGTTGCACTGGGGCTAGAGGGTGAGAATATGGTGTCCGAGTTGGGGCTGTGCAAGCGTAGGGGTCGGGGTTGGAGTGCCAAGTTTAAGGTTAAGATAATCGTGTTATCAGTTTAGGGTAATGGCGTTAGGATTTGCGTTCGGGTGTCAGGGTCGGCAAGGTTGATTCGAAGTGCAATGGGGATTGCGATAAGGTGGAGCGAAGGCGGGCGCGGTCCTTCAGCAGCACGCTCTTGCGCCCCAGGATGCGGTTGGGCTCGATCGAGCCCAAGGTCTTCTAGGCGCGCTCCAGCAGCTGGGCCCCGGTGACTTTTTTTCGAGGCCATCCGCCCACGACTCCAGGAGTTTTTGTCGAGGCCCTTGAGGAGGACTGGAGGAGAGGAAGGAGTGAGGAGGAAAGAAAACAATGTGGTTTAGGAAGAGAAGAAAGAAGGAGCAGGAGAAGCAGAAGGAGGAGAAGGAGGGGGAGGATCAAGAAAGGCATCGTTATCTCTGCAAAAAAAAATATGTTTGACTCCAACTCTCAAAGCAGACCGAGTTCGGGCATCTAGATATTTGAGACTAGCGCGTCTGATGATTTACTTCCGATCGCCGTGCCGAACAGCTCAGTAGCTCATCTGCAGCTCGAGTAATCTCAAGAAAGTTATCGTTACCTGTCTAAACAATTAGCAGAGTACGAACAGTTTTTCTGACCCAGCTCTGGTCGCAGACCGAGTTTGGGCATCTAGATACTTTAAACTAGCGCTTCTGATGATTTCCTTCCGATTGCTGTGACGAACAGCTCAGTAGCTCATCTTTAGCTCGAGCTCAATCAAGAAAACCATCAACATCTCTCAAAAAATAGCAGAGTACTAATAGTTTCTCGGACATTTCTGGTACCAGACCGAGTTCGGGCATCTAGATACTTCAGGCTTGCGCACCTGATTATTATTGTTCGATTGCTGTACCGAACAGCTCTGTAGCTCATCTGCAGCTCGAGTTACATCCAGAAACTCATCACCATCACCAAAAAAATAACAGCATACAAATGATGTTACAGACCCAGCTCTGCTAGCAGACCGGATTCGGGCACCTAGATACTTGAGACTAACGCGCCTGAGGGTTCTGGATGACTTGGGTGGGCCTGTCAGCTCTGTAGCTCTTCTACATCTCGAATTCAGTTGGGAAAACCGACAGTGCCTTCCAAGATGACACTAAACAGCCCATCCCGCCAGAGTGCTTTTTGGCAGAAATATCTCCCCGATCGACCTGAGATTGAGATGGCGAGCGGGAATGAGATCGTATAATGAGAAAAATACTACAGCTCCAACGAATTTTCAAACTGGGAGCCCGCGGTAAACCATCGACCTTGGTTGACGCTGGTAACTCGTAGAGCTTCGGGCGCCGCAATCCCGCATTCCGCGCGCGCGAGAGTGCTGTTTCATGGCAAAGAACTGGAGAAGAAGAAGCATTAAGGAGAAAGAGGATAGAGGCGGCTAACCAAGAGTTGAAGGAGGAGAAGACGAAGCAGCAGGCGGAGAGGAAGGGGTGGAGGAAGAGAAGGATGACGAGCAGAAGGCGGAAGGGTGGAGGGAAGAAGAGAGAGGGTGATGATGATGATGAGGAGGAAGATGAGAAGAAGGAGGAAGTTCAGGCATCTAGATACTGGAGACTAGCGCTGCTGATGAGTCTCCTTCGATTCCTGTGCCTAGAAGCTCTGTAGCTCATCTGCAGCTCGAGTCAGATTAAGAAACTTATCATTACCTCAAAAATTGTACCCGCCGAGATAGCACTGAACAGCCAATCCCGCCCACATGCTTTTTGACAGTAACAGGTACCAATCGACCTCCGATTTTAAATGGCGAGCGAGAATCAGATCGAAGCAAAAAATACTAGAGCCCGAACGACTTTTCGAACTTCGAGACATCGAAATAAAACCAAGCAAAAGCATCAAAACTTCCGTCGACATGTTTTGGCCAACTAGCCCCCCAGCGCGGGAACTACTCTGCTAGCTTCGCTGCTAACGATCTCCGGGAAGCCCTACAAGTCATTCTAAGAAATTCAATTCAAATGCGTTTAAAAAAAGGCAGAACTTACTTTCGTCGAGATTCTTTTTGCCAGGTAGCCCAGCGGGCTGGAGGTACTCTCCAGCTTCGCCGACAACGCTCTTAGCTCTAGGTGGCCCCCGTTGCTATTCAGCAGACTGAACGGTCGTGACGCACTTGAGTGCCTTTTTTAGTTAGCGCAGAACTGCGCCACGCACCGTCAGAACTCAGTTTAAGCTGTGCATGGATGCGTCGCACGCGTACGACCCAGTTTTAGATCGCTGGCAAACCTTTAAAACGAGAAACGACGCTTTCGAGGGCTGTCAAGGGCTTCGCGCACCCTGGAGCCACGCGTACTGGGAAACGATAGGAAGCCACGATCGGAGACACACTGCCGGCACCAGCAAGCAGCTGCGGCGAGCGTGCACAAATGCGCGTGAAACTGCGGCGCTACACGCGAAAGCTAGGAGCCATGCTCCCGGACACGCTGCCGGCACCGGCAAGTAGCTGCGGCGGGCGTGGACAACCGCGCGTGGAAGTGCGCCGCTGCGCGCGTTCGCGCCGGCTTCTTCTCTAAGAACCCAACCAAGAAGCTATCCGGAAGCACAACGTTCTGCAGAAGCGCTTTGCGCACTCTGGAGACACGCGCATTGGGAAAGCTCCTGGACCTGCTGGAAACTCACGCAGATCTCTACAGCAATTCTGGACCAGCGAGCGTGGCAGTTCCGCCCTGACTCATACTCATCACCTTGCGGTTTCTTCTGTCGAACCTTTCTGCTGCAAGCAGCTGCCCGGAAACAATTTAACGACATGCTCAGGTCGATTCGCGAGCCCCCGATCTTCGCCCTGGGGCCGCGCGCGCACCCGGGGACTCGTCTCCCGGGCCACAACCCCAGATTTCCGCTCCGGAGCCACGCACGCGCCTCTGGATCCCTCCCTCCAGGCAGCGCGTTGCGTAAACCGCTTAAGCGTGCGCGGAAGCGACCAAAGCGCGTGCGTGAGCGGCTGCGCAGTGAAACGCTGCGCACACTGGGAGCCGGCGGTACACCGTCAACCAGGTTTTTGTTGCGGTTTGCGGTGTCGCTATGCAGGCCCTCATGGGGCAGCGAGCAGGCTCCAAAGAGCAAGGAAAAACGACGATCTCATACAAGCGACCTGCTTTGAGGCAACTGCACTGTCGATCAGAGCTACGAGTGACCTACTTTGAGGCACCAAGTAACAAGCCAAACGGTAGAATGGCACTCTAAAACGCCTGTACGGCCCCACTAACAGGGGCCCCGTCACGCCGTCACGCAATGTCAAGCACTCCAAACGAGGCCGAAAGTGAGCAGTAGTCCCGATCACCACATGCATGAATTGAGCAGACACAGTGCACCGCGATTGCCGAGCCAGGGTGGCCGAGGCATCAGAATTGACAAGTGCCGAGCCAGCGTGGCTTAGGCATGTCAAGATTAGCTCCAAGTCGTGAACGACAGCATAACGATATTCCATCACGCAAGTCATCCAAAGTCGACCCTCCAAACGAGGATCAGAAAGGAGGTTACCCGAGAATACCGAGCCAGGCTGGCATAGGTATGTGATATGTGCGAGACAAAACAACAGGAGAATATTATTAGTCAGCAGCAATGAACTGAAGAGTTTCCCAGACCATGATCGCGAGCCTGGCCGCCGCTTCAAGCTCGCACTCAGTCACTGACGATCGCGGGTCCAGGCCAAACGAAGAATGGGCGACACACAGCCCCACGATATCAAGTCCGAAACAGAACATAGTGCAACGAGACTGCCGAGCCAGGATGGCTGAGGCATCAAGAAGAAACGTGCCGAGCCAGTGTGGCTTAGGCATGCCGAAACACACACAGGACCGAGAAAGATGTCAGAATTGGCTCTCCAAACGAGGCCAACAAGATCGTGGGCGACACACAGCCCCAAGATATCACGTCGAAAACCGAACACAAGTACAATCGATCAAACAAATTACATAAATACAATTGCACAGATTCACAGCATGAATGTTTACCTGGACAATCACAGACTTGCATGAATTAGACGGTATCCTGAGCATTCTGCCTATTCTGAACCTCCATTAGCATGTTCTCGACCGTCGCGAAAGCCTTCTGAACCTCCATTATGATGTTCTTCTCCCATTCTGAGAGAAGACCTGCTGGACCCGATGAACCGCCAGCAGCATCACGCGAAACAGAATCATGCGACGCGGTCTCGTCAACGTCCTTGCGCAAAGCAGTGTCAGACGAAATGTCAGATGACAGAACATCACACGAAGCAATATCGTGCGAAGTACCAGCGACCACAAAAGAAGAACCAACCGAAGCATCGCACAAAACAAAATCATGCAACCCGGTCTCCTCAACGTCATTGTGCAATGCTACCTCATGCGAAATATCAGACGGAGTCGCATCACGTGAAACAGCACCCGCGGCGGCAAAAGGAAAACGAGCAGGAGCAATAACATGCGAACCCTCGATGGGTCTCAGCCTCGCTTGAAGGGGTCTCCCATAGCAAACCACTGAGGACCGATCATCAAGCAGGACACGCCTAGATGAAGAGCTCTGGTCAGCACACGTCTGAAAAGATAGCAAACATGAAGCGAGAGCACTGGACCTCTGATAACCAGAAGCCTCATAGTCAACATCCTGGGCCTTTCGGGTCTGCCTCACGGGCTCCCCAAGGACAGCATCCTGCCCCGACTTGCCATCACCTGCCACAAAATCACCGCAGAGATCCAGCGAAGGAGTATTCTGTGAAGCAGTCTCCTCAACGCCTCTATCCTGCGAGCTATCTTGCGAACTATCATGCACCACAGTCTCCTCAACCACCTCCTCAGTCAGTATCATCGTGTACAACAACAGCATGCGAAATATCACCAGACATAAAAAAAGGAACGAACAGAAGCAATATCGTGCAAACCCTCCTGTGGACAGGCCGCATTGTGTTTCGTGCTTACAACAACGACCGGCGCAGGGCGGTCCAAGTGAGAGAAGTCAATCGCAACTTGACGGTACGCCACAAGTCTCAGGCGTCTCATTTTTCGCTTCCACGATGTCGAAGGCTTACCTGGACAATCATAAAATTGCATAAATTGAGCAGAGTACAACACATCATGAGGCCACACCATCGAAAGCAATGGGGGCCCACAACACCAGTGTGTACACTCAGCGAAATCACCGTGCACAGCATGTGGAACCAAAGACTCCTTACTGCACAATCAGCTCGAGACTTGAGCCAAAATGGCTCAAAACACCGAACCAGTGCCTGGATAACAAGGGAAGAGCGATCTCGAATGTCAGCTCAAAAACTAGCAAAATGTTGGTTAATTCGAGATTTATACGACGTCGGTTCCTCCACGACTTTTGACAATAATATTGCAGCTACAGACCTGAGAACTGGGCGCCGGCGGTAAACCGTCAAGCTTTGTTACCGCCGGGGACTCGTAGAGCTTCCTGACAGATGTGGAGAAAAATTCCAGAGAACGACTAGTTGTTCAGCCCAAGCCATTTCAGACCTATCAAGATGACTCTAACAAAAAACGAACAGTTTGGCAACTCAGCTCGAGTATCAAACCGACTTCAGACCTCTGATCGGTTCCTGTGATTACCAGCCCTGCAGCCCCCCTGCAGCCCGAGTTAAGTGCAGAAAACCGACAGCACCTCTCAGGATGACTCGAATAATACAATAGCTTCGCGAACCTAGTTCGAGCAGCAAGCTCTCGGTTTGACAGACGGACGCGCATGATGTCTCCAAATCGATTTCTGTGACCAGCAGCACTGTAGCACTCCCCCAGCACGAGTTAAGTGCAGAAAACCGAGAGCACTTCTCGAGATAACTCAAAGAATACGAATAGTTTCGCAAACCTAGCTCGGGCAGCAGGCCGAGTTCAGAGCTCTCGATCCAACAGATGAACGCGCCTGATGATTCCCAATCGATTTCTGTGACTACGAGCTCTGTAGCTGCCCTACAGCCCGAGTTGAGTACAGAAAACCAAGAGAGTCTGCTACGATAACTCGAATAATACGAATAGGTTTGCGGACCTAGCTCGGCTAGCAGACCGAGTTTAGACCTCTGGATTTAACAGGCGAACGCGCCTGATCATTCTGAATCGATTAGCTGTGCTTACCAGCTCTGTAGCTGTCCTGAAGCTCGAGTTATCTTCAGAAAACCGACAACGCGTATCAAGATGACTCGAAACAGCCGATCCCGCCGGATGCTTTTTTGCAGGAATATCTACCCGATCGAGCTGAGATCAAGATGGCGAGCGGGAATAGGATCGAATATAATCGGAAAAAATACTAGAGCTCTAACGAATGTTGAAAATTCGAGAACCAAATTTTCAACCGACCAAAGGTCAGCAAAAGGTCCGTCGAGATTTTAGCTCTACGAGTTATTCGACAGGCAGGCGTGTCATAACCGACCAGACGTGAGAAAAATACTGGCTCTCGAAAGGAATTGTCAAATCTCTCAGAATCTTCGAAAAAAAACCGACCCCAGGTCGTCACATTGTCCGCCTGGGCCGGGTGGGCCAACTGGGAGCCGGCGGTAAGCCGTCAATCAGGTTTTTGCGGTCTTTGCCGTGGGATCCTCCAGCACATGCAAGCAGCGGTGCTCCCCGCGGCGAGCGTGTGAGACGCTATCTATAACAGACGCAATCTGCGAGATTGCGTGAATTAGCTTCGAGGCGGCCGTTAACTCAAAGACCGTCACGGTTGACTCCCTATCGAGGCCAAACGCCTCTTCGGCAATCACGTGACACTGGGCGCCGGCGGTGAACCGTCAACCTTGGTTACCGCCGGAAGACTCGTAGAGCTTCCTAGCTCGACTTAAGTTGAGAAAACCGACAGCACCTACCAACATTCCGACTCATAGTGAATATTTTCTGACCTCTGAATGCGACAGGAAGACGCGTCTGATATCTGCGTATCGACTCCTGTCATTACCAGCCCTGCAGCCCCCCTACAGCCCGAGTTAAGTGCAGAAAACGGACAGCACCTCTCATGATGACTCGAACAATACAATAGTTTCGCAGACCTAAGAGCAGCAGAGCGAGTTCCGAGCTCTGGATTCGACAGGCGGACGCGCCTGATGTCTTGAAATCGATACCTGACCACCAGCACTGTAGCCCTCCTCAGCGCGAGTTGAGTGAAGAAAACCGAGAGCACTTCTCAAGATGACTCGACCAATACGAATAGTTTCGCGATTCTAGATCGGGCAGCAGATCGAGTTCATAGCTCTGGATTTGACAGACAAACGCAACTGCTGATTCTGGATCAGTTTCTGTCAATATCAGCTCTGTAGCTGTCCTACAGCTCGAGTTAGTACAGAAAACCGAGAGCTCATGTCAAGATGACTCGAATAATAGAAATAGCTTTGCGGAACTAGCTCGGCTGGCAGACCGAGTTCAGACCTCTGGGCTCAACAGGCGAACGCGCCTGATAATTCTACATCGATTAGCTGTGCTTACCAGCTCTATAGCTGTCCTAAAGCTCGAGTTATGTTCAGAAAACCGTCAGCCCGTATCAAGATGACTCAAAACAGCCGATCCCGCCACAGTGCTTTTCGATAGTAATATTCACCCGATCGAGCTGAGATCAAGATGGCGAGCGGGAATAAGATCGAATATCACGGGAAAAAATAGTAGATCTCTAACGAATGTTCAAATTTTCAGAACAAAATTTTCAAACGACCAAAAGTCACCAAAAGTTCCGTCGAGATTTTTCGAGCCAACTAGCTCTCCAGCGCGTCCGAATTACTCTTAAGCTTCCAGCTGCTAGCTTAGGGAAGCTCTACGAGTCACAGACAAAAGCAACTGATGATTCTGAATCGGTTTCTGTAAGTATCAGCTCAGTAGCTGTCCTACAGCTCGAGTTAAGTATAGAAAATCGAGAGCGTCTGTCAAGATGACTCGAATAGTATGAATAGGTTTGAGGACCTAGCTCGGCTAAGAGACCAAGTTCAGACCTCTCGATTCAACAGACGAACGCGCCTCATCATTCTACATCGATTAGCTGTGCTTACCAGCTCTGTAGCTGTTCTAAAGCTCGAGTTATGTTCAGAAAACCATCATTACGTGTCAAGATGACTCGAAACAGCCGATCCCGCCACAGTGCTTTTCGATAGTAATATTCACCCGATCGAGCTGAGATCAAGATGGCGAGCGGGAATGAGATCGAATATCACGGGAAAAAATACTAGAGCTCTAACGAATGTTCAAATTTGAAGAACATAATTTTCAACCAAGCAAAAGTCACCAAAAGTTCCGTCGAGATTTTCTTGCCAACTAGCTCTCCAGCGCGCCGGAATTACTCTTACGCTTCCAGCAACTGGGCGCCGGCGGTAAACCGTCAACCTTTGTTACCGCCGGGGGACTCGTAGAGCTTCCTGACAGTATATAATGTGGACAAAGATTCCAGAGAACGACTAGTTTTTCAGCCCAAGCGATTTCAGACCTCTGACAATGACTCTAACACACCAAAAAAAAAAAAACAAAAAAAAAAAAAAAAAAAAAAAAAAAAAAAAAAAAAAAAAAAAAAAAAAAAAAAAACGAACGGTTTGGCAACCCAGCTCGAATATCAAACCGAACCCAGCTCGAATATCAAACCGAGTTCAGACCTCTGAATGCGACAGGCGGACGCGTCTGATGTCTGCGAATCGACTCCGGAGCTCTGGATTCGACAGGCGGACGCGCCTGATGTCTCCAAATCGATTTCTGTGACCAGCAGCACTGTATCCCTCCCCCAGCAAGAGTTAAGAGCAGAAAATCGAGAGCACTTCAAGATGACTCGAATAATACGAATAGTTTCGCGAACCTAGCTCGGGCAGCAGGCCGAGTTCAGGGCTCTCGATTGAAAAGACGAACGCGCCTGATGATTCCCAATCGATTTCTGTGACTACGAGCTCTGTAGCTGCACTACAGCTCAAGTACAGAAAACCGAGAGCGTCTGCTACGATGACTCGAATGATACGAATAGGTTTGCGGACCTAGCTCGGCTAGCAGACCGAGTTCAGACCTCTGGATTTAAGAGACGAACGCGCCTGATCATTCTGAATCGATTAGCCGTGCTTACCAGCTCTGTAGCTGTCCTAAAGCTCGAGTTATCTTGAGAAAACCGACAGCGCGTATCAAGATGACTTGAAACGGCCGATCCCGCCGCGATGCTTTTGGCAGTAAAAGGTACCCGATCGAGCTGAGATCAAGATGGCGAGCGGGAATAAGATCGAATATCACGGGAAAAAATACTAGAGCTCCAACGAATTGTTCAATTTCGAGAACAAAATTTTCAACCGACCAAAAGTCAGCAAAAGATCCGTCGAGATTTTTCTTGCCAACTAGCTCTCCCGCGCCCCGAAATTACTGGGCGCCGGCGGTAAACCGTCAACCTTTGTTACCGCCGGGGGGCTCGTAGAGCTTCCTGACAACATATAATGTCGGAAAAAAATTACAGAAAAAATAGTTGTTCAGCCCAAGCAATTTAAAAAAACCTTCGGATGCAACAGCCGAACGCCCCCGATGCTTCTGGATTGTCTTCTGCACGAGCTCTCTAGCTCTCCTACAGCCCGAGTTACGTGCGTATATCGACAGCACCTCTCAAGATGTCTCGAACAATACGAATAGTTTGGCAAACCTTGCTCGAATATCAGACCGAGTTCAGATCTCTGTATGGGACAGACGGACGCGTCTGATGTCTCTGAATCGATTCCTGTGATTACCAGCCGTGGAGCCCCCCCTACAGCCCGAGCTCAGTGCAGGAAGCCGACAGCACCTCTCAGGATAACTCCAACAATACGAATAGTTTCGCAGAACTAGTTCGGGCAGCAGAACGAGTTCCGAGCTCTGAATGTGAAAGGCGGACGCGCCTGATGTCTCCGAATTGATTCCAGCGATGACCAGCCATGCAGCCTACAGCCCGAGTTAAGTGCAGAAAACCGACAGCATCTCTCAAGATGACTCGAACAATACGAATAGTTTCGCGATTCTAGATCGGGCAGCAGACCGAGTTCAGAGCTCTGGATTCAACCGACAACGGCCACTGATGACTCTGACCCAGATTCTGTACGCATGAGCTCTGTAGTTGTCCTGTAGCTCGAGTTAAGCACAGAAAATCGAGAGCGTCTGTCAAGATGACTTGAACAATACGAATAGGTTTGCGGACCTAGCTCGGCTAGCAGACTGAGTTCAGACCTCTGAGTTCAACAGGCGAACGCGCCTGATTATTCTGAATCGATTAGCTGTGCTTACCAGCTCTGTAGCTGTTCTAAAAGCTTGGGTTATCTTGAGAAAACCGACAGCGCGTATCAAGATGACTCGAAACGGCCGATCCCGCCGCGATGCTTTTTTGCAGAAATATTTCCCCGATCGAGCTGAGATTAAGATGGCGAGCGGGAATAAGATCGAATATCACGGGAAAAAATACTAGAGCTCAAACGAATTGTTCAACTGGCGCCGGCGGTGAACCGTCAACCTAGTCACCGCCGGGAACCTCGTAGAGCTCCTTCCACGCGTGAGAGAGCTCAGAGTCGAAAGAGAGAGCTTCTGGAGCCATTTCTCGAAAAATTGAACATTGATTTTTTTCATGTCGAGATGAAGTTGGTTCCTCCAAGTGTTTTGGTAGTAAATCTGCGCCTACAGAGCTCATATTAAGACGGAGAGGCCTTCATATTCGTTCACAGGTGCGAAAAATCTGCTTTCTCAAAATGAATTGTCAAATATCTTTCAAATATTCGCAAAACCACCCAAAAGTTGTCACATTGTCCTTTCTGGCCAGGTCGACCAACTAGCTCCACCCCGCGCCGGAATTCCTCTAGCTCATCGATGACGAAGAGCTCTACGAGGTATTTCGAGAACAAACTTTTCAACCGACCACAAGTCAGCGTCGAGATTTTTCTTGCCAACTAGCTCTCCAGCGCCCCGGAATTACTCTTAGCTTCCAGCAATAACTTGCTAAGGGAAGCTCTACGAGTTATAACTTGCCCAGGGAAGCTCTACGAGTCACTGGGCGCCGGCGGTAAACCGTCAACCTTTGTTACCGCTGGGGGACTCGTAGAGCTTCCTGACAACATATAATGTCGAAAGAAATTACACAGAAAAAATGTTTTTTTCAGCCCAGGCAGTTTGAGACCTCTCGGATGCAACAGCCGAACGCCCCCGATGCTTCTAGATTGTCTTCTGTACAAGCTCTCTAGCTCTCCTACAGCCCGAGTTACGTGCGTAAATCGACAGCACCTCTCAAGATGACTCGAACAATACGAATAGTTTGGCAAACCTAGTTCGAGTATCAGACCGAGTTCAGACCTCTGCATGCGACAGGCGGACGCGTCTGATGTCTCTGAATCGTTCCCTGTGATTACCAGCCCTGCAGCCCCCCCTGCAGCCGAGTTAAGTGCAGGAAATCGACAGCACCTCTCAGGATGACTCGAACAATACGAATAGTTTCGCGGACCTAGTTCGGGCAACAGACCGAGTTCGGAGCTCTGGATTCCGCAGGCGAACGCGCCTGATGTCTCCGAATCGATTCCAGTGATTACCAGCCATGCAGCCCCCCTACAGCCCAAGTTAAGTGCAGAGAACCGACAGCATCTCGCAAGCGACTCGAACAATACGAATAGTTTCGCGCTTCTAGATCGGGCAGCAGACCGAGTTCAGAGCTCTGGATTCAACAGACAACGGCCACTGATCATTCTGAATCAGATTCTGTACGCATCAGCTCTTTAGCTGTCCTGTAGCTCGAGTTAAGTACAGAAAACCGAGAGCGTCTGTCAAGATGACTCGAATAATACGAATAGGTTTGCGGACCTAGCTCGGCTAGCAGACCAAGTTCAGACCTCTGGGTTCAACAGGCGAACGCGCCTGATCATTCTGAATCGATTAGCTGTGCTAACCAGCTCTGTAGCTGCCCTAAAGCTCGAGTTATCTCAAGAAAACCGTCACCGCGTGACAAGATGACCCGAAACGGCCGATCCCGCCGCAGTGCTTTTTGGCAGTAAAAGGTACCTGATCGAGCTGAGATCAAGATGGCGAGCGGGAATAAGATCGAATATCACGGGAAAAAAAAAACTAAAGCTCAAACGAATTGTTGAATTTCGAGAACAAAATTTTCAGCCGACCAAAAGTCAGCAAAAGGTCCGTCGAGATTTTCCTTGTCAACTAGCTCTCCAGCGCCCCGGAATTACTGGCGCCGGCGGTAAACCGTCAACCTGGTCACCGCCGGGAACCTCGTAGAGCTCCTTGCATGCGTAAGAAGGCTTATATTCAAACCAAACCGCTTCACAGAGCATTTCTAGAAAAACATCATATTTGCATTTCTCGGTCTCAACGTGACGTCGGTTCCTCCAGATGATTGGATAGTATAACTGTCTCGAAAGAGCTGAGCTGCTCGCAGAATGAAGTTAAGATACCAATGCTCAGAATAAAAATCTGCTTTCTCAAAATGAATTGTCAAATATCTTTCAAAAAATTGCAAAACCGACCCAAAGTTATCACATCTTCTTTTCTGGCCGGGTCGACCAACTAGCTCCACCCCGCGCCGGAATTCCTCTAGCTCATCGATGCCGAAGAGCTCTACGAGGTACTAGCTCCACCCCGCGCCGGAATTCCTCTAGCTCATCGATGCCGAAGAGCTCTACGAGGTACTGGCGCTGGCGGTGAACCGTCAACCTGGTCACCGCCGGGAACCTCGTAGAGCTATTTTCACGCGTGAGACAGCTCAGAGTAAGAGAAAGCTTCTGGAGGCATTTCTCGAAAAAATGAACTTTTATTTTTTTTTCATGTCGACATGAAGTTGGTTCCCCCAAGTGTTTTCAGAGTAAACGTGCGCTTAGAGAGCTCATATTAAGACGCAGAGGCCCTGATGGTCGTTCACAGGTGCGAAAAATCTGCTTTCTCAACATGAATTGTCGAATATGCTTAAATTCTTTGCTAAACCAGCCAAAAGTTACCACTTTGTTCTTTCTGGCCGGTTCGGCCAACTAGCTCCACCCCGCGCCGGAATTCCTCTAGCTCATCGATGCCGACGCGCTCTACGAGGTACTCTTAAGCTTCCAGCAAGAACTTGCTAAGGGAAGCTCTACGAGATACTGGGCGCCGGCGGTAAACCGTCAACCTTTGTTACCGCCGGGGGACTCGTAGAGCTTCCTGACAACATATAATGTCGCCAAAAATTACACAGGAAAAATAGTTTTTCAGCCCAAGGAATTTCAGACCTCTCGGATGCAACAGCCGAACGCCCCCGATGCTGGATTGTCTTCTGTACGAGCTCTGTAGCTCTCCTACAGAGTTACGTGCGTAAATCGACAGCACCTCTCAAGATGACTCGAACAATACGAATAGTTTGCCAAACCTAGCTCGAGTATCAGACCGAGTTCAGACCTCTGCATACGACAGGCGGACGCGTCTGATGTCTCTGAATCGATTCCTGTGATTACCAGCCCTGCAGCACCCCCTAAAGCCCGAGTTAAGTGCAGGAAACCAACAGCACCTCTCAGGATAACTCAAACAATACGAATAAATTCGCGGACCTAGTTCGGGCAGCAGACAGAGTTCGGAGCTCTGGATTCGGCAGGCGGACGCGCCTGATGTCTCCGAAACGATTGCTGTGATTACCAGCCCTGCAGTCCCCTTACAGCCCGAGTTCAGTGCAGAGAACCGACAGCATCTCTCAAGATGACTCGAACAATACGAATAGTTTCGCGATTCTAGATCGGGCAGCAGACCGAGTTCAGAGCTCTGGATTCAACAGACAACGGCCACTGATGATTCCGAATCAGATTCTGTACGTAACAGCTCTGTAGCTGTCCTGTAGCTCGAGTTAAGTACAGAAAACTGAGAGCGTCTGTCAAGATAACTCGAATAATACGAATAGGTTTCCGGACCTAGCTCGGCTAGCAGACAGAGTTGAGACCCCTGGGTTCAACAGGCGAACGCGCCTAAACATTCTACATCGATTAGCTGTGCTAACCAGCTCTGTAACTGTCCTGAAGCTCGAGTTATCTCGAGAAAACCGACAGCGCGTGACAAGATGACTCGAAACGGCCGATCCCGCCCGTGTGCTTTTTGGCAGTAAAAGATACCCGATCGAGCTGAGATCAAGATGGCGAGCGGGAAAAAGATCAAATATCATGGGAAAAACTAGAGCTCAAACGAATTGTTGAATTTTAAGAACAAAACTGGACGCCGGCGGTAAACCGTCAACCTTGGTTACCGCCGGGAGACTCGTAGAGCTTCCTGAGCATATATAATGTCGAAAAAAGTTGCAGAGAACGAATAGTTTTTCAGTCTAAACGATTTCAGACCTCTCGATGCAACAGCCAAACGACCCTCATGCTTCTGGATCGTTTTCTGTGCGCACGAGCTCCGTAGCTCTCCGACAGCCTCAGTTACGTGCGAAAATCGACAACCTCTCAAGATGACTCGAAGAAAACATATAGTTTCGCGAATCTAGCTCGACTATCAGACAGAGTTGAGACATCTGAATGCAACAGGCGGACGCGTCTGATGTCTCCGAATCGATTCCTGTGATTACCAGCCCGGCAGCCCCCTTACAGCCCGAGTTAAGTGCAGAAAACCGACAGCACCTCTGAAGATGACTCGAACAATACGAATAGTTTCGCGGACCTAGCTCGGCCTGCAGGCCGAGTTCAGGGCTCTGAATGCGACAGCTGGACGAGTGATGTCTCCCAATCGATTCCAGTGATTACCAATCCTGCAGCCCCCTCACAGCTCGAGTTAAGTGCAGAAAACAGACAGCACCTCTCAAGATGACTCGACGAATACGGATAGTTTTGCGAACCTAGCTCGGGGAGCACACCGAGTTCTGAGCTCTGGATTCAGCAGGCGGACGTGCCTGATGTCTCCGAATCGATTTCTGTGAGCACGAGCCCTGTAGCCCCCCTACAGCTCGAGTTAAGTGCAGATGCTGTCAGCAGCTCTCAAGATGACTGCAACAACACGAATAGTTTCGCGGACTTAGCTCGGGCAGCAGACCGAGTTCAGACCTCTAGATGGAAGAGACGAACGCGCCTGATGATTCGCAATCGATTTCTGTGATAATCACCTCTGTAGCTGCCCTACAGCTCGAGTTAAGTTCAAAATACCGAGAACGCGTATCAAGATGACTCGAAACAGCCGATCCCGCCGCGATGCTTTTTTTGCAGAAATATTTACCCGATCGAGCTGAGATTAAGATGGCGAGCGGAAATAAGATCGAATATCATGGGGAGAAATACTAGAGCTCAAACGAATTGTTGAATTTCGAGAACAAAATTTTCAACCGACCAAAAGTCAGCAAAAGGTCCGTCGAGATTTTCCTTGCCAACTAGCTCTCCAGCGCCCCGGAATTACTGGCGTCGGCGGTGAACCGTCAACCTGGTCACCGCCGGGAACCTCGTAGAGCTCCTTTCACGCGTGAGAGTGCTTAGAGTCGAAAGAGAGAGCTTGTCGAAGCATTTCTCGAAAAAGGGAAAAAATGATTTTTTTTCGTGTCGACATGAAGATGGTTCCTCCAAGTGTTTTGATAGTAAAAGTGCGCCTACAGAGCTCTTACTAAGACAGAGAGGCCATCATAGTCGTTCACAGGTGCGAAAAATAATGAATTGTCAAATATCTTTCAAAAAATTGCAAAACCACCCAAAAGTTACCACTTTGTCCTTTCTGGCCGGGTCGACCAACTAGCTCCACCCCGCGCCGGAATTCCTCTAGCTCATCGATGCCGAAGAGCTCTACGAGGTACTCTTAAGCTTCCAGCAACTAGCTAAGGGAAGCTCTACGAGTTATTTTCAACCGACCAAAAGTCACCAAAAGGTCCGTCGATATTTTTCTTGCCAACTAGCTCTCCAGAGCCCCGGAACTGACGCCGGCGGTGAACCGTCAACCTGGTCACCGCCAGGAAGCTCGTAGAGCTCCGTTCACGCGTAAGAGTGCTCAGAGTCGGAAGAGAGAGCTTCTGGAAGCATTTCTCGAAAAAAATGAAAAATTCACTCTTTTTCGTGTCGACGTGAAGATGGTTTCGCCAAGTGTTTTGATAGTAAAAATGCGCCTACAGAGCTCATACTAAGACAGAGAGGCCCTCATAGTCGTTGACAGGTGCGACAAATCTGTTTCCTCAGAATGAATTGTCAAATATCTTTCAAAAAATTGCAAAACCACCGAAAAATTATCACTTTGTCCTTTCTGGCCGGGTCGACCAACTAGCTCCACCCCGCGCCGGAATTCCTCTAGCTCATCGATGCCGAAGAGCTCTACGAGGTATTACTCTTAAGCTTCCAGCAATAACTTGCTAAGGGAAGCTCTACGAGTTACTTTCGAAGTATACTGGGAACCGGCGGTAAACCGTCAACCTGGCTACCGCCGGGAACCTCGTAGAGCTCTTTCCATGCACGGCGATCGTCGGAGCACATGAAGAAAGCTTCTGGAACGCGACAGAAAAAACTCGAGAAAATACTTTTTATTTATCCAACGTCGGTTCCTGCAAGTTTTTTGATAGTAATATTGCAGCTACGGACCTGAAATTTTTACTGGCAGACGCGGCATAACCCACTACACGTGAGAAAAATACCGGTTCTCAAAATGAATTGTCAAATATCTTTCGAATATTAACAATGGGAACCGGCGGTAAACCGTCAACCAGGTTACCGCCGGGACCCTCGTAGAGCTCTTTCATACACCGCACTCCTGAGAACACAGGGAGAAAGCTTCTGGAGCGAGAAACGAAAAAATCGAAAAATCACGTTTTTCTGTTTCTATCCAACGTCGGTTGCTCCAAGTGTTTTGATAGAAATACAGCACCTACGGACCTGAAAATTTTACTGGCAGACGCGTCTGAAGCCACTACAGGTGCGAAAAATCTGCTTTCTCAAAATGAATTGTCAAATATTTTTCAAATATTCGCAAAACCACCCAAAAGTTATCACTGGGCGCCGGCGGTAAACCGTCAACCTTTGTTACCGCCGGGGGACTCGTAGAGCTTCCTGACAGTATATAATGTGGAAAAAAATCAAGAGAATTTCAGCCCAAGCCAGACCTCTCAAGATGACTCTGGCAAAAAAACGAACATTTTGGAACCCAGCTCGAGTGTCAAACCGAGTTCAGACCTCTGAATGCGACAGGCGGACGCGTCTGATGTTTGTGAATCGACTCCGATTATTACCAGCCCTGCAGCCCCCCTACAGCCCGAGTTAAGTGCAGAAACCGACAGCAGCTCTCAGGATGACTTGAATAATACAATAGTTTCGCGGAGCTAGTCGAGCAGCAGACCGAGTTCCGAGCTCTCGGTTCGACAGACGGACGCGCCTGATGTCTCCGAATCGATTTCTGTGACCAGCAGCACTGTAGCCATCCCCCAGCACGAGTTAAGTGCAGAAAACCGAGAGCACTTCTCAAGATGACTCGAACAATACGAATAGTTTCGCGGACCTAGCTCGGGCAGAAGGCCGAGTTCAGAGCTCTCGATTAAACAGACGAACGCGCCTGATGATTCCCAATCGATTTCTGTGACTATGAGCTCTGTAACTGCCCTACAGCTCGAGTTAAGTACAGAAAACCGAGAGCGTCTGCTACGATGACCGAATACTACGAATAGGTTTGCGAACCTAGCTCGGCTAGCAGACCAAGTTCAGACCTCTTGATTCAACAAGCGAACGCGCATAATCATTCTGAATCGATTAGCTGTGCTTACCAGCTCTGCAGCTGTCCTGAAGCTCGAGTTATCTCGAGAAAACCGACAGCGCGTATCAAGATGACTCGAAACGGCCGATCCCGCCGGAGTGCTTTTTGGCAGTAAAAGGTACCCGATCGAGCTGAGATCAAGATGGCGAGCGGGAACAAGATCGAATATCACGGGAAAAAATATTAGAGCTCAAACGAATTGTTGAATTTCGAAAACAAAATTTTCAACCGACCAAAAGTCTGCAAAAGGTCCGTCGAGATTTTCTTGCCAACTAGCTCTCCAGCGCCCCGGAATTACTCTTAAGCTTCCAGCAATAACTTGCTAAGGGAAGCTCTACGAGTTACTTTGTCCTTTCTCGCCGGGTCGGCCAACTAGCTCCACCCCGCGCCGGAATTCCTCTAGCTCATCGATGCCGAAGAGCTCTACGAGGTAAACCGACCCAAAGTCATCACATTGTCTCTTTTGGTCGGGTCGGCCAACTAGCTCCACCCCGCGCCGGAATTCCTCTAGCTCATCGATGCCGAAGAGCTCTACGAGGTATAATATATAAAGGGCTATATAAAGGGCCAAGATACTCGTTTCTCTTCGATGTGTGTGGGCAAGCTCAGCAAGCCCGCGTGAGCTCATCAGTATAACTGCTACCCTCCCTATAAAGACTGGGCGCCGGCGGTAAACCGTCAACCTTAGTTACCGCCGGGAGACTCGTAGAGCTTCCCAGCTCGACTTAAGTTGAGAAAACCGACAGCACGTACAAACATTACGACTCATAGTGAATATTTTTTACCTCTGAATGCGACAGGCGGACGCGTTTGATGTCTGCGAATCGACTCCTGTCATTACCAGCCCTACAGCCCCCCTACAGCCCGAGTTAAGTGCAGAAAACCGACAGCACCTCTCAGGACGACTCGAACAATACAGTAGTTTCGCAGACCTAATTCGGGAGCAGGGCGAGTTCTGAGCTCTAGATTCGACAGGCGGACGCGCCTGATGTCTTCAAATCGAGTCCTGTGACCACCAGCACTATACACCCCGTCAGCGCCAGTTGAGTGAAGAAACCCGAGAGCACTTCTCAAGATGACTCGACCAATACGAATAGTTTCGCGATTCTAGATCGGGCAGCAGACCGAGTTCAGAGCTCTGGATTCGACAGACAAACGCAACTGATGAGTGTGAATCGGTTTCTGTAAATATCAGCTCTGTAGCTGTCCTACAGCTCGAGTTAAGTACAGAAAACCGAGAGTTCCTGTCAAGATGACTCGAATAATACGAATAGGTTTGCGGACCTAGCTCGGCGAACAAACCGAGTTCAGACCTCTGGGTTCAACAGGCGAACGCGCCTGATAATTCTACATCGATTAGCTGTGCTTACCAGCTCTGTACCTGTCCTAGAGCTCAGTTATGTTCAGAAAATCGTCAGCGCATGTCAAGATGACTCACAACAGCCGATCCCGCCACAGTGCTTTTCGATAGTAATATTCACCCGATCGAGCTGAGATCAAGATGGCAAGCGGGAAAAAGATCGAATATCACGGGAAAAATACTAGAGCTCTAACGAATGTTCAAATTTTCAGAACAAAACTTTCAACCGACCGAAAGTCACCAAAAGTTCCGTCGAGATTTTTCGAGCCAACTAGCTCTCCAACGCGTCCGAACTGGGAACCGGCGGTAAACCGTCAACCAGGTTACCGCCGGACACCTCGTAGAGCTCTTTTGATGCACAGCGCTTCTGGGAACACATTAGGAAGCTTCTGAAGCAAGAGCAGGAAAATTCAAAAAAAAAAAAAAAAAAAAAAAAAAAAAAAAAAAAATTTTTTAGTTTCCATTCAAAGTCGGTTCCCTCAAGTCTTTTGATAGTAATACTGCAGCTACGGACCTGAGAATTTTACTGGCAGACGCGGCACAGCCCACCACACGTGAGAAAAATACTGGTTCTCAAAATGAATTTCAAAATTTTACATAAAGTGAAAAAAACCAACCCCGGGTTACCACATCCTCTCTTTTCCTCAGGCCCGCCAACTAGCTCTACCCTGCGCCAGAACTGGGCGCCGGCGGTAAACCGTCAACCTTTGTTACCGCCGGGGGACTCGTAGAGCTTCCTGACAGTATATAATGGGGTAAAAAAATCCAGAGAACGACTAGTTTTTCAGCCCAAGCGATTTCAGACCTCTCAAGATAACTCTAACAAAAAACGAACAGTTTGGCAACCCAGCTCGAGTATCAAACCGAGTTCAGACCTCTGAATGCGACAGGCGGACGCGTCTGACGTCTGCGAATCGACTTCTGTAATTACCAGCCATGCAGCCCCCTCAGCCCGAGTTAAGTGCAGAAAACCGACAGCAGCTCTCAGGATGACTCGAATAATACAATAGTTGCGCGGACCTAGTTCGAGCAGCAGACCGAGTTCCGAGCTCTGGGCTCGACAGACCGACGCGCCTGATGTCTCCAAATCGATTTCTGCGACCAGCAGCACTGTAGCCCTCCCCCAGCACGAGTTAAGTGCAGAAAACCGAGAACACTTCTCAAACTCGAACAGTACGAACAGTTTCGCGAACCTAGCTCGGGCAGCAGGCCGAGTTCAGAGCTCTCGATTGAACAGACGAACGCGCCTGATGATTCCCAATCGATTCCTGTGACTATGAGCTCTGTAGATGCCCTACAGCTCGAGTTAAGTACAGAAAACGGAGAGCGTCTGCTACAATGACTCGAATAATACGAATAGGTTTGCGGACCTAGCTCGGCTAGCAGACCGAGTTCAGACCTCTGGATTTAACAGGCGAACGCGCCTGATCATTCTGCATCGATTAGCTGTGCTTACCAGCTCTGTAGCTGTCTTAAAGCTCGAGTTATGTTCAGAAAACCGGCATCGCGTGTCAAGATGACTCGAAACGGCCGATCCCGCCTGCCTGCTTTTTGGCAGTAAAAGGTACCCGATCGAGCTGAGATCAAGATGGCGAGCGGGAATAAGATCGAATATGATGGAAAAAAAAAAAAACTAGAGCTCAAACGAATTGTTGAATTTCGAGAACAAAATTTTCAACCGACCAAAAGTCAGCAAAAGGTCCGTCGAGATTTTTCTTGCCAACTAGCTCTCCAGCGCCCCGGAATTACTCTTAAGCTTCCAGCAATAACTTGCTAAGGGAAGCTCTACGAGTTACTGGGCGCCGGCGGTAAACCGTCAACCTTTGTTACCGCCGGGGGACTCGTAGAGCTTTCTGACAACATATTTCGAGAGAAAAAAAAAAAAAAAAAAAAAAAAAAAAAAAAAAAAAGAAAGAAAGAAAAGAAAGAAAGAAAAGAAAGAAAGAAAGAAAAAAAAAAAAAAAAAAAAAAAAAAAAAAAAAAAAAATCAGACCTCTCTGATGCAACAGCCGAATGCCCCCGATGCTTCTGGATTGTCTTCTGCACGAGCTCTGTAGCTCTCGTACAGCCCGAGTTACGTGCGTAAATCGACAGCACCTCTCAAGATGACTCGAACAATACGAATAGTTTGGCAAACCTAGCTCGAGTATCAGACCGAGTTCAGACCTCCGCATGCAACAGGCGGTCGCGTCTGATGTCTCTGAATCGATTCGTGTGATTACCAGCCCTGCAGCCCCCCCATACAGCCCGAGTTAAGTGCAGGAAACCGACAGCACCTCTCAGGATGACTCGAACAATATGAACAGCTTCGCGGACCTAGTTCGGGCAGCACGCCGAAATCGGAGCTATAGATTCGAAAGGCGGACGCGCCTGATGTCTCCGAATCGATTCCAGTGATTACCAGCCATGCAGCCCCCCTACAGCCCGAGTTAAGTGCAGAGGACAAGTAAAGTGCAGGAAACCGACAGCACCTCTCAGGATGACTCGAACAATACGAATAGTTTCGCGACCTAGTTTGGGCAGCAGTCAGAGTTGGGAGCTCTGGATTCGACCAGCCGAACGCGCCTGATGTCTCCGAATCGATTCCAGTGATTACCAGCCATGCAGCCCCTACAGCCCGAGTTAAGTGCAGAGAACAGGCTCTGGATTCAACAGACAACGGCCACTGATGATTCTGAAACAGATTCTGTACGCATCAGCTCTGTAGCTGTCCTGTAGCTCGAGGTAAGTACAGAAAACCGAGAGCGTCCGTCAAGATGACTCGAATAATACGAATAGGTTTGCGGACCTAGCTCGGTTAGCAGACCGAGTTCAGACCTCTGGGTTCAACAGGCGAACGCGCCTGATCATTCTGAATCGATTAGCTGTGCTTACCAGCTCTGTAGCTGTCCTTGAGCTCGAGTTATCTTGAGAAAACCGACAACGCGTATCAGGATGACTCGAAACAGCCGCTCCCGCCTGCCTGCTCTTTGGCAGTAAAAGGTACCCGATCGAGCTGAGATCAAGATGGCGAGCGGGAATAAGATCGAATATCACGGGAAAAAAATACTAGAGCTCAAACGACTTGTTGAATTTCAAGAACAAAATTCTCAACCGACCAAAAGTCAGCAAAAGGTCCGTCGAGATTTTTCTTGCCAACTGGGCGCCGGCGGTAAACCGTCAACCTTTGTTACCGCCGGGGGACTCGTAGAGCTTCCTGACAACATGTAGTGTCGAAAAAACATACAGAAAAAACAGCGTTCAGCCCAAGCAATTTCAGACCTCTCGGATGCAACAGCCGAACGCCCCGGATGCTTCTGGATTGTCTTATGTTCGAGCTCTGTAGCTCTGCTATAGCACGAGTTACGTAAATCGACAGCACCTCTCAAGATGACTCGAACAATATGACTAGTTTGGCAAAGCTAGCTCGAGTAACAGACCGAGTGCAGACCTCTGCGTACGCGTCTGATGTGATTACCAGCCCTGCAGCCCCCCTACAGCCCGAGCTAAGTGCAGGAAACCCACAGCTCCTCTCAGGATGATTCGAACAATACCAATAGTTTCGCGGACCTAGTTCGGGCAGCAGACAAAGTTCGGAGCTCTGGATTCGACAGGCGGACGCGCCTGATGTCTTCGAATGGATTCCAGTGATTACCAGCCATGCAGCCCCCCTACATCCCGAGTTAACTGCAGAGAACCAATAGCATCTCTCAAGATGACTCGAACAATACGAATAGTTTCGCGATTCTAGATCGGGCAGCAGACCGAGTTCAGAGCTCTGGATTCAACAGACAATGGCCACTGATCATTCTGAATCAGATTCTGTACGTGTCAGCTCTGTATCTGTCCTATAGCTCGAGTTAAGTACAGAAAACCGAGAGCGTCTGTCAAGATGACTCGAATAATACGAATAGGTTTGCGGACCTAGCTCGGTTAGCAGACCGAGTTCAGACCTCTCGGTTCAACAGGCGAACGCGCCTGATCATTCTGAACCGATTAGCTGTGCTTACCAGCTCTGTAGCTGTCATGAAGCTCGAGTTATCTTGAGAAAACCGACACCGCGTATCAAAATGACTCGAAATGGCCGATCCCGCCGGGACGCTTTTTGGCAGTAAAAGGTACCCGATCGAGCTGAGATCAAGATGGCGAGCGGGAATAAGATCGAACATCAAAGGAAAAAATACTAGAGCTCTAACGAATTGTTGAATTTTGAAAACAAAATTTTCAACCGACCAAAAGTCAGCAAAAGGTCCGTCGAGATTTTTCTTGCCAACTAGCTCTCCAGCGCCCCGGAATTTCTGGGCGCCGGCGGTAAACAGTCAACCTTTGTTACCGCCGGGGAACTCGTAGAGCTTTCTGACTGAATTCAGACCTCTGAATGCGACAGGCGGACGCGTCTGATGTCTCCGAATCGATTCCTGTAATTACCAACCCTGCAAGCCCGAGTTGAGTGCAGAAAACCGAGAGCAACCCTCAGGATGACTCGAACAATACGAATAGTTTTGCGGACCTAGTTCGGGCATCAGACCCAGTTCTGAGCTCTGGATTCGACAGAGAGACGCGCCTCATGTCTGCAAACTGATTCATGTGACCACCAGCCCTGCAGCCCCCCGAGTTGAGTGCAGAAAACCGAGAGAACCTCTCAGGATAACTCGAATAATACGAATAGTTTCGCGGACCTAGATCTGGCAGCAGACCGAGTTCAGAGCTCTGGATTCAACAGACAAACGCAACTGATGGTTCTGAATCGAATTCTGCAAGTATCAGCTCTGTAGCTGTTCTATAGCTCGAGCTTAGTACAGAAAACCGAGAGCGCCTGTCAAGATGACTCGAATAATACGAATAGGTCTGCGGGCCTAGCTCGGCTAGCAGACCGAGTCCAGACCTCTGGTTGAAACAGCCGAACGCGCCTGATCATTCTGAATCGATTAGCTGTGCTTACTAGCTCTGTAGCTGTCCTGGAGCCCGAGTTAAGTACAAAATACCGATAGCGCGTATCAAGATGACTCGAAACGGCCGATCCCGCGACAGTGCTTTTCGATCGTAATATTCACCCGGTCGAGCTGAGATCGAGATGGCGAGCGGGAATAAGATCGAATATCACGAAAAAAATGAGCTCTAACGAATGTTCCAATTTCGAGAACAAAATTTTGAACCGACCAAAAGTCAGCAAAAGTTCCGTCGAGATTTTTCTCGCCAACTAGCTCTCCAGCGCGTCCGAACCTGGCGCCGGCGGTGAATTGTCAACCTGGTTACCGCCGGGAACCTCGTAGAGCTCCTAACACACGTAAGAGTGCTCAGTGTCAAAAGAGAGGGCTTCTGGAAAACATGTTTTTTTTTTATGTCGACATAGAGTTGGTTTCGCCCAGTGTTTTGATAGTAAAAGTGCATGTAGAGAGCTCATATTAAGACGCTGAGGCCCTCATAATCGTCTACAGGTGCGAAAAATCTGCTTTCTCAAAATAAATGGTCAAATATCTTTAAAAAAATCGCCAAACCACCCAAAAGTTATCACATTGTCCTTTCTGACCGGGTCGGCCAACTGGGCGCCGGCGGTAGACCGTCAACCGTTCTTACCGCCGGGGGACTCGTAGAGCTTCCTGACTATATATAATGTAGAAAATGAATTGCAGAGAACGAATAGTTTTTCAGCCCAAGCGTTTTCAGACCTCTCGATGCAACAGCCGAACGCCCCCTCATGCTTCTGGATTGTCTTCTGTACGAGCTCTGTAGCTCTGCTACAGCCCGAGTTACGTGCCTCTGAAGATAACTCAAAGAAAACGAATAGTTTCCTAAACCCAGCTCGAGTATCAGACCGAGTTCAGGCCTCTGAATGCGACAGGCGAACGCGCCTCATGTCTCTAAATTGAGTCCTGTGATCACCAGCCCTGCAGCTCCCCTACAGCCCCAGTTAAGTGCAGAAAACCGATAGCATCTTTCAGGATGACTCGAACAATACGAACAGGTTCGCGGACCGAGTTCAGGCAGCAGGCCGAGTTCCGAGCTCTGGCTTCCACAGGAGGACGCGCCTGATGTCTTCAAATCGATTGCTGTCCCCGGCAGCACTGTAGCCCCCTACAGCCCGAGTTTAGTTTAGAAAGCGACAGTACCTCTTCAGATGATTCCAACAATACGAATAGTTTCGCGATTCTAGCTCGGGCAGCAGGGCGAGTTCAGAGCTCTCGATTCAACAGACGAACGCGTCTGATGATTTCCAATCGATTTCTGTGACTATGAGCTCTGTAGCTGCACTACAGCTCGAGTTAAGCACAAAATACCGAGAGCGTCTGTCAAGATGACTCGGATAATACGAATAGAATTTTGAACCTAGCTCAGCTAGCAGACCGAGTTCAGGCCTCTAGGTTTAACAAGCAAACGCGCCTGATCATTCTGCATCGATTAGCTGTGCTTACTGGCCCTGTAGCTGTCCTGAAGTTTATGTTCAGAAAACCGACAGCGCGAATCAAGATGACTCGAAACGGCCGATCCCCCCTGTCTGCTTTTTGGCAGTAAAAGGTACCTGATTGAGCTCAGATCAAGATGGCGAGCGGAAATAAGATCGAATATCATGGGAAAAATACTGAAGCTCTAACGAATGTTCGAATTTTGAGAACAAAACTGGGAACCGGCGGTAAACCGTCAACCAGGTCACCGCCGGGGCCCTCGTAGAGCTATCTTCTCACACGGCGCTCCTCGGTAAGCATGGAGAAAGCGCCCAGAGCAAGACCTGAGAAACTCGAAAAATCACGTTCTGTTTTTATCCAACGTCGGTTCCCCCAAGTCATACTGCACCTATGGGCCTGATAATTTTACTGGTAGACGCGGCATAACCCACTACAGGTGCGAAAAATCTGCCTTCTCAAAATGAATTGTCAAATATCCCTGAATTTTTCGTAAAACCACCCAAAAGTTACCACTTTGTCCTTTCTGACCGGCTCGGCCAACTAGCTCCACCCCGCGCCGGAATTCCTCTAGCTCATCGCTAACGAAGAGCTCTACGAGGTATTTCGCAAACTGGCTCCACCCTGTCGCCGAATTCCTCTAGCTCTTCTACCATCAGAGCTCTACGTGGCAAACCCGGAGAGTAAAGAGAATCTCGGGGACGGGAAATCTTCCCTGGAGAGCCTTGGGGGGCCCCCCTGGAGCGGTGAGGAAGCGCTGCCAGAAACGCTTCCATGCGTGCCTGCACACATGCAGGCACGCGTGAAGCTTGCCGGAAGCTCTCCTGGACACGTTGCCGGGCCGCCGGAGCCGCTGCGAGGCCTGTGGACCGCCGTGGAGGAGCCCCTGGCGGGCACCACCACCGTCCGGCTTCTAATCTTAAACCCTTTAGCCCTCAGCGAGCTCTCCGGGAACTTTGTCCTGTCTGGCCGGGTCGACCAACTAGCTCCACCCCGCGCCAGAATTCCTCTAGCTCATCGATGCCGAAGAGCTCTACGAGGTATTACTTTTAAACTTCCAGCAATAACTTGCTAAGGGAAGCTCTACGAGTTACTTGGCAGCGTCCAAAATCCGGAGAGCGAAGGGAGCCTAAAGAACTGGAAACCCCTCCTGGAGAGTTCTTGGGAGCGCCCCTGCAGCCCTTCCGAAGCACTGCCAGGAACGCTTCCACGCGTGCCTGCACGCGTGCAGGCTCGCGTAGAAACTTGCCAGAAGCTCTCTCGGACCAGTTGCCGGCTCAGAAAAGCCGCTGCGAGGATCGTGGAGCGACGGAAAGGAGCTCCTGGCGGGCACCACCACCGTCCGCCTTCTAATCTTAAACCCTTTAGCTCTCAGCGAGCTCTGCGGGAACTAGCTCCCCCCCGCGCCGGAATTCCTCTAGCTCATCGATGCCGAAGAGCTCTACGAGGTACTTGCTCAGGGAAGCTCTACGAGTTACCGTAAACCTTTCTGACCGCTGGGGGACTCGCAGAGCTTCCTGACCAAGTGTTCCCGGGGAGCTCGCTGAGAGCTAGAGGGTTTAAGATTGGAAGCCGGACGGTGGTGGTGCCCGCCAGCAGCCCATCTCCGCCGCTCCACGATCGCGGCAGCGCCTCGCCCGGCCCGGCGACGTGTCCGGGAGAGCTTCCAGCAACCTTCCACGCGTGCTTGCACGCGCGCAGGCAGGCATGGAAGCGATTCTGGCAGCGCTTGAGCAGCGCTGCAGGGGAGCCCCCCAGAGCGCCAGGAGAGCTTTACGAAAGCGTTTGAACGCTCGCCGGGAAAGCGTTCTGGTGTGTGTTTGCCCTTTCTCTCCGGGTTTTGGACGCACCAAGTTGTTCCCGGGGAGCTCGCTGAGAGCTAAAGGGCTTAAGAGTAGAAGCCGGACGGTGGTGGTGCCCGCCAGGATCCCCGCAGCAACTCGCCCGGCTCGGCAACGGGTCCGGGAGAGCTTCCGGCAAGCTTCCACGCGTGCCTGCACGCGTGCAGGCACGCATGGAAGCGTTTCTGGCAGCGCTTCCTCACCGCCCCAGGGGGGCCCCCCAGAGCTCTCCAGGGAAGATTTCCCGTTCCCGACATTCTCTTTACTCGGGTGTTGGACGCTGCCAAGTGTCCGAAGAAACAACACAGAACGAATAGTTTAAAAGGCTGAGCTGATAGCATATTCCCGGAGAGCTCGCTGAGAGCTAAAGGGTATAAAATTAGAAGCCGGACGGTGGTGGTGCCCGCCAGGAGCTCTGCCACGGCGCTCCACGTTCCCCGCAGCGGCTCCGGTGAGCCGGCGACGGGTCCGGGAGAGCTTCCGGTAAGCTTCCAGCGTGCCTGCACGCGTGCAGGCATGCATGGAAGCGATCCTGGCAGCACTTCAGCAGTGCTGCAGGGGGGCCCCCCAGAGCTCTCCAGGAAAGATTCCCGTCCCCTAGGGTGTCTTCGCTCTCCGGGTTTTGGACGCTACCAAGTAACTCGTAGAGATTCCCTTAGCTAGTTGCTGGAAGCTTAAGAGTAATTCCCGGAGAGCTCGCTGAGAGCTAAAGGGTTTAAGATTAGAAGCCGGACGGTGGTGGTGCCCCCAGGAGCTCCTCCACGGCGGTCCACGTTCCCCGCAGCGCCTCTGGCGGCCCGGCAACTGGTCCGGGGGAGCTTCCGGCAAGCTTCCACGCGTGCCTGCATGCGTGCAGGCACGCATGGAAGTTCCCGGAGAGCTCGCTGAGAGCTAAAGGGCTTAAGATTAGAAGCCGGACGGTGGTGGTGCCCGCCAGGAGCTCCTCCACGGCGGTCCACAGGCCTCGCAGAAGCTCCGGCGAGCCGGCAGCGGGTTCGGTGGCGCTGTCCCCGTGCCTCGTAGAGCTCTTCGGCATCGATGAGCTAGTGGAATTCGGGCGCAGGGTGCAGCTAGTTGGACGACCCGGCCCCGACGGACAATGTGCGAACTTTTGGTCGGTTGGACGAACTTCGATCTGGTATTATTCGCACCTGTAGTGGTTGTTTCTGTTCGCTAGTCAATCCTCAGGTCTCTAGATGCAGTATTACTATGAAAACACTTGGCGGAACCGTGTTTGGACACAAACATAAAAACATGATGTTTCGAGTTTTTTGGGGTTTTCTTCCGGTCTACCTTGTACCGAGCAGCGCCGTGCGAGGAAAGAGCTCTACGAAGGCCGCCGGCGATAACCTGGTTGACGGTATAACTGGAACCCGTGGTAAACCGTCAACCATGTTACCGCCGGGGTCCTCCTAGAGCTCTTTTCTCGCACGGTCGCTCCTCGGTACATATGCAGGAAGACTCTGGAGCAAGATCTCAAAAACTAGAAAAAAACACGTTTATGTCTTCATCGAAAGACGGTTCCGCCAAGGGTTTTGATAGCAATACTGCCCCTACGGGCATGAGAATTTCATTGGCGAGCGCGAAATAACCCACTACAGGTGCGAAAAATACCGGTTCTCAAAATGAAAGTTTAAATCTCTCAAAAAGATTGTCCAATCGACCCAGAGTTCGCATATTGTCCGTCGGGGCCGGGTCGGCCAACTAGCTGCACCCCGCGCCCGAATTCCTCTAGCTCATAGATGCCGAAGAGCTCTACGGAGACGGCGGTGGATCGTCAACCAGATTACCGCCGGGACCATCGTAGAGCTCTTTGCTCGCACGGCGCTGCTCGATACCACATGCAGGTAGAGTCCGGAAGAAGACCCCAAAAAACTCGAAAAATCGTGTTTTTATGTTTACATCCAAACACGGTCCCGCCAAGTGTTTTCATAGTAATAGTGCATCTAAAGGCCTGAAGATTGACTAGCGAACGCGGAATAACCCACTACAGGTGCGAAAAATACCAGATCTCAAAACGAATGTTCAAATCTCTCACGAATTTCGTCTAACCGACCCAAAGTTCGCACATTGTCCGTCGCGGCCGGGCCGGCCAACTAGCTGCACCCCGCGCCCGAATTCCTCTAGCTCATCGATGCCGAAGAGCTATCTTCTCACACGGCGCTCCTTGGTAAGCATGAAGAAAGACCCCAGAGCAAGACCTGAGAAACTCGAAAAATCACGTTTTTCTGTTTTTTTATCTAACGTCGGTTCCCCCAAGTCATACTGCACCTATAGGCCTGAAAATTTTACTGGTAGACGCGGCATAACCCACTACAGGTTCGAAAAAGTCTGCCTTCTCAAAATAGATTGTCAAATATCCCTGAATTTTTCGTAAAACCCCCCCAAAGTTTAACACTTTGCCCTTTCTGACCGGCTCGGCCAACTGGGCGCCGGCGGTAAACCGTCAACCTTTCTCACCGCCGGGAGACTCATAGAGCTTCCTGACAACATATAATGTCGAAAAGAAATACACAGAACTAATAGTTTCTCAGCCCAAGCAATTTCAAACCTCTAGGATGCTACAGCCGAACGCCCCCGATGCTTCTGAATTGTTTTCTGTACGAGCTCTGTAGCTCTCCTACAGCCCGAGGTACGTGCGTTAATCGACAGCACGTCTCAAGATGACTCGAAAAATGCGAATAGTTTGGCAAACATAGCTCGAGTATCAGACCGAATTCAGACCTTTGCATGCGGCGACAGGCAGACGCGTCTGATGTCTCTGAATCGATTCCTGTGAATACCAGCCCTGCAGCCCTCCTACAGCCCGAGTTAAGTGCAGGAAACCGATAGCATCTCTCAGGATGACTCGAACAATACGAATAATACGAATAGTTTCGCGGACCTAGTTCGGGCAGCAGACAGAGTTCGGAGCTCTGGATTCGAAAGGCGGACGCGCCTGATGTCTCCGAATCGATTCCAGTGATTGCAGCCATGCAGCCCCCCTACAGCCCGAGTTAAGTGCAGAGAACCGACAGCATCTCTCAAGATGACTCGAACAGTACGAATAGTTTCGCGATTCTAGATCGGGCAGCAGACCGAGTTCAAAGCTCTGGATTCAACAGACAACGGCCACTGAAAATTCTGAATCAGATTCTGTACGTATCAGCTATGCAGCTGTCCTGTAGCTCGAGTTAAGTACAGAAAACCGAAAGCGTCTGTCAAAATAACTCGAAAGATACGAATAGGTTTGCGGACCTAGTTCGGCTAGCAGACCGAGTTCAGACCTCTGGGTTCAACAGGCACGCGCCTGATCATTCTGAATCGATTAGCTGTGCTCACCAGCTCTATAGCTGTCCTGAAGCTCGAGTTATCTTGAGAAAACCGTCACCGCGTGACAAGATAATCCGAAACGGGCGATCCCGCCTGCCTGCTTTTTGGCAGTAAAAGGCACCCGATCGAGCTGATATCAAGACGGCGAGCGGGAATAAGATCGAATGTCACGGAAAAAAATGCTAGAGCTCTAACGATTGTTCAAATTTCGAGAACAAAATTTTCAACCGACCAAAAGTCACCAAAAGGTCCGTCGAGATTTGTCTTGCCAACTAGCTCTCCAGCACGCCGGAATTACTCTAAAGCTTCCAGCAATAACTTGCTAAGGGAAGCTCTACGAGTTATTTTCAACCGACCAAAAGTCAGCAAAAGGTTCGTCGAGATTTTCTTGTCAAGATCACTCGAATAATACGAATAGGTTTGCGGACCTAGCTCGGCTAGCAGACCGCCTTCAGACCTCTGGATTCAACAGGCGAACGCGCCTGAACTGGGCGCCGGCGGTAAACCGTCAACCTTTCTTACCGCCGGGGGACTCGTAGAGCTTCCTGACAACATATAATGTCGAAAGAAATTACACAAAAAAATAGTTGTTCAGCCCAGGCAATTTGAGACCTCTCGGATGCAACAGCCGAACGCCCCCGATGCTTCTAGATTGTCTTCTGTACGAGCTCTGTAGCTCTCCTACAGCCCGAGTTACGTGCGTAAATCGACAGCACCTCTCAAGATGACTCGAACAATACGAATAGTTTGGCAAACCTAGTTCGAGTATCAGACCGAGTTCAGATCTCTGCATGCGACAGGCGGACGCGTCTGATGTCTCTGAATCGATCCCTGTGATTACCAGCCCTGCAGCCCCCCCTGCTGCCGAGTTAAGTCAGAAAACCGACAGCACCTCTCAGGATGACTCGAACAATACGAATAGCTTCGCAGACCTAGTTCGGAGAACAGACCGAGTCCGGAGCTCTGGATTCCCCAGGCGAACACGCCTGATGTCTCCGAATCGATTCTAGTGATTACCAGCCATGCAGCCCCCTACAGCCCGAGTTAAGTGCAGAGAACCGACAGCATCTCGCAAGCGACTCGCACAATACGAATAGTTTCGCGATTCTAGATCGGGCAGCAGACCGAGTTCAGAGCTCTGGATTCAACAGACAACGGCCACTGATGATTCGGAATCGGATTCTGTACGTATCAGCTACGTAGCTGTCCTGCAGCTCGAGTTAAGTACAGAAAACCAAGAGCGTCCGTGAAGATCACTCGAATAATGCGAATAGGTTTGCGGACCTAGCTCGGCCAGCAGACCGAGTTAAGACCTCTGGGTTCAACAGGCGAACGCAGCTGATCATTCTGCATCGATTAGCTGTGCTCATCAGCTCTTTAGCTGTCCTCAAGCTCGAGTTATCTTGATAAAACCGACAGCGCATATCAAGATGACTCGAAACGGCCGATCCCGCCTGCCTGCTTTTTGGCAGTGAAAGGTACCCGATCGAGCTGAGATCAAGATGGCGAGCGGGAATAAGATCGAATATCATGGGAAAAATACTAGAGCTCTAACGAATGTTCAAATTTTCAGAACAAAATTTTCAAACGACCAAAAGTCAGCAAAAGGTCAGTCGAGATTTTTCTTGCCAACTAGCTCTCCAGCGCCCCGGAATTACTGGGCGCCGGCGGTAAACCGTCAACCTTTCTTACCGCCGGGGGACTCGTAGAGCTTCCTGACAATATATAATGTCGAAAAAAATTGCAGAGAACGAATAGTTTTTCAGCCCAAGCGATGTCAGACCTCTCGATGCAACAGCCGAACGCCTCCCGATGCTTCTGGATTGTCTTCTGTACGAGCTCTGTAGCTCTCCTACAGCCCCAGTTACGTGCGTCAATCGACAGCATCTCTCAAGATGACTCGAACAAAACGAATAGTTTGGCAAACCCAGCTCGAGTATCAGACCCAGTTCAGACCTCTGAATGCGACAGGCGGACGCGTCTGATGTGTCCGAATCGATTCCTGTGATTACCAGCCCTGCAGCCCCCCTACAGCCCGAGTTAAGTGTAGAAAGCCGACAGCATCTTTCAGGATGACTCGAACAATACGAACAGTTTCGCGGACCGAGTTCGGGCAGGAGACCGAGTTCCGAGCTCTGGATTCCACAGGCGGACGCGTCTGATGTCTCCAAATCGATTGCTGTCACCACCAGCACTCTAGCCTCCCTACAGCCCAAGTTAAGTGCAGAAAACCGACAGCACCTCTCAAGGTGACTCGAACAATACGAACAGTTTCGCGATTATGGATCGGGCAGCAGACCGAGTTCAGAGCTCTGGATTCAACAGACAAACGCAACTGATGATTCTGAATCGCTTTCTGTAAGTATCAGCTCTGTAGCTGTCCTATAGCTCGAGTTAAGTACAGAAAACCGAAAGCGCCTGTCAAGATGACTCGAATAATACGAATATCGGCTAGCAGACCGAGTTCAGACCTCTGAGTTCAACAGGCGAACGCGCCTGATCATTCTGCATCGATTAGCTGTGCTTACCAGCTCTGTAGCTGTCCTGAAGCTCGAGTTATCTTGATAAAACCGACAGCGCGTATCAAGATGACTCGAAACGGCCGATCCCGCCCGTGTGCTTTTTGGCAGTAAAAGGTACCCGATCGAGCTGAGATCAAGATCGTCAGCGGGAATAAGATCAAATATCATGGGAAAAAATACTAGAGCTCTAACGAATGTTCAAATCTTGAGAACAAAATTTTCAACCGACCAAAAGTCACCAAAAGGTCTGTCGAGATTTCCCTTGCCAACTAGCTCTCCAGCGCCACGGAAGTACTCTTAGCTTCCAGCAATGGAAACCGGCGGTAAACCGTCAACCAGGTCACCGCCGGGCCCCTCGTAGAGCTCTTTCTCAGACGGCGCTCCTCGGTAAGCATGAAGAAAGCGCGTGGAGCAAGACCTGAGAAACTCGAAAAATCACGTTTTTCTATTTTTATGCAACGTCGGTTCCCCCAAGTGTTGTGATAGTAATACCGCAGCTACGGACCTGAAAATTTTACTGGTGGACGCGACATAACCCACTACAGGTGGGAAAAATACCTGTTCTTCAAACGAATTTTCAAATTTTACGCAAAGATAGAAAAACCGACCCCAAGTCGTCACATTGTCTCTTAAGGCGGGGTCGGCCAATGGGATCCGGCGGTAAGCCGTCAACCAGGTAACCGCCAGGAGCCTCGTAGAGCTCTATTCTGGCGCGGCGCTGCTCGAAGCACACAAAAGAAGCTTTCTCAAGCGTGAAGAAGAAATATCGCAAAATATTTGTTTTTTCAATTTTGCATCTTCGCTTAAACCTAGCTACCAGACCGAGTTCGGACCTCTCGATGCGAGAAAAATCGCTCCGGGTGATACTAGGTCGGTTCATATGCGTGCCAGCTCTGTAGCTCTTCTAAATCTTCAGTTAAGGGAACCGAGAACACCCGTCAAAATAATCGTATATTACAAATAGTTGTGCGGGCCTGGCTCGAGCAGCAGACCGAGTTCAGACCTCTCGATGGGACAGACGAACGCATCGGATAATTCTCAATCAGTTTCTGTAATTATCAGCTCTGTAGCTCTCCTAAATCTCGAGTTAAGTACAGAAAACCGTCAACGCGTGTCAAGATGACTCGAAACGGCCGACGGTTCCCTCAAGTCTTGTGATAATAATATTACAGCTACAGACCTGGGAATTTAACTGGCAGACGCGGCATAATTCGCTACAGGTGGGAAAATACCTATTTGTACAACGAATTTTCAAAGTTGGCACAAAGATATAATAACTGACCCCAAGTCGTCACATTGTCTCTTAAGGTCGGGTCGGCCAACTAGCTGCACCTGCGCCCGAATTCCTCTAGCTCATCTTGCCGAAGAGCTCTACGAGGTACTAGCTCCACCCCGCGCCCGAATTCCTCTAGCTCATCGATGCCGAAGAGCTCTGCGAGGTATAACTTGCTAAGGGAAGCTCTACGAGTTACATCCTGAATCGATCAGCTGTGCTTACCAGCTCTGTAGCTGTCCTGAAGCTCGAGTTACTTGGTAGCGCCCAAACCCCGGAGAGCGAAGAGAGCCTTTCGGGACGGGACATCTTTCCTGGAGAGCTCCGGGAAGCTCTCTGCAGCGCTGCCGAAGCGCTGGCAGAAACGCTTCCACGCGAGCCTGTACGTGTGCAGGCACGCGTGGAAGCTTGCCCGGGGCTCCCCCAGACACTTGGTTGTGTCCAAAACCCGGAGAGCAAAGGGCAACAGAAAAGGCGTCCACCCGTGCCTGCGCGCGTGCACGCACGCGTGGAAGCTTGCCGGAAGCTCTCCCGGACACTTTTCCGGCTCGCCGGAGTTTCTGCGGGGAACGTGGAGCGCCGCGGAGGAGCTCCTGGCGGGCACCTCCACCGTCCGGCTTCTAATCTTAAATCCTTTAGCTCTCAGCGAGCTCCCCGGGAGCGTTTCTGGTTCACCGGAGCTGCTGCGAGGCCCGTGGACCGCCGTGGAGGAGCTCCTGGCAGGCACCACCACCGTCCGGCTTCTAATCTTAAACCCTTTAGCTCTCAGCGAGCTTTCCGGGAATCTTGAGAAAATCGTCACCGCCTGCCAACTAGTTCTCCAGCGCCCCGGAATTACTCTTAGCTTCCAGCAATAACTTGCTAAGGGAAGCTCTACGAGTTACTAGCTCCACCCCGCGCCGGAATTCCTCTAGCTCATCGATGCCGAAGAGCTCTACGAGGTATTACCCTTAAGCTTCCAGCTGCTAGCTTAGGGAAGCTCTACGAGTCACTAGCTCTCCAGCGCCGCGGAATTACTCTTAAGCTTCCAGCAATATCTTGCTAAGGGAATCTCTACGAGTTATTCCTTTTACTCTTGAAGAAGAGCTCTACGATGTATTACTCTTAAGCTTCCAGCTGCTAGCGTAAGGAAGCTCTACGAGTCATGTTTGATCGGGTCAGCCCCCGCACACGCAGTTCTGAAGCAGGTGTCCGTTACAGCATCAAGAGTGTTTTCTGCCGCCTCCAAGGTGTTGTTATAGCCCATGTTCGTGCACCTGCAGTGCCCTCTTATCCATTGGACAACACACAAGCTGTCACCCAGTATTTCAAAGGGAATCTTATCCTACTCATAGTCAGAAATACTTTCATTTTCGGAAATATGAGCAATGCGACGCGCAATCCTATCATCGTTAACTTTGTCCTTCTCCTCCTCCGCACGGGCAACCGAAACTCTAGGTTTGGCCAGATGGTCAAGAATGGCGGGCAGGTGCAATCTTTTGAGTAACTTCCCAACGAAAATCGACCTATCTTCTTTCCCAAACATCATGGTCTCCCACCACTTCGTATTGCCATTTTGATCCGCAACTGGGCGCCGGCGGTAAACCGTCAACCTTTCTTACCGCCGGGGGACTCGTAGAGCTTCCTGACAACATATAATGTCGGAAAAAATTGTAGAGAACGAATAGTTTCTCAGCCCAAGCAATTTCAGACCACTCGGATGCAACAGCCGAACGCCCCCGATACTTCTGGATTGTCTCCTGTACGAGCTTTGTAGCTCTCCTACAGCCCGAGTTACGTGCGTAAATCGACAGCACCTCTCAAGATGACTCGAACAATACGAATAGTTTGAGAAACCCAGCTCGAGTATCAGACCGAGTTCAGACCTCTGCATGCGACAGGCGGACGCGTCTCATGTCTCTGAATCGATCCCTGTGATTACCAGCCCTGCAGCCCCCCCTACTGCCCGAGTTGAGTGCAGGAAACCGACAGCACCTCTCAGGATGACTCGAACAATACAAAAAGTTTCGCGAACGTAGTTCGGGCAGGAGACAAAGTTCGGAGCTCTGCATTCGAAAAGCGGACGCGCCTGATGTCTCTGAATCGATTCCAGTGATTATCAGCCATGCAGGCCCCCTGCAGCCCGAGTTAAGTGCAGAGAACCAACAGCATCTCTGAAGATGACTCGAACAATACGAATAGTTTCGCGATTCTAGATTGGGCAGCAGACCGAGTTCAGAGCTCTGGATTCAACGGACAACGGCCACTGATGATTCTGAATCAGATTCTGTACGTATCAGCTCTGTAGCTGTCCTGTCGCTCGAGTTAAGTACAGAAAACCGAGAGCGTCTGTCAAGATGACTCGAATAATACGAATAGGTTTGCGGACCTAGCTCGGCTAGCAGACCGAGTTCAGACCTCTGGGTTCAACGGGCGAACGCGCCTGATCATTCTGAATCGATTAGCTGTGCTGACCAGCTCTGTAGCTGTCCTGAAGCTAGAGTTATCTTGAGAAAACCGTCACCGCGTGACAAGATGACCCGAAACGGGCGATCCCGCCTGCCTGCTTTTTGCCAGTAAAAAGGAACCCGATCAAGCTGAGATCAAGATGGTGAGCGGGAATAAGATCGAAAATCATTGGAAAAAATACTAGAGCTCAAACGAATTGTTGAATTTCAAGAGCAAAATATCAACCGACCAAAAGTCAGCAAAAGGTCCGTCGAGATTTTGCTTGCCAACTAGCCCTCCAGCGCCCCGGAATTACTCTTAAGCTTCCAGCAATAACTTGCTAAGGGAAGCTCTACGAGTTCTGAAGACATCTTCCCATTTTCTCCAACCGACGTACTTAGTACCACCACGCCATCCAAGAAGAACAGCCTGATAATCCTTCGAGCGTGCAGCGAACGCGCGACAATGAGCGGACCAGTCACCCGACGCATGCATCATGCTCAATCGCGCCTGAGAGTAGGCGTTGAGTTTGAAGGCATTCAGGGTCGTGCCTCACGCGGCTCACTAACATGAGGAAGGGTCCCGTGGTCGCTTACTTCCCTGTGGGGCAGCAGACGGACTATCGGCGGAAGCGATGGGATCATCATTCACCTGTGCAGTACACCGTCTCTTTTGTTCCCGGAGAGCTCTCTGAGAGCTAGAGGGTTTTAGATTAGAAGCCGGGCGGTGGTGGTGCCCGCCAGCAGCCCATCCTCGCCGGTCCACGATCCTCGCAGCAACTCGCCCGACCCGGCAGCGTGTCCGGGAGAGCTTCCGGCAAGCTTCCACGCGTGCCTCCACGCGTGCAGGCACGCGTGGAAGCGTTCCTGGCAGCGTTTCAGAGACGTTGCAGGGGAGCCCCCCGAGCCCCAGAAGAGCTTCACGAGAGCTTCTGTGGGCTTGCCAGGAAGGCTTTTCAGTTCCCGGAGAGCTCGCTGAGGGCTAAAGGGTTTAAGATTAGAAACCGAACGGTGGGGGGGCCCGCCAGCAGCTCCTCCACGGCGATCCACGTTCCTCGCAGCGACTCGCCCGGCCCGGCAACGGGTCCGGGAGAGCTTCCGGCAAGCTTCCACGCGTGCCTGCCCGCGTGCAGGCACGCGTGGAAGCGTTTCTGGCAGCGCTTCGGCAGCGCTGCAGGGAAGCTTCCCAGAGCTCACAAGAAAAGATTTCCCGTCTCCAAACTATATGGGTTTTGCACGCTACCATGCGTGTCCTCTTTGCTCTCCGGATTTTTCCCGGAGAGCTCTCTGAGAGCTAGAGGGCTTTAGATTAGAAGCCGGGCGGTGGTGGTGCCCGCCAGCAGCCCATCTCCGCCGCTCCACGATCCCCGCAGCGCCTCGCCTGACCCGGCAGCTGGTCCGGGAGAGCTTCCGGCAAGCTTCAAGGCGTGCCTGCACGCGTGCAGGCACGCGTGGCAGCGTTCCTGGCAGCGCTTCAGAGACGCTGCAGGTGAGCCCCCAGACCCCCAGAAGAGCTTCACGGGAGCTTCCGTGGGCTCGCCAGGAAGGCTTTCTGATGTGTGCCTTTCTTTGCTCTCCGGGTTTTTCCAGGAGAGCTCTCTGAGAGCTAGAAGGTTTTAGATTAGAGGCCAGGCGGTGGTGGTGCCCGCCAGCAGCCCATCTCCGCCGCGCCACGATCCCCGCGGCGCCTCGCCTGACCCGGCAGCTGGTCCGGGAGAGCTTCCGGCAAGCTTCAAGGCGTGCCTGCACGCGCGCAGGCACGCGTGGAAGCGTTCCTGGCAGTGCTTCAGAGACGCTGCAGGGGAGCCCCCAGACCCCCAGAAGAGCTTCACAGAAACTTCCGTGAGCTTGCCAGGAAGGCTTTCTGGTGTGTGCCCCTCTTTACTCTCCGGGTTTTGGACGCTACCAAGTGGACGCTATGGACGCTACCAAGTGACTGCCCCTCGGCGAACATATTTCCCGGAGAGCTCGCTGAGAGCTAAAGGATTTAAGATTAAGAAGCGGGACGGTGGTGGTGCCTGCCAGGAGCTCCTCCACGGCGGTCAACAGGCCTCGCAGCAGCTCCGGTGAACCGGAAACGTGTCCGGGGGAGCTTCCAGCAACAGCCGAACGCCCCCGATGCTTCTAGATTGTCTTCTGTACGAGCTCTGTAGCTCTCCTACAGCCCGAGTTACGTGCGTAAATCGACAGCACCTCTCAAGATGACTCGAACAATACGAATAGTTTGGCAAACCTAGTTCGAGTATCAGACCGAGTTCAGATCTCTGCATGCGACAGGCGGACGAGTCTGATGTCTCTGGATCGATCCCTGTGATTACCAGCCCTGCAGCCCCCCCTGCTGCCGAGTTAAGTCAGAAAACCGACAGCACCTCTCAGGATGACTCGAACAATACGAATAGTTTCGCAGACCTAGTTCGGAGAACAGACCGAGTTCGGAGCTCTGGATTCCCCAGGCGAACGCGCCTGATGTCTCCGAATCGATTCTAGTGATTACCAGCCATGCAGCCCCCTACAGCCCGAGTTAAGTGCAGAGAACCGACAGCATCTCGCAAGCGACTCGAACAATACGAATAGTTTCGCGATTCTAGATCGGGCAGCAGACCGAGTTCAGAGCTCTGGATTCAACAGACAACGGCCACTGATGATTCGGAATCGGATTCTGTACGTATCAGCTACGTAGCTGTCCTGCAGCTCGAGTTAAGTACAGAAAACCAAGAGCGTCTGTCAAGATCACTCGAATAATGCGAATAGGTTTGCGGACCTAGCTCGGCCAGCAGACCGAGTTAAGACCTCTGGGTTCAACAGGCGAACGCAGCTGATCATTCTGCATCGATTAGCTGTGCTCATCAGCTCTTTAGCTGTCCTCAAGCTCGAGTTATCTTGATAAAACCGACAGCGCATATCAAGATGACTCGAAACGGCCGATCCCGCCTGCCTGCTTTTTGGCAGTAAAAGGTACCCGATCGAGCTGAGATCAAGATGGCGAGCGGGAATAAGATCGAATATCATGGGAAAAAATACTAGAGCTCTAACGAATGTTCAAATTTTAAGAACAAAATTTTCAACCGACCAAAAGTCAGCAAAAGGTCCGTCGAGATTTTTCTTGCCAACTAGCTCTCCAGCGCCCCGGAATTACTGGGCGCCGGCGGTAAACCGTCAACCTTTCTTACCGCCGGGGGACTCGTAGAGCTTCCTGACAATATATAATGTCGAAAAAAATTGCAGAGAACGAATAGTTTTTCAGCCCAAGCGATGTCAGACCTCTCGATGCAACAGCCGAACGCCTCCCGATGCTTCTGGATTGTTTTCTGCACGAGCTCTGTAGCTCTCCTACAGCCCCAGTTACGTGCGTCAATCGACAGCGTCTCTCAAGATGACTCGAACAAAACGAATAGTTTGGCAAACCCAGCTCGAGTATCAGACCTAGTTCAGACCTCTGAATGCGACAGGCGGACGCGTCTGATGTGTCCGAATCGATTCCTGTGATTACCAGCCCTGCAGCCCCCCTATAGCCCGAGTTAAGTGTAGAAAGCCGACAGCATCTTTCAGGATGACTCGAACAATACGAACAGTTTCGCGGACCGGGCTCGGGCAGGAGACCGAGTTCCGAGCTCTGGATTCCACAGGCGGACGCGTCTGATGTCTCCAAATCGATTGCTGTCACCACCAGCACTCTAGCCTCCCTACAGCCTAAGTTAAGTGCAGAAAAACCGACAGCACCTCGCAAGGTGACTCGAACAATACGAACAGTTTCGCGATTATGGATCGGGCAGCAGACCGAGTTCAGAGCTCTGGATTCAACAGACAAACGCAACTGATGATTCTGAATCGGTTTCTGTAAGTATCAGCTCTGTAGCTGTCCTATAGATCGAGTTAAGTACAGAAAACCGAAAGCGCCTGTCAAGATGACTCGAATAATACGAATCTAGCAGACCGAGTTCAGACCTCTGAGTTCAACAGGCGAACGCGCCTGATCATTTAGCTGTGCTTACCAGCTCTGTAGCTGTCCTGAAGCTCGAGTTATCTTGATAAAACCGACAGCGCGTATCAAGATGACTCGAAACGGCCGATCCCGCCCGTGTGCTTTTTGGCAGTAAAAGGTACCCGATCGAGCTGAGATCAAGATCTTCAGCGGGAATAAGATCAAATATCATGGGAAAAATACTAGAGCTCTAACAAATGTTCAAATTTTGAGAACAAAATTTTCAACCGACCAAAAGTCACCAAAAGGTCTGTCGAGATTTCCCTTGCCAACTAGCGATCTCTAGTATTTTTTCCAGGATATTCGATCTTATTCCCGCTAGCCATCTTGATCTTAGCTCGATCGGGTACCTTTTACTACCAAAAAGCAGGCAGGTGGAGAGGTCTGAACTCGGTCTGATACTCGAGCTAGCTTTGCCAAACTATTCGTATTGTTTGAGTTATCTTGAGAGGTGTTGTCGATTTACGCACCTAACTCGGGCTCTAGGAGAGCTATAGAGCTCGTACAGAAGCAAATCCAGAAGCATCGGGGCGTTCCGCTGTTGCATCCGAGACGTCTGAAATCGCTTGGGCTGAACAACTATTTTTTCGGTGTAATTTTGTTCGACATTATATGTTGTCAGGAAGCTCTACGAGTCCCCGGGCGGTAAGAACTGTTGACGGTTTACCGCCGGCGCCCAGTCGCTGCGGGGATCGTGAAGCGGCGGAGATGGGCTGCTGGCGGGCACCACCACCGCCCGGCTTCTAATCTAAAACCCTTTAGCTCTCAGAGAGCTCTCCGGGAACAAATAGACAAACAGACAGACGCACACGCACATACACTCAAGCACACCGACATGCACAGCACCAGATAGACAGACACTCGCAGCACAGCCTTGCCGTAGTCTTCCCGCTACGCCCTTCTCCTCGTCTTGCTTCTCCTCTCTTGCCCCCTCAAAACCCAGCCCCCACCGCGTGCCCTGCCTTATCGATCCGCATGCCAGGCGGAGCCCGTATGGGGATGGAGATGCCGAGGCCAGAAGGGGCGAATCGGTAGGTTATTGCCGAGACATCGCAGGGTGGGGGCACAAGCTCCATGTGGTGGGGATGCCGGGGTCAGGAGGGAGGTATCGGTAGGTTTTGGGCGAGAAATCGTAGGGTGGGGGTCCTAAGAACAGAGGCTCCATGGGGTGGGGATGGCGGAGCCAGGAGGGGGGTATCGGTAGATTTTGGGTGAGAAATCGTAGGGGGGGTCCCAAGAACAAAGGCTCCATGGGGTGGGGATGCCGGAGCCAGGAGGGGGGTAAGTAACTCGGAGAGCTTCCCTTAGCAAGTTATTACTGGAAGCTAAGAGTAATTCCGGCGCGCTGGAGAGCTAGTTGGCAAGAAAAATCTCGACGGAACTTTTGGTGACTTTTGGTCGGTTGAAAATTTCATTCTCGAAATTTGAACATTCGTTAGGGCTCTAGTATTTTTTCCCGTGTAATCCGATCTTATTCCCGCTCGTCATCTTGATCTGAGCTCGATCGGGTGAATATTACTATCGAAAAGCACTGTGGCGGGATCGGCCGTTTTGAGTCATCTTGTTACGCGCTCACGGTTTTCTGAACATATCTCGATTATTCGAGTCATCTTGACAAGAACTCTCGGTTTTCTGTACTTAACTCGCTGTAGGACAGCTACAGAGCGGATATTTACAGAAACCGATTCAGAATCATCAGTTGCGTTTGTCTGTCGAATCCAGAGCTCTGAACTCGGTCTGCTACCCGATCTAGAATCGCGAAACTGGCACCGGCGGTGAACCGTCAACCTGGTCTCCGCCGGGAACCTCGTAGAGCTCTTTTCACGCGTGAGAGTGCTAAGAGTCGAAGGAGAGAGCTTCTCGAGGCATTTCTCGAAAAATTGAATCTTCAATTTTTTCATGTCGATAGAAAGTTGGTTACGCCAAGTGTTTTGATAGTAAAAGTGCGCCTTCAGCGCTCATATTAAGACACAGAGGCCCTCAAAGTTTTCTACAGGTGCGAAAAATCTGCTTTCTCAAAATGAATTCTGAAATATCTTTCAAATATTTGCAAAACTACCCAAAAGTTGCCACATTGTCCGCCTCGGCCGGCTGGGCCAACTAGCTCCACCCCGCGCCGGAATTCTTCTGGCTCATCGACTACGAAGAGCTCTACGAGGTACTATTCGTATTGGTCGAGTCATCTTGAGAAGTGCTCCCGGCTTTCTTCACTCAACTCGCGCTGAGGGGGGCTACAGTGCTGGTGGTGACAGGAATCGATTTGAAGACATCAGGCGCGTCCGCCTGTCGAATCCAGAGCTCTGTCTGAACTCTGTCTGCTGCCCGAACTAGGTCCGCAGAACTATTCGCATTGTTCGAGTCATCCTGAGAGGTGCTGTCGGTTTCTGCACATAACTCGGGCTGCAGGGTGGCTGCAGGGCTGGTGAAGACAGGAGTCGATTCGCAGTCATCAGACGCGTCCGCCTGTCGCATTCAGAGGTCAAAAATATATTCACTATGAGTCGGAATGTTGGTAGGTGCTGTCGGTTTTCTCAACTTACGTCGAGCTAGGAAGCTCTACGAGTCTCCCGGCGGTAACCAAGGTTGACGGTTTACCGCCGGCGCCCAGTTTTGGGCGAGAAATCGTATGGTGGGGTGCCCCAAGAACAGAGGCTCCATGGGGTGGGGGTGCCGGGGCCAGGAGGGGGGTATCGGTAGGTTTTGGGCGAGAAATCGCAGGGTGGGGGTTCACAAGAACAGAGGCTCCATGGAGTGGGGATGCCGGGGCCAGGAGGGAGGGTATCGGTAGGTTTTGGGCGAGTCATCGTAGAGTGGGAAGTCCCAAGAACAGAGGCTCCATGGGGTGGGGATGCCGGGGCCAGGAGGGGGGATCGGTAGGTTTTGGGCGAGAAATCGTAAGGTGGGGGGTCCCAAGAGGCTCCATGGGGTGGGGATGCCGGGGCCAGGAAGGGGGCATCGGTAAGTTTTGGGCGAGAAATCGCATGGTGGGGAGTCCAAGAACAGAGGTTCCATGGGGTGGAGATGCCGGGGCCAGGAGGGGAGTCTCGGTAGGTTTTGGGCGAGAAATCGTAGGGTGGGGGGTCCCAAGAACAGAGGCCATGGGGTGGGATGCCGGGGCCAGGAGGGGAGTATCGGTAGGTTTTGGGCGAGAAATCGTAGGATGGGGGTTCCAAGAACAGAGGCTCCATGGGGTAAAGATGCCGGGGCCAGGAGGGAGGTATCGGTAGGTTTTGGGTGAGAAATCGTAGGGTGGTCCCAAGAACAGAAGCTCCATAGGGTGGAGATGCCGGGGCCAGGAGAGGGGTATCGGTAAGTTTTGGGTGAGAAGTCGTAGGGTGGGGGATCCCAGGAACAGAGGCTCCAAGGGGAGGGGATGCCGTGGCGGAGGGGGTATCGGTAGGTTTTGGGCGAGAAATCGTAGGAGTGGGGGGTCCCAAGAACAGGGGCTCCATGGAGTGGGGATGCCGGGACCAGGAGGGGGGTATCGGTAGGTTTTGGGCGAGACATCGTAGG
>CAUYUJ010002289.1:2500-91373 GCA_963575745.1 Prorocentrum cordatum
GAGTGGGTGGAGTGGGGGGAGGGCCGGCCCCGGAATGGCGCAGCGCCTCCCCCCCCCGGAGCGCCGGCGGAGAGGGCGGGGGGCGAGGCGCGCGTGGGCGGCTCGTGTGTAGGGGTGTGTGCGCCTGTGTGTATGTATGTATGTATGTATGTATGTATGTATGTATGTATGTATGTATGTATGTATGTATGTATGTATGTGTATATATATACATATATATATATATATGATTATGTGTGAACGCGTGCGTGCGTGCGTGTCTGTGTGTGCGTGAGTGTGTATGTGTGTTTGTGTGTGTTCGCATGCTGTCCTACGCGTGGTTTCATGTTTCTCTGTATGTCTGTGTTTTTAGGTGTGTTGCGTGTCTGTTGTGTGTGTGTGTGTGTGCTCGTTTGTGCTCGTGTGTGCGTGTGCTTGTATGTGTGAATGCATCTTCGCTACTCGGTTTCTCGACCTCGCGCCGAACACTTTCAGGGTCGGATGGGGACATGGGAAATACCTTGTTTGAAATGTCTAAGAAGATCATATCTGAAGCTCTCTGCTTTTTTTTTCCGAGCACTCTCGAGGGTGCGAGGAGCTCTACGAGGTCCCCGGCGGTAACCAGGTTGACGGTTTACCGCCGGCGCCAGTATTCTGTAAGTGGCCATTATAAGACGGGCCCCCAGAGGAGGAGGAGGATGAGAAGGAGGAGAAAGAGGAGTTTTGAGGAGGGGGGGGGGGGTGAGAGGAAAGAGAGGAAGTGAGAAGGAGGGAGGAGCCGAAGGAGGAGCAAATGAGCTTTCAAGGGAGGGAGGAGGAGAGCGCAGGGTGCGGCGGCGGTAGCGGCGGCGGCGGCGGCGGCGCGCCCGCCGCCTCGCGTTCAACAAGTATACGTGTTGAACGCGGGGCGACGGGCGAGGCGCGGCGGCGGCGGCGCGCCCGACGCGGGCGGCGGGCGCGCGCGCGCCGCTCCCCGTTGTCGTCGTCGTCCTCCTCCTCCTCCCCCTCCTCCTCCTCCTCCTCCTTCTGCCTCCTCCATCCTCCCTTTTTCCCCCTCCTCTTCCTCCTTCATTGCTCCTCCTCCTCCTCCCCCTCCTCCTCCTCCTCGTTGGGTTTCTTGCGTTGGATTGGTTTGATTTGTTGGGTGAATTTTATTATGTGCTCAAGCTTGAATTGCGAAGATGTCTCCAGCGAAACGCTTCGCCTGCCTGCTTGGCGTTTGTCCTAGGAGCCCCCCCCACAAAGAGAAATGTGCCCACTGCGGCCCCTAACTTCCCCCCGTCGGTCTTCGGAATGGCGCAAGCCATTAGAATAAGGACACGCTATGTTGGATAATATTTCCCAACCAACCTGTGTTGTTGGATCCTCGTTTTGAGGAGACGGTCCCCCGCGTCTCCTCCCTCCTCCCTCCTCCCTCCTCCCTCTTCCCTCCTCCCTCCTCCTCCTCTGGCACACCCCTCGCGCGGTTCGTGACCCTATATATAGGGGGCCCCACCCAAGCCCCATGGGGGGTAATCGGCCAAAACGGGGAACCGGTCGTCTAAAAGCCAGAACGGGGAACGGACCGCAAACCGGTCTTTCAGGTGCGAAATCGGGGAACCGGCCAAATCAGGGAACTTGACGTTCAGTGGCTCAAAATGGGAGCGGGTCAAATCAGGGATCTGGGCTGTGACCCCTGGAAGCCCTGGCGACAAGAAATCAGGCTGGGAATCTGCGTTGGATCCCTAGCAAACCTTGGGAAATCCTAGGGATCTGGCTCAGATCCCTAGCAAACCCTGGGAAATCCTAGGGATCTGGCTCAGATCCCTAGCAAACCTTGGGAAATCCTAGGGATCTTAAGGTTTGCTAGGGATCTGAGCCAGATCCCTAGGATTTCCTAAGGTTGGTTAGGGATCAGAACCAGATCCATAGGATTTCGTAAGGTTTGCTAGGATAGGGATCTGAGCCAGATCCATAGGATTTCCTAGGGTTTGCTAGGGATCTGAACCAGATCCCTAGCAATCCCCCAGGGTTTGCTAGGGATCTCAAGCAAATCCCCAGCATGCCCGAGGGTTTGCTAGGGATCTGAGCCAGATCCCCAGCATGCCCTAGGGTTTGCTAGGGATCTGAGCCAGATCCATAGGATGTCCTAGGGTTTGCCAGGGATCTGAGCCAGATCCATAGGATGTCCTAGGGTTTGCTAGGGATCTGAGCCAGATCCTTAGAATTCCCTGGAATTTGCTAGGGATCTGAGCCAGATCCTCAGCAATTCCATAGGGAATGCTGGGGATCTGAGCCAGATCCCCAGCATTCCCTTGGGTTTGCTAGAGATCTGAGCCAGATCCCCAGCAATTCCCTAAGGTTTGCTAGGGATCTGAGCCAGATCACACGCAACTCCCTAGGGTTTGCTAGGGATCTGAGCCAGATCCATAGGATTTCCTAGGGTTGCTATGGATCTGAACAAGATCCATAGGATTTCCTAGGGTTTGCTATGGACCTGAGCCAGATCCATAGGAATTCCTGGGGTTTGCTAGGGATCTGAGCCAGATTTCCAGCATTCCCTAGAATTTGCTATGGATCTGAGCCAGATCCCCAGCATGCCCCCAGGGTTTGCTAGGGATCTGAACCAGATCCTCAGCAATTCCCCATTGTTTGCTAGAGATCTGAGCCAGATCCCCAACAATTCCCTGGGGTTTGCTAGGGATCTGAGCCAGATCCCCAGCAATTCCTTAGGGTTTGCTAGGGATCTGAGCCAGATCCTTAGGATTTCCTAGGGTTTGCTAGGGATCTGAGCCAGATCCTTAGGATTTCCTAGGGTTTGCTAGGGATCTGAGCCAGATCCCTAGCAATCCCCTGAGCTTTGCTAGGGATCTGAGCCAGATCCCCAGCAATTCCCTAGGGTTTGCTAAGGATCTGAGCCAGATCCCCAGCAATTCCCTAGGGTTTGCTAGGGATCTGAGCCAGATCCCTAGGGTGTCCTAGGGTTTGCTAGGGATCTGAGCCAGATCCTTAGAATTCCCTAGGGTTTGCTAGGGATCTGAGCCAGATCTCCAGCAATTCCCTAGGTTTTGCAATTCCCTAGGTTTCTTGGGGCTTCCTGGTGGCCTCTTGCGGCCATCGTGGAGGAAATCGATCAAAGAAGAGGGGTGCTTTAATTAGCCCTGCCCCCTCAGAAGGCCCCCTTCAGAAGGCCAACAAGGGCCAGATCCCCAGCAATTCCCTAAGGTTTGCTGGGGATCTGAGCCAGATCCCCAACAATCCCCTAGGGTTTGCTAGGGATCTGAGCCAGATCCCAAGCATTCCCTAGAAGTTGCTACGGATCTGAGCCAGATCCCTAGCAATTCCTTAGGGTTTGCTAGGGATCTGAGCCAGATCCCCAGCAATTCCCTAGGGTTTGCTAGGGATCTGAGCCAAATCCCCAGCATTCCCTGGGGTTTGCTAGGGATCTGAGCCAGATCCATCGGATTCCCTAGGGTTTGCTAGGGATCTGAGCCAAATCCTTAGGATTTCCTAAGGTTTGCTAGGGATCTGAACCAAATCCCCAGCATGCCCTAGGGTTTGCTAGGGATCTGAGCCAGATCTTTAGGATTTCCCATGGTTTGCTAAGGATCTGAGCCAAATCCATCGGATTGCCTAAGGTTTGCTAGGGATCTGAGCCAGATCCATAGGATTTCTTATGGTTTGCTAGGGATCTGAGCCAGATCCATAGGATTTCCTTGGGTTTGCTAGGGGTCTGAGCCAGATCTTTAGGATTTCTTAAGGTTTGCTAGGGATCTGAGCCAGATCCATAGGATTTCCTAGGGTTTGCTAGGGATCTGAACCAGATCCCTAGGATTTCGTAGGGTTTGCTAGGCTAGGGATCTGAGCCAGATCCCTAGGATTTCCTAGGGTTTGCTATGGATCTGAACCACATCCCTAGCAATCCCCTAGGGTTTGCTAAGGATCTGAAGCAAATCACCAGCATGCCCTAGGGTTTGCTAGGGATCTGAGCCAGATCCCCAGCATGCCCCAGGGTTTGCTAGGGATCTGGGTTTGCTAGGGATCTGAGCCAGATCACCAGAATTCCTTATGGTTTGCTAGGGATCTGAGCCAGATCCTCAGCAATTCCATAGGGAATGCTGGGGATCTGAGCCAGATCACCAGCAATTCCCTAGGGTTTGCTAGGGATCTGAGCCAGATCCCCAGCAATTCCCTAGGGTTTGCTAGGGATCTGAGCCAGATCCCTAGCAATTCCCTAGGGTTTGCTAGGGATCTGAACCAGATCCATAGGACTTCCTAAGGTTTGCTAGGGATCTGAGCCAGATCCTTAGGATTCCTTGGAATTTGCTAGGGATCTGAGCCGGATACCTAGGGTTTGCTAAGGATCTGAACCAGATCCCCAGCATTCCCTAGGGTGTGCTAGGGATCTGAGCCAGATCCCTAGGATTTCCGATGGATCTGAGCCACATCCATAGGATTTCCTATGGTTTGCTGGGGATCTGAGCCAGATCCATAGGATTTCTTATGGTTTGCTAGGGATCTGAGCCAGATCCCTAGGATTTCCTGAGGGTTTGCTAGGGGTCTGAGCCAGATCTTTAGGATTTCGTAAGGTTTGCTAGGGATCTGAACCAGATCCCTAGGATTTCCTAAGGATGGCTAGGGATCTGAACCAGATCCCTAGGAGTTCGTAGGGTTTGCTAGGCTAGGGATCTGAGCCAGATCCCTAGGATGTCCTAGGGTTTGCTAGGGATCTGAGCCAGATCCCCAGCAATTCCCTAGGGTTTGCTAGGGATCTGAGGCAAATCCCCAGCATGCCCTAGGGTTTGCAATGGATCTGAGCCAGATCCCCAGCATGCCTTAAGGTTTGCTAGGGATCTGAGCCAGATCCATATGATTTCCTAGGGTTTGCTAGGGATCGGAGCCAGATCCATAGGATTTCCTAGGGTTTGCTAGGGATCTGAACCAGATCCTTAGGATTCCATTGAATTTGCTAAGGATCTGAGCCAGATCCCTAGGATTCCCTAGGGTTTGCTAGGAATCTGAGCCAGATCCCCAGCATTCCCTTGGGTTTGCTAAGGATCTGAGCCAGATCCCCAGCAATTCCCTAGGGTTTGCTAGGGATCTGAGCCAGGTCCCAAGCAATTCCCTAGGGTTTGCTGGAGATCTGAGCCAGATCCATAGGATGTCCTAGGGTTGCTAGGGATCTGAGCCAGATCCATAGGATGTCCTAGGGTTTGCTAAGGATCTGAACCAGATCCATAGGATTTCCTAGGGTTTGCTAGGGATCTGAGCCAGATCCATACCATTCCCTAGGGTTTGCTAGGGATCTGAACCAGATCCCCAGCATTCCCTAGGGTTTGCTAGGGATCTGAGCCAGATCACCAGAATTCCCTATGGTTTGCTAGGGATCTGAGCCAGATCCTCAGCAATTCCATAGGGAATGCTGGGGATCTGAGCCAGATCCAGATCCCAGCAATTCCCTAGGGTTTGCTAGGGATCTGAGCCAGATCCCCAGCAATTCCCTAGGGTTTGCTAGGGATCTGAGCCAGATCCCCAGCAATTCCCTAGGGTTTGCTAAGGGATCTGAGCCAGATCCCCAGCAATTCCCTAGGGTTTGCTAAGGATCTGAACCAGATCCCTAGCAATTCCCTAGGGTTTGCTATGGATCTGAACCAGATCCCTAGCAATTCCTTAGGGTTTGCTAGGGATCTGAGCCAGATCCATAGGATTTCCTATGGTTTGCTAGGGATCTGAGCCAGATCACTAGGATTTCCTAGGGTTTGCTAGGGATCTGAGCCAGATTCCCAGCAATTCCCTAGGGTTTGCTAGGGATCTGAACCAGATCCCCAGCAATTCCCTAGGGTTTGCTGGGGATCCGAACCAGATCCATAGGATTTCCTAGGGTTGCTAAGGATCTGAGCCAGATCCATAGGATGTCTTATGGTTTGCTAAGGATCTGAACCAGATCCATGGGATTTCCTAGGGTTTGCTAGGGATCTGAGCCAGATCCATAGCATTCCCTAGGGTTTGCTAGGATCTGAGCCAGATCCCCAGCATTCCCTAGGGTTTGCTAGTGATCTGAGCCAGATCCTCAGAATTCCAAAGGGTTTGCTAGGGATCTGAGCCAGATCCCCAGCAATTCCATAGGGAATGCTGGGGATCTGAGCCAGATCCCCAGCAATTCCCTAGGGTTTGCTAGGGATCTGAGCCAGATCACAAGCAATTCCCTAGGGTTTGCTAGGGATCTGAGCCAGATCCCTAGCAATTCCCTAGGGTTTGCTAGGGATCTCAGCCACATCCACAGCAATTCCATAGGGTTTGCTAGGGATCTGAACCCGATCCCTAGCAATTCCATAGGGTTTGCTAGGGATCTGAACCAGATCCCTAACAATACCCTAGGGTTTGCTAGGGATCTGAGCCAGATCCATAGGATTTCCTAGGGTTTGCTAGGGATCTGAGCCAGATCCGTAGGATTTCCTAAGGTTTGCTAGGGATCTGAGCCAGATCCCTAGCATTCCCTAGGGCTTGCTAGGGATCCGAGCCAGATCCCTAGCATTCTCTTGGGTTTGCTAGGGATCTGAACCAGACCCCTGATCTGGCACGCCCGCATTTTTAGCATGCAAGCGCTCAGATCCCCTAGGGTTTGCTAGGGACCTGAGCCAGATCCATAACATTTCCTACGTTTTACTAGGGATCTGAGCGAGATCCCCAGCATTCCGTAGAATTTGCTAGGGATCTGAGCCAGATCCCCAGCACTTCCCTAGGATGTGCTAGGGATCTGAGCCAGATCCTCAGCAATTCCCTAGGGTTTGCTAGGGATCTGAGCCAGATCCCCAGCAATTCCCTAGGGTTTGCTAGGGATCTGAGCCAGATCCCCAGCAATTCCATAGGGTTTGCTAAGGATCTGAGCCAGATCCTCAGGATTTCCTATGGTTTGCCAAGGATCTGAGCCAGATCCTTAGGATTTCTTAAGGTTTGCTAGGGATCTGAGCCAGATCCCTAGCAATCCCCTGAGCTTTGCTAGGGATCTGAGCCAGATCCCCAGCAATTCCCTAGGGTTTGCTAAGGATCTGAGCCAGATCCCTAGGATTTCCTAGGGTTTGCTAGTGATCTGAGCCAGATCCCTAGGATGTCCTAGGGTTTGCTAGGGATCTGAGCCAGATCCATAGGAATCCCCTAGGGTTTGCTAGGGATCTGAGCCAGATCTCCAGCACTTCCTTAGGGTTTGCTAGGGATCTGAGCCAGATCCCTAGGATGTCCTAGGGTTTGCTAGGGATCTGAGCCAGATCCCTAGGAATTCCTCAGGGTTTGCTAGGGATCTGAGCCAGATCCCAAGGATTTCCTAGGGTTTGCTAAGGATCTGAGCCAGATCCCTAGGATGTCCTAGGGTTTGCTAGGGATCTGAGCCAGATCCCTAGCAATCCCCTGAGGTTTGCTAGGGATCTGAGCCAGATCCCCAGCAATTCCACAGGGTTTGCTCAGGATCTGAGCCAGACCCCCAGCAATTCCTTAGGGTTTGCTAGGGATCTGAGCCAGATCCATAGGATGTCCTAGGGTTTGCTAGGGATCTGAGCCAGATCCCTAGGAATCCCCTAGGGTTTGCTAGGGATCTGAGCCAGATCTCCAGCAATTTTTTAGGGTTTGCTAAGGATCTGAGCCAGATCCCTAGGATATCCTTGGGGGTCTCTTGGTGGTCTCCTGGGGGCCTCTTGGGGGGGCATCTTGGGGCCATCCTGCGGCCTCTTGGGGCTTCCTGGTGGCCTCTTGCGGCCATCGTGGAGGAAATCGATCAAAGAAGAGGTGTGCTTTAATTAGCCCTGCCCCCTCAGAAGGCCCCCTTCAGGAAGCCAACAAGGGCCAGATCCTCAGCAATTCCCTAGGGTTTGCTAGGGATCTGAGCCAGATCCCCAGCAATTCCCTAGGGTTTGCTAGGGATCTGAGCCAGATCCCCAGCAATTCCCTAGGGTTTGCTAGGGATCTGAGCCAGATCCCCAGCAATTCCCTAGGGTTTGCTAGGGATCGGAGCCAGATCCCCAGCAATTCCATAGGGTTTGCTAGGGATCTGAGCCAGATCCCCAGCAATTCCCTAGGGTTTGCTAGGGATCTGAGCCAGATCCATCTGATTCTCTAGGGTTTGCCAGGGATCTGAGCCAAATCCTTAGGATTTCCTAAGGTTTGCTATGGATCTGAACCAGATCCCCAGCATGCCCTAGGGTTTGCTAGGGATCTGAGCCAGATCCCTAGGATTTCCGATGGATCTGAGCCAAATCCATAGGATTTCTAATGGTTTGCTAGGGATCTGAGCCAGATCCATAGGATTTCCTAGGGTTTGCTAGGGGTCTGAGCCAGATCTTTAGGATTTCGTAAGGTTTGCTAGGGATCTGAACCAGATCCCTAGGATTTCCTAAGGTTGGCTAGGGATCTGAACCAGATCCCTAGGAGTTCGTAGGGTTTGCTAGGCTAGGGATCTGAGCCAGATCCCTAGGATGTCCTAGGGTTTGCTCGGGATCTGAACCAGATCCCTAGCAATCCCCTAGGGTTTGCTAGGGATCTGAGGCAAATCCCAAGCATGCCCTAGGGTGTGCTATGGATCTGAGCCAGATCCCCAGCATGCCCTAGGGTTTGCTAGGGATCTGCGCCAGATCCATATGATTTCCTAGGGTTTGCTAGGGATCGGAGCCAGATCCATATGATTTCATAGGATTTGCTAGGGATCTGAACCAGATCCTTAGGATTCCCTTGAATTTGCTAAGGATCTGAGCCAGATCCATAGGATTTCGTAGGGTTTGCTAGGGATCTGAGCCAGATCCCCAGCATTCCCTTGGGTTTGCTAGGGATCTGAGCCAGATCCCTAGCATTCCCGAGGGTTTGCTATGGATCTGAGCCAGATCCCCAGCAATTCCCTAGGGATTGCTGGGGATCTGGGCCAGATCCATAGGATTTCCTAGGGTTGCTAGGGATCTGAGCCAGATCACCATAATTCCCGATGGTTTGCTAGGGATCTGAGCCAGATCCTCAGCAATTCCATAGGGGCTGCTGGGGATCTGAGCCAGATCCCCAGCAACTCCCTAGGGTTTGCTAGGGATCTGAACCAGATCCCCAGCATTCCCTAGGGTTTGCTAGGGATCTGAGCCAGATCACCATAATTCCCGATGGTTTGCTAGGGATCTGAGCCAGATCCTCAGCAATTCCATAGGGAATGCTGGGGATCTGAGCCAGATCACCAGCAATTCCCTAGGGTTTGCTAGGGATCTGAGCCAGATCCCGAGGAATCCCCTAGGGTTTGCTAGGGATCTGAGCCAGATCCCTAGCAATTCCCTAGGGTTTGCTAGGGATCTCAGCCAGATCCCCAGCAATTCCCTAGGGTTTGCTAGGGATCTGAACCAGATCCCTAGCAATTCCCTAGGGTTTGCTAGGGATCTGAGCCAGATCCATAGGATTTCCTAGGGTTTGCTAGGGATCTCAGCCAGATCCCATGCGCCTCCCCGCCCACCGAATGTCAATTTCGGCACACCCCTCACACGCTTCGGGGCCCCATGGGGAGCTCCACCCAAGGCCCCATGGACCACGTTCGCATGCGCCCCACCGCATGCCCATTTCGGCACACCCCTCACACACTTCGTGGCCCCATAGGGAGCCCCACCCAAGGCCCCATGCAGTGGCCACGTTCGCATGTGCCCCCCTGCACACCGCATGCCAATTTCGGCACATTCCTCACACACTTCGTGGAGCTCCAAAGCCCCAGTGGCCACGTTCGCATGCCCCCCCCCCCCCCCCTCCTCGCACACTGCAGTCCATTTCGGCACACCGCTCACACTATTCGTGGCCCCATTGGGAGCTCCAGGGCCACGTTCGCATGCGCCCCCCCGCCCAATACTCATTTCGGCACACCCCTCACACACTTCGTGGCCACATAGGGAGCTCCACCCAAGGCCCCATCGGCCACGTTCGCATGCGCCTCCCCGCCCACCGCATGCCCATTTCGGCACACCCCTCACACACTTCGTGGCCCAATATAGGGAGCTCCAAAGGCCTCAGTGGCCACGTTCGCATGCGCCTCCCCGCCCGCCGCATGCCCATGTCAGCACGCCCCTCACACACTTCGTGGCCACATAGGAGCTCCACTCAAAGGCCCAGTGGCCGCGTTCGCATGCGCCCCCTCCGCCCACCGCATGCCCATATCGACGCACCCCTCACACACTTCGTGGCCCCATGGGGAGCTCCACCCAAGGCCCCAGTTGCCACGTTCGCATGCGCCTCCCCGCACACAGCATGCCCATGTCACCACACCCCTCACACACTTCGTGGCCCCATGGGGAGCTCCACCGAAACCCTCAACGCGGCACTCGCAGCTGCATCTGGTTGGGTCCTTCGCCAGGCCAATGTTTTGCAATGCCACGCACGCCTATCCGCAGTGCTGCCGAGGAAGAAGCGTGATCATATCATTACCAGACTTGGTCCACACGAGCGCGTCACAAATGGTCTCAGTATCGATGAGCGTGGCACCCTGAGAAAACTGCCACACTGCTACCCCGTTCATATTGTCAACTGTTTTCAAAGGACACATGCTCACAACAGAAATCGGAACCCGTCGCACTTCTAGATGAGCCCACACGTATGCGGCAAAAAGGCTGCCACCATCCTTGACCAGAACTACATCACGACCACAACTGCACCCATGAGGGGAAAACCGTGTTTGAATTGAGCACATGCACTCGCCCGCCTCCAGCTTCAACTGAAGCTCAAGCTCAACGAATTCCTTCAACCTCTTAGTAGCTGGCCGAGGCTTGATCCAGCCAGGGGTGAAATCACATGCGCGACTCTCGATGTCTGCTAACAGGGCCATGTGTTGAGCAGTGCACTCGTGCAAGACACTGGCTTCCAAAGACTTTGTGTTTCTCACATCCACTGCATATCGACGAACCTCTTTATGCTTCCGTTCATGAACGAAACAGCTCAAGAGTGTATCGTACATGCGGAAGGAATCTTCCATGTGTAGGAGCCAATGGAATTTTGGTATCGTGTACGCCACGCCCCATGCAACAACAAATTTCTCGAGGAACATCTCGGTTGACTGGATAATTTGCCCGTGTGCAACGCAACCACGGTTTGCCAACGTCAAGCAATCGATGACATCGCATAGCGCAGCATACGCAGATATCTCCGCCAAGCAAACCCCCTTGGGCACCACGACCTGCTGGAGAAAGTAGTGAACCAAGTTGTATACTGAAAGGCCTTGGCTGGCTTGGCACTTGAAGTACTTAGACTTTGCGTTTGCATCCTTGCGCTTAGGGTCAAAGACTTCAAACACGCGATCCGCCTTAGTCCTACCAGGCCAATGTCACAACTTAGCGTAGCCATACAAACTGTCGTAAATCTTGGTCATGCCTGCCGCCCTGATTGACTCCAACACTAAGTTCACACAGACAGCCCAAACGCCTCCCACGAATAGACAGTGCATCCAATCGAACATGAGCTGCTCCCTCGGCTGCACAACATTGTTGAGGGTCGGGTCGCACAGGAGGTTGTACAACGTGAATGTGAAGCCCAAGGCCATCTGTCGCCTTGCGAACGTATTCGGGTCGTCAACGTGCCGCTTCGCGGCGAGCCGATTGCACGCATATCGCAGTTCTGCACTTGTTGCCAGGGCGAGGTCGCTGTGCTTCATAGCATTGCATGTGACGAGCTCGCTCCCATCTTCATCGTGGATTTCGCTCTTTTCTGCAAATAGGTTCTTGCATAGTAGGCAGTGCTTGGTGCCTCCTTCGCCTTTGCAATGCCATGTGCTTTTGTGGGCCCCTCCGTCCTGCACGAATGGCCCTTGCACCGCGAAGAGGCGAATGGGCTCACTACCAGGCCGCCGCAATACGATCCCAGTCGTTAGATTGCCAGCGGGCTCCAGGAAAAGCTGTTTCAGCACGACTCCGAACATCTGAGCCATGCCACCTTTCACTTTCATTACGTCGCGACTGCGCTTTTGCGCCACGAGAAACCACAAGTCCTCTCTACAAAGGGCTGCAGCTCCAACTTCTAATAGAGAAAATAAATCACTTGCACTTTCTTTTTCTGATCCACTGCCAATGGGTTGGCAGGCGTGACCTCGTCACTGTAAAGACACACACGCCACGGCCTCTCAACCGAGGACGGGTTCTCGGCGTGAAGCCGACTCAGGAAGGACGCGAATAGATTGGAGATCTGGTACGCATGCGATATCAACGCAAGAGGCTGGGCAATACATAGCGTCTGAGTTCCCCCGTCCAGCGTATCCATCTCAATATGGGCGTGCAAGGGGCCATAATCAGTCATGGATCGTGCAACCAACTCACGGGCCTCATAATTCGATGCCCTGCTGTGCGACTCGGGCACACCGTGCTTCTCGACTTCGTCCAGTATTGCACTGAGGGCGCTCTGCGATACATGTGGCAACCGCCTGCGGAACTTCTCAAGACGCATGAGCTTCTCGGGGCGACCCGACATGTGTGAAAACAACGCGCAGCAAGCACTCGAACTAGTAATCACTCGAGCAAAAATAGCTACGGATAGAATGTATAAGGCTGGCTTGCACGAAGTTGGCCATGCAGGAGGGGGCGGGGGCAGCCATGGCGACATGTATGCCGATGCTGTGTTTCTGGTTTGTCTGTGACAGCGTGTAAGATTCAGTTGCGAGCACCATGCATGCTTGCAGCACTCCGTTGGAAAGGTTGAACAGCGCTGCTTCCCATATATACGCCTGCGCTCGCCGCTCTCGCGAGCCGAACCCCATAGCTCAGAGCACACGGTAACACATGAACGACTGGCACGCACATAGCAGGCACGACACTGGAGAATCAACAAACGCCTCGCGCACAGCGGCCCGCTACTCGTAAATAACATTAAACTGCCAACTAGACGCCGCAAGAAAATCAAAACTCACTGAGCACGCTCATCACATGGCCCGCTTTCCCTTCCGCTCAGCAGCGCGGGCGTCGAGGATGAGTTGCTTCGCCTTGTGCCAAGCAGCCGCAGTCGGCTTGTCAGAGCCCCAGCCCGCGCGCTTCTCGCACTTGGGGTTGTTGCTGTCCAAGATAACCCTGAACGCGTTGATCCTCTTGGCAACGTAGATGACCCCGCCATTCCAGTGGGTCGGAGGGCCGTCGATCTTCGGGCAGGCGTGGTCTGGAGCTGGCAGCGGGGCATCGTTCTTCCAAGCGGCAGGCCGCTTGTAAGGAGGGTGAGGCGCCCCTGCAGCGGCGGGGCGTTTCCTTGGCGCCTCCGTCACCGTCTTCGCCTTCTCCACCGCCTTCTCCACCGCCTTCTCCTTCGCTCTCTCCTTCGCCCTCTCTTTCGCCTTCTCCTCCTTCGTCAGGAGGGCCTGCATGGCTGCCTTCTCGAACTTCCGTATGTCGCCCACCGCATCTGGATCGGAGTCGTGATCGTCCTGGAGGGCGGGCTCGCCGTCAGCGATCGCGGCGGGCGCCACGCTAGGCTTCGGGGTCGACCTCGGCGCGCCGCACGGCTGGGCTGGCGCGGCGCCTGGCGGCGGGCGCATCCGAAGGCCAAGTCCGCACGCATGGCTGCTCTGTACCCGACTGAGCAACCGCCTCCTCTTGTCGTTGAGCGCCTCGCCCTCGAGCTCAGTGTCGTAGCCGTCGGCCTGCTCCTCCTTCTTGCCGCGGTCGCTCATGTGGATGTTGATGTCCTGCTGCGGTTTGAGCTTGAGCAACGCCTTCGCCCAGTCGGGCGCAGCCTGCACATCCTTCTTCGCCTTCTCCTCCTTGACGATCAGGTTGCTGTTCTTGCGGAGTGGGATGTGTTTCGTCGTGGCCGGAAGGCGCTCCATGTTCAGCGGATCAGGGCGGCCACTCCCGTATACGTGCTGGAAGATCGGCAGAGGCAGGTCGCATGGGCTCATCGGGTACTTCTTGATCTTCGTGAAGGGGAAGTGCTTCCGAGATGCGATGACGCAATCCTTGAAGTCCTCGAGCAGCCCGAACGTGGTCCTGTAAGACGGCCACGCCGAACTCGTGAAATGCGCGCGGAGGATAAGTGCAAGCCACCACTTGTACGTCTGCTCGCACGGGTTCGCGCAGCCGCAAAGCACGAGGAAGTCAGCTGTAATCTGCATCTTTGTCTGGATATCGAGCTTGGGATTCTGGGGCCCCTCCTTGAGCGACACCGAAGTGTAGGCCTCGCAGTTCGTCAGCGTTTGGTTCTTGCTCTCCACGTCCTCCTTCTCGTCGGCCAAATGGGCTTCGAGCTTGGAGTCGACAGCAGCACCGAGGGTTTCCTTATGGACATCTTGCAGGCACAGGTCGCGGATTTTCCTCTGGAGCTGGTTCGCGCCCTCGACGTCCAGCGTGGGGAGCCTGTTGATCTTGGCGACCAGCGACTCCACGAGCTTTCCGATCAAGGGCCTATCCCTGTATGCAGACGCCTGCTCCAGCTCGACCGAAATGGCGCTGAGCAGCATGTCTATGCCGCGAACTCAGTGCTGGTGAAGGCAACTCGCACTTGAGCCAAAACGGCTACGCGTACGACTTGCAAGTGTTACTGACACCAATGAGGGCCCCAGAACATAAGCAGCGTGACTGACGCAAAAAGGGCCCCGAGACATTAAGAGCCCCAAGCGTTGCTGACGCAAAAGAGGGCCCCGAGCGTTACTGACGCCAAGAATGGCCCCGAGCGTTACTCGGGCTAATAAGGGCAACGAGAGGCCCCGAGCGTTACTGACGCAAAAAGAGGGCCCCGCAAATCAGCAGCGTTACTGACGCAACAGAGGGCCCCAGTACAACAGCAGCGTAGCGTTCGTGACATCAACACTTACATATGACAGCCGACACACTCATCATCGTCATCATCATCATCATCATCAGCATCATCGTCATCATCATCGTCACCATCATCATCCTCATCACCATCATCACCGTCGCCATCACCAGCATCATTCACCCACTCACTCACTTTCGCACCTCTCTCCAGTCTACATCACTCACTCACCCCGCCAATGGAAAATTAGCCTGACGAAGGACCCAACCATATGCAGCTGCAAGAGGTATACCGCATTGCGGGCACCGCTTTCGGTGGAGCCCCCTATGGGGCCACGAAGCGTGTGGGGGTGTGCCAAAATAGCCCGAGGCCGCCATGCGAGCTGCGCCACTGGGACCTTAGATGGAGCTCCCTATGGGGCCACGAAACGTGTGAGGGGTATGCCGAAATTGCCCGAGGCCGCCATGGCAGCTCGCCACTGGGACCTTAGATGGAGCTCCCTATGTGGCCACGAAGCGTGTGAGGGGTGTGCCAAAATTGCTCGAGGCCGCCATGCGAGCGCACTGTGACCTTAGGTTGAGCTCCCTATGGGGCCACGAGCCGTGTGAGGGGTGTGCCGAAATTGCCCGAGGCCGCTATGCGAGCTGCGCCACTGGGACCTTAGGTGGAGCCTCATATGGGGCCACGAAGCGTGTGAGGGGTGTTCCGAACTGGCCCGAGCCCCCCCATGCGAACTGCGCCACTGGGACCTCAGGTGGAGCCCCCTATGGGGCCACGAAGCGTGTGAGGGGTGTGCCAAACTTGCCCGAGGCCGCCATGCGAACTGCGCCACTGGGACCTTAGGTGGAGCTCCCTATGGGGCCACGAAGCGTGTGAGGGGTGTGCCGAAATTGCCAGAGGCCGCCATGCGAGCTGCGCCACTGGGACCTTAGATGGAGCTCCCTATGGGACCACGAACCGTGTGAGGGGTGTGCTGAAATTGCCAGAGGCCGCCATGCGAGCTGCGCCACTGGGACCTTAGGTGGAGCTCCCTAAATGGGGCCGCGAAGCGTGTGAGGGGTATGCCGAAATTGCCCGAGGCCGCCATGCGATTTGCGCCATTGTGACCTTGGGTGAAGCTCCCCATGGGGCAACGAAACGTGCGACGGGTGTGCCGAAATGGCCCGAGGCCGCCATGCGAATTGCGACACTAGGACCTTATGTGGAGCTCCCCATGGGGCCACGAAGCGTGTGAGTGGTGTGCCGAAATTGCCCGAGGCCGCCATGCGAACTGCGCCATTGGGACCTTAAGTGGAGCTCCGTATGGGGCCACGAAGCGTGTGAGGGGTGTGCCGAAATTGCCCGAGCACCCCATGCGAACTGCGCCACTGGGACCTTAGGTGGAGCCCCCTATGGGGCCACGAAACGTGCGCGGGGTGTTCCGAAATGGCCCGAACCCCCCATGCGAACTGCGCCACTGGGTGGAGCTCCCGATGGGGCCACGAAGCGTGTGAGGGGTGTGCCGAAATGGCCCGAGCCCCCCATGCGAACTGCGCCACTGGGACCTTAGGTGGAGCTCCCCATGGGGCCACGAAGCGTGTGAGGGGTGTGCCGAAATGGCCCGAGCCCCCTATGCGAACTGCGCCACTGGGACCTTAGGTGGAGCTCCCTATGGGGCCACGAAACGTGTGAGGGGTGTGCCGAAATGGCCAGAGCACCCCATGCGAGCTGCGCCACTGGGACCTTAGGTGGAGCTCCCTATGGGGCCACGAACCGTGTGAGGGGTGTGCCGAAATGGCCCGAGCCCCCATGCGAACTGCGCCACTGGGATTTTAGATGGAGCTCCCCATGGGGCCACGAAGCGTGTAAGGGGTGTGCCGAAATGGCCCGAGCCCCCCCATGCGAACTCCGCCACCATGGGACCTTAGGTGGTGTGAGGGATGTGCCGAAATTGCCCGAGCCCCCCATCCGAACTGCGCCACTGGGACCTTAGGTGGAGCCCCCTATGGGGCCACGAAACGTGCGCGGGGTGTGCCGAAATGGCCCGAACCCCCATGCGAACTGCGCCACTGAGACCTTAGGTGGAGCTCCCTATGTTGGCACGAAACGTGTGAGGGGTGTGTCATGATGCAGAGGCAAGGAGGGGGGGGAGGGAGGGGGCAGCGGGAGGAGGAGGAAGGAGGGAACGCGGGGCGCTGTCTCTTCAAAACGAGGACCCAACACCACAGGATGGTTGGGAACAACCAGGGAACAGTTTTGATAAGTTCTGCTCATCGTCCGCAGCATCATGATCTTCAGCAACTCGCTCGCTCATCACTCGCTCACCCACTCACTCACTTACGCATCATCAGCCAGTCAGTCACGCATTCTCTCACTCACTCTCTGGGGTGCCGTGCGAGGAAGTCCCAGGCGGGAGCCGTCACGCACCGCTGTCCTTAGGGGCCCACGAGGGGCCCGAGAGCGCCGACAAGGGTCCCAAGAGAGCGCTAATATGGCCCATAAGCCAATGAGGGCAACCAGCAAGCGATAGTTTGAGAGTGCTCTGAAAACGCACGCTTAGCAAGAGGAGCCCAAGAAGGCCCAGGAGGCCCAAACGCACGAAACGTGTGACTCCAACTTGTGCCCGTTTGCTACCTCTGCCTCATTTCCCCTCGTTAACAAAAACTTCTCGGGCAGCAACAAGAACCGTGCGTAACCCACCTCAGGCAACAAAACCCCGGAACTCGAGAGCCCCCCGAAGGTCCGAGACAGGGGGGGGGGGCGACACCGAACCCAATTGAGAGAGCACAGTGATCTGAGAAGGTGTCAATATCGGTCGACAGAGCTCATTATCTCTCTTGTGATTGTAATGCATATGGGCCGTCTTGGGACCTTCCTCAGGCTCTCATGGGAGCTCTCCTGCGCCATCTTGAGGTAGCCCAATAAGCTTCTAGGAGGCAATGCTGCGCTGCATTGGGAGCTCTCTTACTCTCTGATGGAGGCGTTCTGGGCCGTCTTGAAGGCCGCCATCGTCGACGTCGTCGGTGTCGCCGCCGTCGTCAACGTCGTCGTCGCCGCCCTTCGCCTGCAGGTCTGAGGCTGCGCTGGCGCGCCTTTGAATGCCTGGCGCGATTCTCGCCACGCGCGCCAAGTTGCTTTACTTCAACAACTCGACATGCTGGCGCCAACTCGAGTTGCCTGAGATCTGCAACTCGAGTTTGTCTCAGCATGTCGAGTTGCATGGTTCCTGCAACTCGAGATGCTGACGCCATCTCGAGTGCAGCATTTGGCAACTCGAGTTGGCGACAGCATCTCGAGTTGCAGGAAACATGCAACTCGAGTTGGCGTCAGCATGTCGAGTTGCAGGAACCATGCAACTCGAGTTGGCGACAGCAGGTCGAGTTGTAGGACCGATCACACTCGAGTATGCATTGCCAAGAGGTATGCTGCCCTGCCGCAGGTGCCCTGGACACCCGAGATTTGATTCGAGAGAGCTCCCATCGAACCCCTCGAGTCCACGCGAAGTCCCACCGAGGAGGAGGAGGATGAGGAGGAGGACGAACTCTGCACCAATCGTTGCAACATTTTTCGAGGAGGAGGAGGAGGAGGAGGATTACGAAGTCGGTGCCAATCGTTGCAACCTTTTTCGGAGCAGGAGGAGGATGAGGAGGAGAAGGATAATGAGGAGGAGGAAGTAGTTGGTTAATCCAACCTTCCTTATCGGAATGTCAAGGGCATCCAGGAGGGATGAGGAGGAGGAGGAAGAGGAGGAGGGGGAGGCGGAGGAGGAGGACAACCACGACGACGACGACGACGCCAACGGTGGACGACGACGACGACGACGACAACGCCGACGAATGGCGACGACGACGACGACACGCTTAGATTCATAACACCTGCTTTACACGTCTGACATCAGGTGATTGACAGCACAGCTGGCTGTCCTCCCGAACGCCCTATAGGGCTCTCAACCCCACGAGAGCTTGTAATGAATTCAGCGCGCACATGCATACACCCTAGCTTGGACTCGACGCGTCCCCCATAGAGAGAGTGTTTGAGCGCTTGGATGGCGTCTCGCCCAGAGACTCAGACGAACCACCCGCAGCCACGAACGCAGCGTAGCTCTGCGCGGCCAGCTGGGACGCCTCCTCCAATGAGTTCGCCACCTTCACGTTCGTCTTGCCCCACTCCGTGACGTAGCCGTACTTCTTCCCAACCTTCCGAACACCTCTGGGGAGCTTCTCCCTCTCGGGCGGCGCGTCGAAACCAGACGCAGCCACGTACGTCACGACCCTCTCCAGCTTGGCAAGGTCGAGCACCACCGCGATGTCCTCACGGGGGTGGGCATGACGAAGCATCGTGAGCTCGAACGGGTCGCGGCCATCGTCGACCGTGACAGACAACATTAACGGGCACGTCGATGCACGGTCTGCCCTGGACACGCGAGCCTTCTTGACCTGGACGTGGTCCCGCGCCGTCTTGGGGATCTTCTCGAGCGCCTCCGCCTGCTCCAATTTGGCCTGGGCCTCGTTGCGCAGCTTGACCAACGTAGCGTACCCCCTGGATCGGGGCAGCGTGCCGTCATCAGGCTTATCGGCAGCGTCGGGACACCCGTCGAAGATGAGACGAGGGAGGCCGACCGACGTCGACGGATGGAGCTTGACGAACTCGACCGTCTCGCCACCACATTCAACAGAGATAATGTCGCTGGCTGGCACATCCCAGTACTTCTTGGGAGCCACATCGAAGCTGAACCGCCTGACTGTTGTCATCACGAGCGGCATGGTGGACGTGCTCTCGCGAACCTGCGTTGCGTGAGCCAAGCTCTGCTTGAGCCAAAACTGCTAAGGATAACGTAAACACTGCCAATAACAAGTTTGCGCAATCACCCGATGTTTGGTTTTGGACGTACCACAAACGGGCCTCTCGTGGACGGGCGGGCCCAACCAATGGCGAACAACTGGACGCCCGTGCCGTGGGCGCGCAGCTTTAGGGCCCGCAGGGGCACGTCCGAGAACTCAACATGATACGTGTGATCTGACTAACAGCCATGAGCGTTTCATTCGGCAAATTCGCATGACGAGGGACCCAACCATATGCAGCTGCGAGTACCGCATTGCTGGTACCGCGTTCGGTGGAGCTCCCTATAGGGCCACGAAGCGTGTGAGGGGTGCGCCGAAATTGCCAGAGACCGCCATGCGAACTGCGCCACTGGGACCTTAGGTGGAGCTCCCTATGGGGCCACGAAACGTGTGAGGGGTGTGCAGAAATGGCTCGAGGCCGCCATGCGAGCTGCGCCACTGGGACCTTAGGTGGGGCCCCCCATGGGGCTACGAACCCTGTGAGGGGTGTGCCGAAATGGCCCGAGGCCGCCATGCGAACTGCGCCACTGGGACCTTCGGTGGGGCTCCCTATGAGGCCACGAAGCGTGTGGGGTGTGCCGAAATTGCTTGAGGCCGCCATGCGAATTGCGCCACTGCAGAGGTCTTAGGCGGAGCTCCCTATATGGGGCCACGAACCGTGCGAGGGGTGTCCCAAAATGGCTCGAGGCCGCCATGCGAGCTGCGCCACTGGGACCTTAGGTGGAGCTCCCTATAGGGAGCTCCACCTAAGGGGGGGTGCCAAAATGGCCCGCTGAGGCCGCCATGCGAACTGCGCCGCTGCAGAGTTGAAGCTCCCTATGGGGCCACTCAGCGTGTGAGGGGTGTGCCGAAATTGCCCGAGGCCGCCATGCGAACTGCGCCACTGAGACCTTAGGTGGAGCTCACTATGGGGCCCCGAAGCGTGTGAGTGGTGTACCGAAATTTCCCGAGGCCGCCATGTGAACTGCGCCATTGGGACCTTAGGTGGGGCTCCCTATGGGGCCACGAAGCGTGTGAGGGGTGTGCCGAATTTGCCTGAGGCCGCCATGCGAACTGCGCTACTGGGACCTTGGGTGGAGCTCCCTATGGGGCCACGGAGCGTGTGAGGGGTGTGCCGAAATTGCTTGAGGCCGCCATGCGAACTGCGCCACTGGGACCTTAGGTGGAGATCCCTATGGTGCTACGAACAGTGTGAGGGGTGCGCCGACATGGCCAAAGACCGCCATGCGAACTGCGCCATTGGGACCTTAGGTGGGGCCCCCTATGGGGCCACGAAGCGTGTGAGGGGTGTGCCGAAATAGCCTGGGGCCGTCATGCGAACTGCGCCACTGGGACCTTAGGTGGAGATCCCTATATGGTGCAATGAAACGTGTGAAGGGTGTGCCGAAATGGCCCGAGCCCCCCATGCGAACTGCGCCACTGGGACCTTAGGTGGAGCTCCCTATGGGGCCACGAAGCGTGTGAGGGTGTGCCGAAATTGCCCGAGCCCCCCATGCGAAGTGCGCCACTGGGACCTCAGGTGGGGCTCCCTATGGGCCACGAAACGTGTGATGGGTGTGCCGAAATTGCCCGAGCCCCCCATACGAACTGCGCCACTGGGACCTTAGGTGGAGCTCCCTATAGGGGCCACGAATCGTGTGATGGGTGTGCCGAAATTGCCTGGGGCCGCCATGCGAACTGCGCCACTGTGACCTTAGGTGGGGCTTCCCTATGGGGCCACGAAGGGTGTGAGGGTGTGCCGAAATCGCCAGGGCCCCCCATGCGAATTGCGCCACTGGGACCTTAGGTGGAGCCCACTATGGGGCCACGAAACGTGTCAGGGGTGCGCCGAAATTGCCAGAGCACCCCATGGTACTGCGCCACTAGATGGGGCCACGAAACGTGTGATGGGTGTGCCGAAATAGCCCGAGCCCCCCATGCGAACTGCGCCACTGGGACCTTCGGTGGAACTCCCTATATGGGGCCACGAAACGTGTGAGGGGTGTTCCGACATGGCCCGAGCCCCCCATGCGAACTGCGCCACTGAGACCTTAGGTGGAGCTCCTTATGGGGGGGGGGCACCAAACGTGCGAGGGGTGCGTCATGATGCAGAGGCAAGGAGGGGGAGGATGGATGGGGCAGCGGGGGGGAGGGGGAAGGAAGGAACGCGGGGCGCTGTCCCTTCAAAACGAAGACCCAACACCACAGGATGGTTGGGGAAAAGAAGTAGCCTGACGAAGGACCCAACCAGACGCAGCTGCGAGTACCGCGTTGAGGGTATACCGCTTTCGGTGGAGCTCCCTATGTGACCACGAAGTGTGTGAGGGGTGTGCCGAACTGGGCATGCGGTTGGCGGGGAACGTGGCCATTAGGGCCTTGGGTGGAACTCCCTATGGGGCCACGAAGCGTGCGAGGGGCGTGCCGAAATTTGCATGCGGCGGGCGGGGGGGGGGGGGCATGCGAACGTGGCCACTGGGGCCTTGAGTGGAGCTCCCTATGGGGCCACGGAGTGTGCGAGGGGTTGCGCCGACATTGGCGGCTGGCGGGGGGGGGGGGGGGGCATGCGAACGTGGCCACTTTGTGTGGCGCTCGCTATGGGGCCACGCAGTGTGTGAGGGGCGTGCCGAAATGGGCATGCGGTGGGCGGGGAGGCGCATGCGAACGTGGCCACTGAGGCCTTGGGTGGAGCCCCCTATAGGCCACGAAGTGCGTGAGAGGCGTGCCGAAATTGACATGCGGTGCGCGGGAAGGCGCGCGCGAACGTGGCCACTGGGGCCTTGGGTGGAGCTCCATATGGGGCCACGAAGTGTGTGTGAGGGGCGCGCCGGAATTTGCATGCGGTGCGCGGGGGGAGGGGGGGGGGGGGCGCATGCGAACGTGGCCACTGGGGCCTTGCTCCCTATGTGGCAACGAAGTGTGTGAGAGGCGCGCCGAAATGGGCATGCGGTGCGCGGGGAGGCGCATGCGAAAATATTGTTCCTGCCGCTCGAAAATCGCGCCGATGGCGGCTGCGTCGGCGCATGCAATCGCTTCGGCGGAGGCAAGCCCAACGGCGAAACCCAAAGCCGACGTTCGACGCTGTTGCCATGTGCAACGGAACGCGGCAGGGGTGTGCCGAAATTTGCATGCGGTGGGCGGGGAGGCGCATGCGAACGTGGCCACTGCAGGGCCTTGGGTGGAGCTCCACATGGGGCCACGAAGTGTGCGAAGGTGTGCACGAATGAGCATGCGGTGGGCGGGGGGGCGCATGCGAACGTGGCTGGGGCCTTGGGTGGAGCTCCCTATGGGGCCACGAAGTGCGCGAGGGGCGCGCCGAAATGGGCATGCGGTGGGCGGGGAGGCGCATGCGAACGTTGCCACTGGGGCCTTGGGTGGAGCTCCCTATGGTGCCACGCAGTGTGTGAGGGGTGCGCCGACATGGGCGTGCCGAGATTGGCATGCGGTGGGCGGGGGGGCGCATGCGAGCGTGGCCATTGGGGCTGGGGCTCCCTGCGGGGCAACGATGTGAGGGGTGTGCCGAAATGGGAATGCGGTGGGCGGGGAGGCGCATGCGAACGTTGTGGGGCCTTGGGTGGAGCTCCCTATGGGGCCGCGAAGTGTGTGAGGGGTGTGCCGAAATCGGCATGCGGTGCGCGGGGAGGCGCATGCGAACGTGGCCACTGGGGCCTTGGGTGGGACTCCCTACGGGGCCACGAAGTGTGTGAAGGTGTGCACAAATGAGCATGCGGTGGGCGGTGAGGCGCATGCGAACGTGGCCACTTGGGCCTTGGATGAAGCTCCCGATGGGGCCACGAAGTGTGTGAGGGGTGTGCCGAAATTGGCACGTGGCCACTGGGGCCTTGGGTGGAGCTCCCCAATGGGGCCACGAAGTGTGCGAGGGGTGTGCCGAAATGGGCATGCTGTGCGCAGGGGTGGGAGGGGGGGGGGGGGGCACGCGAACGTGGCCACTGGGGGCCTTGGGTGGAGCTCCCTGGGCCACGAAGTGCGCGAGGGGCGTGCCGAAATGTGCGTGCGGTTGGCGGGGGGGGGGGGGGGGAGGGGGAGGGGGGGGGGGGCATGCGAACGCGGCCACTGGGACCATGGGTGGAGCTCCCTATATGGGGCCACGAAGTGTGTGAGGGGTGTGCCGAAATGGGTACGCGGTGGGTGGGGAGGCGCATGCGAACGTGGCCACTGGTGATTTGGATGGAGCTCCCCATGGGGCCACGAAGTGTGCGAGGGACGTGCCGACATGGGCATGCGGTGGGCGGGGAGGCGCATGCGAACGTGGCCGCTGCAGGGCCTTGGGTGGAGCTCCTGGGGCCACGGAGTGTGTGAGGGGTGCGCCGAAATGAGCATGCGGCGGGCGGGGGGGCGCATGGGGCCTTGGGTGGAGCTCCCTATGGGGCCACGAACCGCGCGAGGGGTGTGCCAGAGGAGGAGGAGAAGGAAGAGGAGGAGGAGGAGGAGGAGGAGGGAGGGAGAATGGAGGAGGGAGGAGGGGTGAGGGTGGAGGGGGAGACGCGGGGGACTGTGCAGGTTGGTTGGAAACGGCGACGGTCGACAACGACGGCTGACGACGACCGACGGGCGTCGGAGACGACGACGGCCACGAAGACGACCGATGACCGACGACGACCGAGGAGGGGCTGGCGGGGAAGGGGGGAGGCGGAGGGGGCGGGGGGAGGGGGGGACAGCGTGATATTGTTATATTTCAGAGGGTAGTTGCACCCAGTGCCTGTTCTCATCAATGCCCATTGCCCTTCGCCCACCCCCGCCCCTCCCCCCCTCGCCCATAGCGGTTTCGGTTCGCCGCGCGTGTGCGGCCAGGGCGCCCCCTGCGCCACCACCACCCCGCCGCCGCGATGCCTGGAGACAGTCCAAACACCCCAGAACTCAAACTTCAGATTGAACGCGTGATGGAGCGCATCTCCGCTGCACCCCCTCCTGGCGACACGGACGATCTGAAGGAGTTATCGTCGATGCTTTGCTTGCTCATCAAAACGTCAGAACAAAAAATAGATTGGCTGACTGACCAGATTGTTCACATGCAGCGAATGATAAACGAATCCGAGGACGCCCTCAACACTGCGACCGAGACGATAGCTTCGAAGGACAGGGAGATTGAGGATCTGAAGGCTCGGTTGCGTGCTCATGAGGGCTCTGACGTCACTTGCCATAGCAGCGACTGAGAGCCGCGCTTCCTGCTTCGTTTTCTTTGGCGTGCCCTCCCCCTCCACCTCGACTCAAGACCAGCCCTCGGCTCGATGCCAGCCCCCCCCCCCCCCCTCTCGCATGCAGGGGGGTTGCGTGCGTGCGTGCGCGTGCGCGCGGGGATGGGGCGGTAGCTCAAGGGGTCGGGATAAAGAATGCCCGAACGGGGCCGAGACCTGTTGCGGACATGGAGCCTAAGAGCCCGTATAGGGGGCCCATCGCCCCAACTCCTTGGGCCACCCCCCTCCCCCCATCGCCCTTTGCCGACTAGCGGGCCCTCGATGCGAACCTGGCCCCGCGCAGGGCAGCGATCGCCGCCCAACGCGCCGCTGAGAAAACGAGGCGGGGAGGGCAGCGTCGTGGTCGTCCCCCTCCTCCTCTTCCTCCTCCACCTCCTCCCCCGCCTCCTCCGCTCCTCCTCCTCCTCCTCCTCCTCGCTCCTCCTCCTGGCGAGAAGCGCCCGAGACGCCGACGCACCTCGGATCTCGGCCGAGAGCTGCGCACGCGCGATGGTGCGGAAGAGAGGCGGAGGGCGAGGAGGAGTAGAAGGATGGCGATGTTTGCGCACGCTGGTCGAGGGCTTCGCCAAACGCAGCGACACATGTCGTCGTCTTATAGGGCGACCCTCGTGGCCCAGAACAGGCGGCCAAGAGCCAGCCCCAGGGCCCTCGAGAAACACGCGGGCAGCTGGCGCTCGGACAGGCGGGCAGGGCTGCGACGCACGCCAGGTTGCAAACCATGTTGTTTGTTTTTGTGTTTTTGTTTGTTTTTGTTTGTTTTCCAAAGGGAGGTTCTGCAACCGTGCGCGGCCCTCGGAGGAGGAAGCTGAGGAGGAAGACGAGGGGGAACATGAAGAGGATGATCACCAGGGGCGAAGTCCCCGAGGAGGAGGACGGTGCGGAGCTCCGCACAATCGGCGCCAATCGTTGCAACAGTGCAGAGGAGGAGGAGGAGGATTACGAACTCGGTACCAATCGTTGCAATCTTTTTCGGAGGGGGAGGAGGAGGAGGAGGAGGAGGAGGAGGAAGGAGAGGACGATAAGGAGGAGGAGGAGGGTGAGGAGGAGGAGGAGGAATAATAAGAGGACGCTGAGGAGGAGGAGATGGATGAGGAGCTCCTCAGGAGCTCTATCCTCAGGAGCTGCGCTGGCTAAGCGCGCTTCCTCTTCCTTGCGGTCGCCCCGTCCACGGCGACGTGAGCAGGCTTAGGCTTAAAAAACTGAAGAAGCGCATGCTTCTTGATCAGCTTGGTGTTCGTCAGTACTGGTACCGTGGATCCACAAATAATCTCATGCTTTATGGCGACGTTTGCGTCTGTCTCCGAGTCTGTGCTACCAATCCACCAAATGACGTCGACCAGCGACTCGTGCTTCCAATCGGCAGCGTTCGGCCCCCTCGGCTGGACGGACTTGTTCAGGTAGATCTTCGTCGACTCGGCCCCCACAGCGTGGCCACTCCATATGCTGTCGGCCCCCTTGGTCGTCGAGATCGCGCCGAGGGGGCATGCAGGCACGATGCGGAACTCCTCCTTCTTTATCGGCGCAGCTGCCCTGACGGCTGCTGGCTTGCAACACAAGTAGACCTGGTCCGCGAACTCGCTGTTCCTCTCACTGGACGCCAACGCAAGAGCAACCAATAGCTTGCTCCTCGCGACGTCGACGGCGACGACGGGCGTGGTCGGGCTGACGTGGCGCGCAGCCCAATCGCCCTCGATCTTGCCAGGCAGCTCGCTCTTGTAGGCCAGCCACTTCTGGAGGAAGATCGAGAGCCCGATGGAAACCTCGACGTAGTCGTCCTTGAACGGGTTGACCTCCCTCAGCTTCACCTCGTCACCGATCTGCTCGACCACGTAGATCCCGTGCTCCTTCCCCATGCCCTTCTCCACGACCTTGTCGCCCACGTTGAAGCCTTTCTGTGATGCCGAATGAGCGCTGCTGCCAACTTCGCCCAGCGACAGCGCTCGGTGCTCGCTCGAGCGGGGCTGCTCGCCGCTCGGCGCTGCCTCCACCTCGGGATCCGACGGCTGAGAGATCAGCGCCGCCTCCCACGACGCAGGGAGGTGCATCTCGATGTCTTTGTGTTGGCCATGCTTGTCAACAATGTCGTGTATCTCCCTCATGAGCAACACGATGATGTCCGACAACTTCCCGTGCGCCACCTTCTCGAAGGTCTGCTTCCCCTTGCCGCAGAGGTGGGCGCCGCAGCGAATGATGAATCGCCCCTCGATCTCCAATAGGTCCGTGTCGGGTAACTTCTGTTGCACGTCGATGCTCGCCATCAAGTCTGACGCCCTCTCCAGCTCTAGCTCCAGGCGCTCGACGTCGGCCCGCTTGGCCTTGCCCTGCAAAGCGGCGACGTCGGATTTCGTGATCAAGCGGGCGATGCCGTCCACGCACTTCTCGGCAGTCATGTTGGCGGCCAGCAAGCAGCTGCGGACGCGCGGCATTGCCTTGGTCGCGTGCAGCTTGGCGTCGACCACGGCGCCCAGAAACTCGGAGCCAAGCTTGCGAGTGTCATTCCACTGCTTGGCAATTGAGTCTAGCTTCCTGATGATTGGTGCGTCGCTGCCGCCGCCGTGCAAACGCACGAACGTGCCGATCTTCTCAGCGTAGCTGGTGCAAGCTGGCTTGGAGGCGCATGCCTCGGCGACGGCGTCGCTCCATGCGTCGGCCGAGGCGTCGCCCCTCTCGACTGCAGCTTGGACACGCTCTGCGATTGACATGGCAACCTCCATCTCCGAAGCGTCCGCGCCGACGCCGTGAGACGCATTCAAGGCGGCCTGGATGATGTCAGGTGCCCTATCCCACGTGTCCCCCACCTGCCATTTTAAGATTTTCCACTCCCATCCGCTGTCGATCATGGCGGTCAAGTGTTTCGACTTCCTTAGCTTGGTCATGTCAATGCGGCCCTGGTCGTCAGCAATCTCCTTCATCGGAGTCCTGGTAGAGGGGGGGCGAGGCGGTCATGCATGACCGCCTCGCCCCCGCAGCTCCTCCTCCTCCCCCCTCCACCTTCCTCCTCCTCCTCCTCCTCATCCCCCTCCTCCTCCTCATCCTCCACCTCCTCCTCCCCCCCTCCTCCTCCTCCTCCTCCTCCTCCTCCTCATGTCCTGCGCCCCGCGATGGCCGCGCGGCAAGCGCCCGCCATGTGCCCGCAGCCGACGCTCAGCACGCGCTCGCAACCAGAGACGGGCGCCAAAAGGCCGCCCGAGAGCTGGACAAACTGCTTGTTGGCGCCGATCTCTGCGTCAGCCACGGGCTTCTTGGCAGAAATCTCGAAAGCGACGGCGCCATGCAACTCTGCTGGGTTAGCTCCAAACGATGCGCGCTGGCCAAATTGAGGTGGCAGTTGTACGGGTTCAAGCCTAACGATCCTCTGTTCTTCGGGTGGCACAGCACGTGCTTCGAATTGAGCACGCTCTTGTACATCATATTGTTATTCTCACAAAAATCGATGAACTCCAACGCAACTGTCAATATAGGTACCGATCCACAATCTGCTTGCGCCAAAATGGCATCTCCTTCATCCACCAGATGTTTGCTGTAGTGTTCGCAGCGGTCGCCCATCGAAGGAAATCCTCAACAAATCTGAATCAGATATCTGGGAAACAATCTGGCCGAAATTCAACCTGAAGCCAAAATGGCTACGGACAGATTTGTCAGCGTCAGGGCCCCCTTGGATCTTACAGTTCTGTGCCGCATGTGTGCTAGCGAAGCTGCCCCCCGAGAAGACCACAGACCCGCGCTCCAATAGCTGCTCAAATTTCTAGGTAAACACGCTCTCGGCCAAGCCCCGCGGGAAACGACACGAGCGAATATCATGTCTTTCTTGCTGCCAGAGCCAACAAAACAAACAATCATGCGCATGGGAGGCGCGTTGCCTAAACCACTTAGCGGGTTTAGCCCTCTGGGGCCCTAAACGCTGCAACACATGCGCGAGCTTCGTTTTTGTCGACAACTACATGGCAATGCCGACAAGTGCGTTAGGAACTTAATACATATATATGTAACATGCAACACGATTGCAACTCACAGACAAGTAGCATGTATAGTTTTACAATGTATGTGCACTACTTCGTCTAAGCATCCTAAACAGTGCCAAACCCCCCCGTCGTTCAAGTAGAGCTCTTCGGCATCGATGAGCTAGAGGAATTCCGGCGCGGGGTGGGGCTAGTTGGCCCACCCCGCCGAGGCGGACAATGTGGCAACTTTTCGGTGGTTTTTCCCGGAGAGCTCGCTGAGAGCTAAAGGGTTTAAGATAAGAAACCGGACGGTGGTGGACGGTGGTGGTGCCCGCCAGGAGCTCTTCCACGGCGGTCCACAGGCCTCGCAGCGCCTCCGGCGACCCGGCAACGGGTCCGGGAGAGCTTCCGGCAAGCTTCCAAGCGAGCCCGCATGCGTGCAGGCACGCATGGAGACGGTTCTGGCAGCGCTTCAGCAGCGCTGCAGGGGGGCCCCCCAGAGCTCCCAGAAAAGATTCCCGTCCCCGGGGGTGTCTGCGCTCTTCGGATTTTGGACGCTACAAAGTGCGAATAACTCGTAGAGCTTCCCTTAGCAAGTTATTGCTGGAAGCTAAGAGTAATTCCGGGGCGCTGAAGAGCTAGTTGGCAAGAAAAATCTCGACGTACTTTTTGGTGACTTTTGGTCGGTTGAAAATTTTGTTCTCAAAATTCAACAATTCGTTAGAGCTCTAGTATCTCTTCCCGTGATATTCGATCTTATTCCCGCTCGCCATCTTGATCTGAGCTCGATCAGGTAGCTTTACTGCGAAAAAGCACACGGGCGGGATCGGCCGTTTCGAGTCATCTTGATACGCGTTGTCAGTATTTTGTACTTAACTCGAGCTGTAGGGCAGCTACAGAGCTGGTCAGCACAGCTATCGCATCCAGAATCACCAGGCGCGTTCGTCTGTCGAATCCAGAGGTCTGAACTCGGTCTGCTAGCCGAGCTAGGTCCGCAAACCTATTTGTATAATTCGAGTTATCTTGACAGACGCTCTCAGTTTTCGGTACTTAACTCGAGCTGTAGAGCCCATTGCGGCCCCTAACTTCCCCCCGTCGGTCTTCGGAATGGCGCAAGCCATTAGAATAAGGACACGCTATGTTTGATAATATTTCCCAACCAACCTGTGTTGTTGGATCCTCGTTTTGAGGAGACGGTCCCCCGCGTCTCCTCCTCCTCCCCCCTCCCTCCTCCCTCCTCCCTCTTCCCTCCTCCCTCCTCCTCCTCTGGCACACCCCTCGCGCGGTTCGTGACCCTATATATAGGGAGCCCCACCCAAGCCCCATGGGGCCTTGGGTGGAGCTCCCTATGGTGCCACGAAGTGTGTGAGGGGTGTGCCGAAATGGGCGTGCGGTGGGCGGGGAGGCGCATGCGAACGTGGCCATGGGGCCTTGGGTGAAGCTCCCTATGGGGCCACGAAGTGGGCGAGGGGTGTGCCGAAATGTGCATGCGGTGGGCGGGGGGGCGCATGCGAACGTGGCCAGCTGGGGCCTTGGGTGGAGCTCCCTATGGGGCCACGAAGTGTGTGAGGGGTGTGCCGAAATGAGTGTGCCGAAATGGGCATGCGATGGGCGGGGAGGCGCGTGCGAACGTGGCCACTGGAGCCTTGGGTGGAGCCCCCTGTGGGGCCACGATGTGAGGGGTGTGCCGAAATTTGCATGCGGTGGGCGGGGGGGCGCATACGAAAGTGGCCATGGGGCCTTGGGTGGAGCTATATGGAGCCACGAAGTGTGTGAGGTGTGTGCCGAAATGGGCATGCGGTGCGCGGGGGGGCGCATGCGAACGTGGCCACGGGGCATTGGGTGGAGCTGCCTATATGTGACCACGAAGTGTGTGAAGGTGTGCCCAAATGGGCATGCGGTGGGCGGGGCGGCGCATGCGAACGTGGCCACTGGGGCCGTGGGTGGACCTCCCTAAGGGTCCACGAAGTGTGTGAGGGGTGTGCCGAAATGGGCATGCGGTGGGCGGAGAGGCGCATGCGAACGTGGCCACTGGAGCCTTGGGTGGAGCTCCCTATGGGGCCACGAAGTGTGTGAGGGGTGTGCCGAAATGGGCATGCGGTGGGCGGGGAGGCGCATGCGAACGTGGCCACTGGGGCCTTGGGTGGAGCTCCTATATGGGCCACGAAGTGTGTGAGGGGTGCGCCGAAATGTGCATGCGGTGGGCGGGGAGGCGCATGCGAACGTGGCCACTGGGGCCTTGGGTGGAGCTCCCTATGGGCCACGAAGTGTGTGAGGGGTGAGCCGAAATTGGTATGCGGTGGGCGGGGAGGCGCATGCGAACGTGGTCCATGGGGCCTTGGGTGGGGCTCCGCCACGAAGTGTGTGAGGGGTGTGCCGAAATGGGCGTGCGGTGGGCGGGGAGGCGCATGCGAACGTGGCCACTGCAATGGGGCCTTGGGTGGAGCTCCTTATGGGGCCCCGAAGCGTGTGAGGGGTGTGCCGAAATTGGCATTCGGTGGGCGGGGAGGCGCATGCGAACGTGGCCACGGAGCTCCACCCAAGGCCCCATGGACCACGTTCGCATGCGCCCCACCGCATGCCCATTTCGGCACACCCCTCACACACTTCGTGGCCCCATAGGGAGCCCCACCCAAGGCCCCATGCAGTGGCCACGTTCGCATGTGCCCCCCTGCACACCGCATGCCAATTTCGGCACATTCCTCACACACTTCGTGGAGCTCCAAAGCCCCAGTGGCCACGTTCGCATGCCCCCCCCCCCACCCCGCACACGTGCATGTCCATTTCGGCACGCCGCTCACACTATTCGTGGCCCCATTGGGAGCTCCACCCAAGGGCCACGTTCGCATGCGCCCCCCCCCCGCCCACCGCATACTCATTTCGGCACACCCCTCACGCACTTCGTGGCCACATAGGGAGCTCCACCCAAGGCCCCATCGGCCACGTTCGCATGCGCCTCCCCGCCCACCGCATGCCCATTTCGGCACACCCCTCACGCACTTCGTGGCCCCATATAGGGAGCTCCAAAGGCCTCAGTTGCCGCGTTCGCATGCGCCTCCCCGCCCGCCGCATGCCCATGTCAGCGCGCCCCTCACACACTTCGTGGCCACATAGGAGCTCCACTCAAAGGCCCAGTGGCCGCGTTCGCATGCGCCCCCCCCGCCCGCCGCATGCCCATATCGACGCACCCCTCACACACTTCGTTGCCCCATGGGGAGCTCCACCCAAGGCCCCAGTTGCCACGTTCGCGTGCGCCTCCCCGCACACAGCATGCCCATGTCACCACACCCCTCACGCACTTCGTGGCCCCATGGGGAGCTCCACCGAAACCCTCAGCTCGGCACTCGCAGCTGCATATGGTTGGGTCCTTCGCCAGGCTAATGTTTTGCAATGCCACGCACGCCTATCCGCAGTGCTGCCGAGGAAGAAGCGTGATCATATCATTACCAGACTTGGTCCACACGAGCGCTTCACAAATGGTCTCAGTATCGATGAGCGTGGCACCCTGAGAAAACTGCCACACTGCTACCCCGTTCATATTGTCAACTGTTTTCAAAGGACACATGCTCACAACAGAAATCGGAACCCGTCGCACTTCTAGATGAGCCCACACGTATGCGGCAAAAAGGCTGCCACCATCCTTGACCAGAACTACATCACGAACACAACTGCACCCATGAGGGGGAAACCGTGTTTGAATTGAGCACATGCACTCACCCGCCTCCAGCTTCAACTGAAGCTCAAGCTCAACGAATTCCTTCAACCTCTTAGTAGCTGGCCGAGGCTTGATCCAGCCAGGGGTGAAATCACATACGCGACTCTCGATGTCTGCTAACAGGGCCATGTGTTGAGCAGTGCACTCGTGCAAGACACTGGCTTCCAAAGACTTTGTGTTTCTCACATCCACTGCATATCGACGAACCTCTTTATGCTTCCGTTCATGAACGAAACAGCTCAAGAGTGTATCGTACATGCGGAAGGAATCTTCCATGTGTAGGAGCCAATGGAATTTTGGTATCGTGTGCGCCACGCCCCATGCAACAACAAATTTCTCGAGGAACATCTCGGTTGACTGGATAATTTGCCCGTGTGCAACGCAACCACGGTTTGCCAACGTCAAGCAATCGATGACATCGCATAGCGCAGCATACGCAGATATCTCCGCCAAGGAAACCCCCTTGGGCACCACGACCTGCTGGAGAAAGTAGTGGACCAAGTTGTATACTGAAAGGCCTTGGCTGGCTTGGCACTTGAAGTACTTAGACTTTGCGTTTGCATCCCTGCGCTTAGGGTCAAAGACTTCAAACACGCGATCCGCCTTAGTCCTACCAGGCCAATGCCACAACTTAGCGTAGCCATACCAACTGTCGTAAATCTTGGTCATGCCTGCCGCCCTGATTGACTCCAACACTAAGTTCACACAGACAGCCCAAACGCCTCCCACGAATAGACAGTGCATCCAATCGAACATGAGCTGCTCCCTCGGCTGCACAACATCGTTGAGGGTCGGGTCGCACAGGAGGTTGTACAACGTGAATGTGAAGCCCAAGGCCATCTGTCGCCTTGCGAACGTATTCGGGTCGTCAACGTGCCGCTTCGCGGCGAGCCGATTGCACGCATATCGCAGTTCTGCACTTGTTGCCAGGGCGAGGTCGCTGTGCTTCATAGCATTGCATGTGACGAGCTCGCTCCCATCTTCATCGTGGATTTCGCTCTTCTCTGCAAATAGGTTCTTGCATAGTAGGCAGTGCTTGGTGCCTCCTTCGCCTTTGCAATGCCATGTGCTTTTGTGGGCCCCTCCGTCCTGCACGAATGGCCCTTGCACCGCGAAGAGGCGAATGGGCTCACTACCAGGCCGCCGCAATACGATCCCAGTCGTTAGATTGCCAGCGGGCTCCAGGAAAAGCTGTTTCAGCACGACTCCGAACATCTGAGCCATGCCACCTTTCACTTTCATTACGTCGCGACTGCGCTTTTGCGCCACGGAAACCACAAGTCCTCTCTACAAAGGGCTGCAGCTCCAAATTCTAATAGAGAAAAATACATCACTTGCACTTTCTTTTTCTGATCCACTGCCAATGGGTTGGCAGGCGTGACCTCGTCACTGTAAAGACACACACGCCACGGCCTCTCAACCGAGGACGGGTTCTCGGCGTGAAGCCGACTCAGGAAGGACGCGAATTGATTGGAGATCTGGTACGCATGCGATATCAACGCAAGAGGCTGGGCAATACATAGCGTCTGAGTTTCTCCGTCCAGCGTATCCATCTCAATATGGGCGTGCAAGGGGCCATAATCAGTCATGGATCGTGCAACCAACTCACGGGCCTCATAAATCGATGCCCTGCTGTGCGACTCGGGCACACCGTGCTTCTCGACTTCGTCCAGTATTGCACTGAGGGCGCTCTGCGATACATGTGGCAACCGCCTGCGGAACTTCTCAAGACGCATGAGCTTCTCGGGGCGACCCGGCATGTGTGAAAACAACGCGCAGCCAGCACTCGAACTAGTAATCACTCGAGCAAAAATGGCTACGGATAGAATGTATAAGGCTGGCTTGCACGAAGTTGGCCATGCAGGAGGGGGCGGGGGCAGCCATGGCGACATGTATGCCGATGCTGTGTTTCTGGTTTGTCTGTGACAGCGTGTAAGATTCAGTTGCGAGCACCATGCATGCTTGCAGCACTCCGTTGGGAAGGTTGAACAGCGCTGCTTCCCATATACACGCATGCGCTCGCCGCTCTCGCGAGCCGAACCCCATAGCTCAGAGCACACGGTAACACATAAACGACTGGCACGCACATAGCAGGCACGACACTGGAGAATCAACAAACGCCTCGCGCACAGCGGCCCGCTACTCGTAAATAACATTAAACTGCCAACTAGACGCCGCAAGAAAATCAAAACTCACTGAGCACGCTCATCACATGGCCCGCTTTCCCTTCCGCTCAGCAGCGCGGGCGTCGAGGATGAGTTGCTTCGCCTTGTGCCAAGCAGCCGCAGTCGGCTTGTCAGAGCCCCAGCCCGCGCGCTTCTCGCACTTGGGGTTGTTGCTGTCCAAGATAACCCTGAACGCGTTGATCCTCTTGGCAACGTAGATGACCCCGCCATTCCAGTGGGTCGGAGGGCCGTCGATCTTCGGGCAGGCGTGGTCTGGAGCTGGCAGCGGGGCATCGTTCTTCCAAGCGGCAGGCCGCTTGAGAGGAGGGTGTGGCGCCCCTGCAGCGGCGGGGCGTTTCCTTGGCGCCTCCGTCACCGTCTTCGCCTTCTCCACCGCCTTCTCCGCCGCCTTCTCCTTCGCTCTCTCCTTCGCCCTCTCTTTCGCCTTCTCCTCCTTCGTCAGGAGGGCCTGCATGGCTGCCTTCTCGAACTTCCGTATGTCGCCCACCGCATCTGGATCGGAGTCGTGATCGTCCTGGAGGGCGGGCTCGCCGTCAGCGATCGCGGCGGGTGCCGCGCTAGGCTTCGGGGTCGACCTCGGCGCGCCGCACGGCTGGGCTGGCGCGGCGCCTGGCGGCGGGCGCATCCGAAGGCCAAGTCCGCACGCATGGCTGCTCTGTACCCGACTGAGCAACCGCCTCCTCTTGTCGTTGAGCGCCTCGCCCTCGAGCTCAGTGTCGTAGCCGTCGGCCTGCTCCTCCTTCTTGCCGCGGTCGCTCATGTGGATGTTGATGTCCTGCTGCGGTTTGAGCTTGAGCAACGCCTTCGCCCAGTCGGGCGCAGCCTGCACATCCTTCTTCGCCTTCTCCTCCTTGACGATCAGGTTGGTGTTCTTGCGGAGTGGGATGTGTTTCGTCGTGGCCGGAAGGCGCTCCATGTTCAGCGGATCAGGGCGGCCACGCCCGTATACGTGCTGGAAGATCGGCAGAGGCAGGTCGTATGGGCTCATCGGGTACTTCTTGATCTTCGTGAAGAAGAAGTGCTTCCGAGATGCGATGACGCAATCCTTGAAGTCCTCGAGCAGCCCGAACGTGGTCCTGTAAGACGGCCACGCCGAACTCGTGAAATGCGCGCGGAGGATAAGTGCAAGCCACCACTTGTACGTCTGCTCGCACGGGTTCGCGCAGCCGCAAAGCACGAGGAAGTCAGCTGTAATCTGCATCTTTGTCTGGATATCGAGCTTGGGATTCTGGGGCCCCTCCTTGAGCGACGCCGAAGTGTAGGCCTCGCAGTTCGTCAGCGTTTGGTTCTTGCTCTCCACGTCCTCCTTCTCGTCGGCCAAATGGGCTTCGAGCTTGGAGTCGACAGCAGCACCGAGGGTTTCCTTATGGACATCTTGCAGGCACAGGTCGCGGATTTTCCTCTGGAGCTGGTTCGCGCCCTCGACGTCCAGCGTGGGGAGCCTGTTGATCTTGGCGACCAGCGACTCCACGAGCTTTCCGATCAAGGGCCTATCCCTGTATGCAGACGCCTGCTCCAGCTCGACCGAAATGGCGCTGAGCAGCATGTCTATGCCGCGAACTCAGTGCTGGTGAAGGCAACTCGCACTTGAGCCAAAACGGCTACGCGTACCACTTGCAAGTGTTACTGACACCATTGAGGGCCCCAGACCATAAGCAGCGTGACTGACGCACAAAGGGCCCCGAGACATTAAGAGCCCCAAGCGTTGCTGACGCAAAAGAGGGCCCCGAGCGTTACTGACGCCAAGAATGGCCCCGAGCGTTACTCGGGCTAATAAGGGCAACGGGAGGCCCCGAGCGTTACTGACGCAAAAAAGGGCCCGCAAATCAGCAGCGTTAATGACGCAACAGAGGGCCCCAGTACAACAGCAGCGTAGCGTTCGTGACATCAACACTTACATATGACAGCCGACACACTCATCATCGTCATCATCATCATCATCAGCATCATCGTCATCATCATCGTCACCATCATCATCCTCATCACCATCATCACCGTCACCATCACCAGCATCATTCACCCACTCACTCACTCACGCACCTCTCTCCAGTCTACATCACTCACTCACCCCGCCAATGGAAAATTAGCCTGACGAAGGACCCAACCATATGCAGCTGCGAGAGGTATACCGCATTGCGGGCACCGCTTTCGGTGGAGCCCCCTATGGGGCCACGAAGCGTGTGGGGGTGTGCCAAAATAGCCCGAGGCCGCCATGCGAGCTGCGCCACTGGGACCTTAGATGGAGCTCCCTATGGGGCCACGAAACGTGTGAGGGGTATGCCGAAATTGCCCGAGGCCGCCATGGCAGCTCGCCACTGGGACCTTAGATGGAGCTCCCTATGTGGCCACGAAGCGTGTGAGGGGTGTGCCAAAATTGCTCGAGGCCGCCATGCGAGCGCACTGTGACCTTAGGTTGAGCTCCCTATGGGGCCACGAGCCGTGTGAGGGGTGTGCCGAAATTGCCCGAGGCCGCCATGCGAACTGCGCCATTGTGACCTTAGGTGAAGCTCCCCATGGGGCAACGAAACGTGTGAGGAGTGTTCCGAACTGGCCCGAGCCCCCCATGCGAACTGCGCCACTGGGACCTCAGGTGGAGCCCCCTATGGGGCCGCGAAACGTGTGAGGGGTGTGCCAAACTTGCCCGAGGCCGCCATGCGAACTGCGCCACTGGGACCTTAGGTGGAGCTCCCTATGGGGCCACGAAGCGTGTGAGGGGTGTGCCGAAATTGCCAGAGGCCGCCATGCGAGCTGCGCCGCTGGGACCTTAGATGGAGCCCCCTATGGGACCACGAGCCGTGTGAGGGGTGTGCTGAAATAGCCAGAGGCCGCCATGCGAGCTGCGCCACTGGGACCGTAGGTGGAGCTCCCTATATGGGGCCGCGAAGCGTGTGAGGGGTATGCCGAAATTGCCCGAGGCCGCCATGCGAACTGCGCCATTGTGACCTTAGGTGAAGCTCCCCATGGGGCAACGAAACGTGCGACGGGTGTGCCGAAATGGCCCGAGGCCGCCATGCGAATTGCGACACTAGGACCTTATGTGGAGCTCCCCATGGGGCCGCGAAGCGTGTGAGTGGTGTGCCGAAATTGCCCGAGACCGCCATGCGAACTGCGCCATTGGGACCTTAAGTGGAGCTCCGTATGGGGCCACGAAGCGTGTGAGGGGTGTGCCGAAATTGCCCGAGCACCCCATGCGAACTGCGCCACTGGGACCTTAGGTGGAGCCCCCTATGGGGCGACGAAACGTGCGCGGGGTGTTCCGAAATGGCCCGAACCCCCCATGCGAACTGCGCCACTGGGTGGAGCTCCCGATGGGGCCACGAAGCGTGTGAGGGGTGTGCCGAAATGGCCCGAGCCCCCCATGCGAACTGCGCCACTGGGACCTTAGGTGGAGCTCCCCATGGGGCCACGAAGCGTGTGAGGGGTGTGCCGAAATGGCCCGAGCCCCCTATGCGAACTGCGCCACTGGGACCTTAGGTGGAGCTCCCTATGGGGCCACGAAGCGTGTGAGGGGTGTGCCGAAATGGCCAGAACACCCCATGCGAGCTGCGCCACTGGGACCTTAGGTGGAGCTCCCTATGGGGCCACGAACCGTGTGAGGGGTGTGCCGAAATGGCCCGAGCCCCTCATGCGAACTGCGCCACTGGGATTTTAGATGGAGCTCCCCATGGGGCCACGAAGCGTGTAAGGGGTGTGCCGAAATGGCCCGAGCCCCCCCCATGCGAACTCCGCCACCATGGGACCTTAGGTGGTGTGAGGGATGTGCCGAAATTGCCCGAGCCCCCCATCCGAACTGCGCCACTGGGACCTTAGGTGGAGCCCCCTATGGGGCCACGAAACGTGCGCGGGGTGTGCCGAAATGGCCCGAACCCCCATGCGAACTGCGCCACTGAGACCTTAGGTGGAGCTCCCTATGTTGGCACGAAACGTGTGAGGGGTGTGTCATGATGCAGAGGCAAGGAGGGGGGGGGGAGGGAGGGGGCAGCGGGAGGAGGAGGAAGGAGGGAACGCGGGGCGCTGTCTCTTCAAAACGAGGACCCAACACCACAGGATGGTTGGGAACAACCAGGGAACAGTTTTGATAAGTTCTGCTCATCGTCCGCAGCATCATGATCTTCAGCAACTCGCTCGCTCATCACTCGCTCACCCACTCACTCACTTACGCATCATCAGCCAGTCAGTCACGCATTCTCTCACTCACTCTCTGGGGTGCCGTGCGAGGAAGTCCCAGGCGGGAGCCGTCGCGCACCGCTGTCCTTAGGGGCCCACGAGGGGCCCGAGAGCGCCGACAAGGGTCCCAAGAGAGCGCTAATATGGCCCATAAGCCAATGAGGGCAACCAGCAAACGATAGTTTGAGAGTGCTCTGAAAACGCACGCTTAGCAAGAGGAGCCCAAGAAGGCCCAGGAGGCCCAAACGCACGAAACGTGTGACTCCAACTTGTGCCCGTTTGCTACCTCTGCCTCATTTCCCCTCGTTAACAAAAACTTCTCGGGCAGCAACAAGAACCGTGCGTAACCCACCTCAGGCAACAAAACCCCGGAACTCGAGAGCCCCCCGAAGGTCCGAGACAGGGGGGGGGGGCGACACCGAACCCAATTGAGAGAGCACAGTGATCTGAGAAGGTGTCAATATCGGTCGACAGAGCTCATTATCTCTCTTGTGATTGTAATGCATATGGGCCGTCTTGGGACCTTCCTCAGGCTCTCATGGGAGCTCTCCTGCGCCATCTTGAGGTAGCCCAATAAGCTTCTAGGAGGCAATGCTGCGCTGCATTGGGAGCTCTCTTACTCTCTGATGGAGGCGTTCTGGGCCGTCTTGAAGGCCGCCATCGTCGACGTCGTCGGTGTCGCCGCCGTCGTCAACGTCGTCGTCGCCGCCCTTCGCCTGCAGGTCTGAGGCTGCGCTGGCGCGCCTTTGAATGCCTGGCGCGATTCTCGCCACGCGCGCCAAGTTGCTTTACTTCAACAACTCGACATGCTGGCGCCAACTCGAGTTGCCTGAGATCTGCAACTCGAGTTTGTCTCAGCATGTCGAGTTGCATGGTTCCTGCAACTCGAGATGCTGACGCCATCTCGAGTGCAGCATTTGGCAACTCGAGTTGGCGACAGCATCTCGAGTTGCAGGAAACATGCAACTCGAGTTGGCGTCAGCATGTCGAGTTGCAGGAACCATGCAACTCGAGTTGGCGACAGCAGGTCGAGTTGTAGGACCGATCACACTCGAGTATGCATTGCCAAGAGGTATGCTACCCTGCCGCAGGTGCCCTGGACACCCGAGATTTGATTCGAGAGAGCTCCCATCGAACCCCTCGAGTCCACGCGAAGTCCCACCGAGGAGGAGGATGAGGAGGAGGACGAACTCTGCACCAATCGTTGCAACATTTTTCGAGGAGGAGGAGGAGGAGGGGGATTACGAAGTCGGTGCCAATCGTTGCAACCTTTTTCGGAGCAGGAGGAGGATGAGGAGGAGAAGGATAATGAGGAGGAGGAAGTAGTTGGTTAATCCAACCTTCCTTATCGGAATGTCAAGGGCATCCAGGAGGGATGAGGAGGAGGAGGAGGAAGAGGAGGAGGAGGGGGAGGCGGAGGAGGAGGACAACCACGACGACGACGACGACGCCAACGGTGGACGACGACGACGACGACAACGCCGACGAATGGCGACGACGACGACGACACGCTTAGATTCATAACACCTGCTTTGCACGTCTGACATCAGGTGATTGACAGCACAGCTGGCTGTCCTCCCGAACGCCCTATAGGGCTCCCAACCCCACGAGAGCTTGTAATGAATTCAGCACGCACATGCATACACCCTAGCTTGGACTCGACGCGTCCCCCATAGAGAGAGTGTTTGAGCGCTTGGGTGGCGTCTCGCCCAGAGACTCAGACGAACCACCCGCAGCCGCGAACGCAGCGTAGCTCTGCGCGGCCAGCTGGGACGCCTCCTCCAATGAGTTCGCCACCTTCACGTTCGTCTTGCCCCACTCCGTGACGTAGCCGTACTTCTTCCCAACCTTCCGAACACCTCTGGGGAGCTTCTCCCTCTCGGGCGGCGCGTCGAAACCAGACGCAGCCACGTGCGCCACGACCCTCTCCAGCTTGGCAAGGCCGAGCACCACCGCGATGTCCTCACGGGGGTGGGCATGACGAAGCATCGTGAGCTCGAACGGGTCGCGGCCATCGTCGACCGTGACAGACAACATTGACGGGCACGTCGATGCACGGTCTGCCCTGGACACGCGAGCCTTCTTGACCTGGACGTGGTCCCGCACCATCTTGGGGATCTTCTCGAGCGCCTCCGCCTGCTCCAATTTGGCCTGGGCCTCGTTGCGCAGCTTGACCAACGTAGCGTACCCCCTGGATCGGGACAGCGTGCCGTCATCAGGCTTATCGGCAGCGTCGGGACACCCGTCGAAGATGAGACGAGGGAGGCCGACCGACGTCGACGGATGGAGCTTGACGAACTCGACCGTCTCGCCACCACATTCAACAGAGATAATGTCGCTGGCTGGCACATCCCAATACTTCTTGGGAGCCACATCGAAGCTGAACCGCCTGACTGTTGTCATCACGAGCGGCATGGTGGACGTGCTCCCGCGAACCTGCGTTGCGTGAGCCAAGCTCTGCTTGAGCCAAAACTGCTAAGGATAACGTAGACACTGCCAATGACAAGTTTGCGCAATCACCCGATGTTTGGTTTTGGACGTACCACAAACGGGCCTCTCGTGGACGGGCGGGCCCAACCAATGGCGAACAACTGGACGCCCGTGCCGTGGGCGCGCAGCTTTAGGGCCCGCAGGGGCACGTCCGAGAACTCAACATGATACGTGTGATCTGACTAACAGCCATGAGCGTTTCATTCGGCAAATTCGCATGACGAGGGACCCAACCATATGCAGCTGCGAGTACCGCATTGCTGGTACCGCGTTCGGTGGAGCTCCCTATAGGGCCACGAAGCGTGTGAGGGGTGCGCCGAAATTGCCAGAGACCGCCATGCGAACTGCGCCACTGGGACCTTAGGTGGAGCTCCCTATGGGGCCACGAAACGTGTGAGGGGTGTGCAGAAATGGCTCGAGGCCGCCATGCGAGCTGCGCCACTGGGACCTTAGGTGGGGCCCCCCATGGGGCTACGAACCCTGTGAGGGGTGTGCCGAAATGGCCCGAGGCCGCCATGCGAACTGCGCCACTGGGACCTTCGGTGGGGCTCCCTATGAGGCCACGAAGCGTGTGGGGTGTGCCGAAATTGCTTGAGGCCGCCATGCGAATTGCGCCACTGCAGAGGTCTTAGGCGGAGCTCCCTATATGGGGCCACGAACCGTGCGAGGGGTGTCCCAAAATGGCTCGAGGCCGCCATGCGAGCTGCGCCACTGGGACCTTAGGTGGAGCTCCCTATAGGGAGCTCCACCTAAGGGGGGGTGCCAAAATGGCCCGCTGAGGCCGCCATGCGAACTGCGCCGCTGCAGAGTTGAAGCTCCCTATGGGGCCACTCAGCGTGTGAGGGGTGTGCCGAAATTGCCCGAGGCCGCCATGCGAACTGCGCCACTGAGACCTTAGGTGGAGCTCACTATGGGGCCCCGAAACGTGTGAGTGGTGTACCGAAATTGCCCGAGGCCGCCATGTGAACTGCGCCATTGGGACCTTAGGTGGGGCTCCCTATGGGGCCACGAAGCGTGTGAGGGGTGTGCCGAATTTGCCTGAGGCCGCCATGCGAACTGCGCTACTGGGACCTTGGGTGGAGCTCCCTATGGGGCCACGGAGCGTGTGAGGGGTGTGCCGAAATTGCTTGAGGCCGCCATGCGAACTGCGCCACTGGGACCTTAGGTGGAGATCCCTATGGTGCTACGAACAGTGTGAGGGGTGCGCCGACATGGCCAAAGACCGCCATGCGAACTGCGCCATTGGGACCTTAGGTGGGGCCCCCTATGGGGCCACGAAGCGTGTGAGGGGTGTGCCGAAATAGCCTGGGGCCGTCATGCGAACTGCGCCACTGGGACCTTAGGTGGAGATCCCTATATGGTGCAATGAAACGTGTGAAGGGTGTGCCGAAATGGCCCGAGCCCCCCATGCGAACTGCGCCACTGGGACCTTAGGTGGAGCTCCCTATGGGGCCACGAAGCGTGTGAGGGTGTGCCGAAATTGCCCGAGCCCCCCATGCGAAGTGCGCCACTGGGACCTCAGGTGGGGCTCCCTATGGGCCACGAAACGTGTGATGGGTGTGCCGAAATTGCCCGAGCCCCCCATACGAACTGCGCCACTGGGACCTTAGGTGGAGCTCCCTATAGGGGCCACGAATCGTGTGATGGGTGTGCCGAAATTGCCTGGGGCCGCCATGCGAACTGCGCCACTGTGACCTTAGGTGGGGCTTCCCTATGGGGCCACGAAGGGTGTGAGGGTGTGCCGAAATCGCCAGGGCCCCCCATGCGAATTGCGCCACTGGGACCTTAGGTGGAGCCCACTATGGGGCCACGAAACGTGTCAGGGGTGCGCCGAAATTGCCAGAGCACCCCATGGTACTGCGCCACTAGATGGGGCCACGAAACGTGTGATGGGTGTGCCGAAATAGCCCGAGCCCCCCATGCGAACTGCGCCACTGGGACCTTCGGTGGAGCTCCCTGTATGGGGCCACGAAACGTGTGAGGGGTGTTCCGACATGGCCCGAGCCCCCCATGCGAACTGCGCCACTGAGACCTTAGGTGGAGCTCCTTATGGGGGGGGGGCACCAAACGTGCGAGGGGTGCGTCATGATGCAGAGGCAAGGAGGGGGAGGATGGATGGGGCAGCGGGGGGGAGGGGGAAGGAAGGAACGCGGGGCGCTGTCCCTTCAAAACGAAGACCCAACACCACAGGATGGTTGGGGAAAAGAAGTAGCCTGACGAAGGACCCAACCAGACGCAGCTGCGAGTACCGCGTTGAGGGTATACCGCTTTCGGTGGAGCTCCCTATGTGACCACGAAGTGTGTGAGGGGTGTGCCGAACTGGGCATGCGGTTGGCGGGGAACGTGGCCATTAGGGCCTTGGGTGGAACTCCCTATGGGGCCACGAAGCGTGCGAGGGGCGTGCCGAAATTTGCATGCGGCGGGCGGGGGGGGGGGGGGGGGGGGGGGGGGGGGCATGCGAACGTGGCCACTGGGCCTTGCGTGGAGATCCCTATGGGGCCACGGAGTGTGCGAGGGGGTTGCGCCGACATTGGCGGCTGGCGGCGGGGGGGGGGGGGGGGGTGGGGGCATGCGAACACGTGGCCACTTTGTGTGGCGCTCGCTATGGGGCCACGCAGTGTGTGAGGGGCGTGCCGAAATGGGCATGCGGTGGGCGGGGAGGCGCATGCGAACGTGGCCACTGAGGCCTTGGGTGGAGCCCCCTATAGGCCACGAAGTGCGTGAGAGGCGTGCCGGAATTGACATGCGGTGCGCGGGAAGGCGCGCGCGAACGTGGCCACTGGGGCCTTGGGTGGAGCTCCATATGGGGCCACGAAGTGTGTGTGAGGGGCGCGCCGGAATTTGCATGCGGTGCGCGGGGGGAGGGGGGGGGGGGGCGCATGCGAACGTGGCCACTGGGGCCTTGCTCCCTATGTGGCAACGAAGTGTGTGAGAGGCGCGCCGAAATGGGCATGCGGTGCGCGGGGAGGCGCATGCGAAAATATTGTTCCTGCCGCTCGAAAATCGCGCCGATGGCGGCTGCGTCGGCGCATGCAATCGCTTCGGCGGAGGCAAGCCCAACGGCGAAACCCAAAGCCGACGTTCGACGCTGTTGCCATGTGCAACGGAACGCGGCAGGGGTGTGCCGAAATTTGCATGCGGTGGGCGGGGAGGCGCATGCGAACGTGGCCACTGCAGGGCCTTGGGTGGAGCTCCACATGGGGCCACGAAGTGTGCGAAGGTGTGCACGAATGAGCATGCGGTGGGCGGGGGGGCGCATGCGAACGTGGCTGGGGCCTTGGGTGGAGCTCCCTATGGGGCCACGAAGTGCGCGAGGGGCGCGCCGAAATGGGCATGCGGTGGGCGGGGAGGCGCATGCGAACGTTGCCACTGGGGCCTTGGGTGGAGCTCCCTATGGTGCCACGCAGTGTGTGAGGGGTGCGCCGACATGGGCGTGCCGAGATTGGCATGCGGTGGGCGGGGGGGCGCATGCGAGCGTGGCCATTGGGGCTGGGGCTCCCTGCGGGGCAACGATGTGAGGGGTGTGCCGAAATGGGAATGCGGTGGGCGGGGAGGCGCATGCGAACGTTGTGGGGCCTTGGGTGGAGCTCCCTATGGGGCCGCGAAGTGTGTGAGGGGTGTGCCGAAATCGGCATGCGGTGCGCGGGGAGGCGCATGCGAACGTGGCCACTGGGGCCTTGGGTGGGACTCCCTACGGGGCCACGAAGTGTGTGAAGGTGTGCACAAATGAGCATGCGGTGGGCGGTGAGGCGCATGCGAACGTGGCCACTTGGGCCTTGGGTGGGGCTCCCGATGGGGCCACGAAGTGTGTGAGGGGTGTGCCGAAATTGACACGCGGCCACTTGGGCCTTGGGTGGAGCTCCCCAATGGGGCCACGAAGTGTGCGATGGGGTGTGCCGAAATTGGCACGCTGTGCGCAGGGGTGGGAGGGGGGGAGGGGGGGGGGGGGGCACCGCGAACGTGGCCACTGGGGCCTTGGGTGGAGCTCCCTGGGCACGAAGTGCGAGGGGGCGTGCCGAAATGTGCGTGCGGTTGGCGGGGGGGGGGGGGGGGGGGGGATGCGAACGCGGCCACTGGGACCATGGGTGGAGCTCCCTATATGGGGCCACGAAGTGTGTGAGGGGTGTGCCGAAATGGGTACGCGGTGGGTGGGGAGGCGCATGCGAACGTGGCCACTGGTGATTTGGATGGAGCTCCCCATGGGGCCACGAAGTGTGCGAGGGACGTGCCGACATGGGCATGCGGTGGGCGGGGAGGCGCATGCGAACGTGGCCGCTGCAGGGCCTTGGGTGGAGCTCCTGGGGCCACGGAGTGTGTGAGGGGTGCGCCGAAATGAGCATGCGGCGGGCGGGGGGGCGCATGGGGCCTTGGGTGGAGCTCCCTATGGGGCCACGAACCGCGCGAGGGGTGTGCCAGAGGAGGAGGAGAAGGAAGAGGAGGAGGAGGAGGAGGAGGAGGGAGGGAGAATGGAGGAGGGAGGAGGGGTGAGGGTGGAGGGGGAGACGCGGGGGACTGTGCAGGTTGGTTGGAAACGGCGACGGTCGACAACGACGGCTGACGACGACCGACGGGCGTCGGAGACGACGACGGCCACGAAGACGACCGATGACCGACGACGACCGAGGAGGGGCTGGCGGGGAAGGGGGGAGGCGGAGGGGGCGGGGGGAGGGGGGGACAGCGTGATATTGTTATATTTCAGAGGGTAGTTGCACCCAGTGCCTGTTCTCATCAATGCCCATTGCCCTTCGCCCACCCCCGCCCCTCCCCCCCTCGCCCATAGCGGTTTCGGTTCGCCGCGCGTGTGCGGCCAGGGCGCCCCCTGCGCCACCACCACCCCGCCGCCGCGATGCCTGGAGACAGTCCAAACACCCCAGAACTCAAACTTCAGATTGAACGCGTGATGGAGCGCATCTCCGCTGCACCCCCTCCTGGCGACACGGACGATCTGAAGGAGTTATCGTCGATGCTTTGCTTGCTCATCAAAACGTCAGAACAAAAAATAGATTGGCTGACTGACCAGATTGTTCACATGCAGCGAATGATAAACGAATCCGAGGACGCCCTCAACACTGCGACCGAGACGATAGCTTCGAAGGACAGGGAGATTGAGGATCTGAAGGCTCGGTTGCGTGCTCATGAGGGCTCTGACGTCACTTGCCATAGCAGCGACTGAGAGCCGCGCTTCCTGCTTCGTTTTCTTTGGCGTGCCCTCCCCCTCCACCTCGACTCAAGACCAGCCCTCGGCTCGATGCCAGCCCCCCCCCCCTCTCGCATGCAGGGGGGTTGCGTGCGTGCGTGCGCGTGCGCGCGGGGATGGGGCGGTAGCTCAAGGGGTCGGGATAAAGAATGCCCGAACGGGGCCGAGACCTGTTGCGGACATGGAGCCTAAGAGCCCGTATAGGGGGCCCGTCGCCCCAACTCCTTGGGCCACCCCCCTCCCCCCATCGCCCTTTGCCGACTAGCGGGCCCTCGATGCGAACCTGGCCCCGCGCAGGGCAGCGATCGCCGCCCAACGCGCCGCTGAGAAAACGAGGCGGGGAGGGCAGCGTCGTGGTCGTCCCCCTCCTCCTCTTCCTCCTCCACCTCCTCCCCCGCCTCCTCCGCTCCTCCTCCTCCTCCTCCTCCTCCTCGCTCCTCCTCCTGGCGAGAAGCGCCCGAGACGCCGACGCACCTCGGATCTCGGCCGGGAGCTGCGCACGCGCGATGGTGCGGAAGAGGGGCGGAGGGCGAGGAGGAGTAGAAGGATGACGGTGTTTGCGCGCGCTGGTCGAGGGCTTCGCCAAACGCAGCGACACATGTCGTCGTCTTATAGGGCGACCCTCGTGGCCCAGAACAGGCGGCCAAGAGCCAGCCCCAGGGCCCTCGAGGAACACGCGGGCAGCTGGCGCTCGGACAGGCGGACAGGGCTGCGACGCACACCAGGTTGCAAACCATGTTGTTTGTTTTTGTGTTTTTGTTTGTTTTTGTTTGTTTTCCAAAGGGAGGTTCTGCAACCGTGCGCGGCCCTCGGAGGGGGAAGCTGAGGAGGAAGACGAGGGGGGACATACCAATCGTTGCAATCTTTTTCGGAGGGGGAGGAGGAGGAGGAGGAGGAGGAGGAGGAGGAAGGAGAGGAATATAAGGAGGAGGAGGAGGGTGAGGAGGAGGAGGAGGAATAATAAGAGGACGCTGCGGAGGAGGAGATGGATGAGGAGCTCCTCAGGAGCTCTATCCTCAGGAGCTGCGCTGGCTAAGCGCGCTTCCTCTTCCTTGCGGTCGCCCCGTCCACGGCGACGTGAGCAGGCTTAGGCTTGAAAAACTGAAGAAGCGCATGCTTCTTGATCAGCTTGGTGTTCGTCAGTACTGGTACCGTGGATCCACAAATAATCTCATGCTTTATGGCGACGTTTGCGTCTGTCTCCGAGTCTGTGCTACCAATCCACCAAATGACGTCGACCAGCGACTCGTGCTTCCAATCGGCGGCGTTCGGCTCCCTCGGCTGGACGGACTTGTTCAGGTAGATCTTCGTCGACTCGGCCCCCACAGCGTGGCCACTCCATATGCTGTCGGCCCCCTTGGTCGTCGAGATCGCGCCGAGGGGGCATACAGGCGCGATGCGGAACTCCTCCTTCTTTATCGGCGCAGCTGCCCTGACGGCTGCTGGCTTGCAATACAAGTAGACCTGGTCCGCGAACTCGCTGTTCCTCTCACTGGACGCCAACGCAAGAGCAACCAATAGCTTGCTCCTCGCGACGTCGACGGCGACGACGGGCGTGGTCGGGCTGACGTGGCGCGTAGCCCAATCGCCATCGATCTTGCCAGGCAGCTCGCTCTTGCAGGCCAGCCACTTCTGGAGGGAGATCGAGAGCCCGATGGAAACCTCGACGTAGTCGTCCTTGAACGGGTTGACCTCCCTCAGCTTCACCTCGTCACCGATCTGCTCGACCACGTAGATCCCACGCTCCTTCCCCATGCCCTTCTCCACGACCTTGCCGCCCACGTTGAAGCCTTTCTGTGATGCCGAATGAGCGCTGCTGCCAACTTCGCCCAGCGACAGCGCTCGGTGCTCGCTCGAGCGGGGCTGCTCGCCGCTCGGCGCTGCCCCCACCTCGGGATCCGACGGCTGAGAGATCAGCGCCGCCTCCCACGACGCAGGGAGGTGCATCTCGATGTCTTTGTGTTGGCCATGCTTGTCAACAATGTCGTGTATCTCCCTCATGAGCAACAAGATGATGTCCGACAACTTCTCGTGCGCCACCTTCTCGAAGGTCTGCTTCCCCTTGCCGCAGAGGTGGGCGCCGCGGCGAATGATGGATCGCCCCTCGATCTCCAATAGGTCCGTGTCGGGTAACTTCTGTTGCACGTCGATGCTCGCCATCAAGTCTGACGCCCTCTCCAGCTCTAGCTCCAGGCGCTCGACGTCGGCCCGCTTGGCCTTGCCCTGCAAAGCGACGACGTCGGATTTCATGAGCAAGCGGGCGATGCCGTCCACGCACTTCTCGGCAGTCATGTTGACGGCCAGCAAGCAGCTGCGGACGCGCGGCATTGCCTTGGTCGCGTGCAGCTTGGCGTCGACCACGGCGCCCAGAAACTCGGAGCCAAGCTTGCGAGTGTCATTCCACTGCTTGGCAATTGAGTCTAGCTTCCTGATGACTGGTGCGTCGCTGCCGCCGCCGGACAAACGCACGAACGTGCCGATCTTCTCAGCGTAGCTGGTGCAAGCTGGCTTGGAGGCGCATGCCTCGGCGACGGCGTCGCTCCATGCGTCGGCCGAGGCGTCGCCCCTCTCGACTGCAGCTTGGACACGCTCTGCGATTGACATGGCAACCTCCATCTCCGAAGCGTCCGCGCCGACGCCGTGAGACGCATTCAAGGCGGCCTGGATGATGTCAGGTGCCCTATCCCACGTGTCCCCCACCTGCCATTTTAAGATTTTCCACTCCCATCCGCTGTCGATCATGGCGGTCAAGTATTTCGACTTCCTTAGCTTGGTCATGTCAATGCGGCCCTGGTCGTCAGCAATCTCCTTCATCGGAGTCCTGGTAGAGGGGGGCGAGGCGGTCATGCATGGCCGCCTCGCCCCCGCAGCTCCTCCTCCTCCTCCCCCTCCTCCTCCTCCTCCTCCTCCTCCTCATCCCCCTCCTCCTCCTCATCCTCCACCTCCTCCTCCCCTCCTCCTCCTCCTCCTCCTCCTCCTCCTCATGTCCTGCACCCCGCGATGGCCGCGCGGCAAGCGCCCGCCATGTGCCCGCAGCCGACGCTCATCGCGCGCTCGCAACCAGAGACGGGCGCCAAAAGGCCGCCCGAGAGCTGGACAAACTGCTTGTTGGCGCCGATCTCTGCGTCAGCCACGGGCTTCTTGGCAGAAATCTCGAAAGCGACGGCGCCATGCAACTCTGCTGGGTTAGCTCCAACACGATGCACGCTGGCCAAATTGAGGTGGCAGTTGTACGGGTTCAAGCCTAACGATCCTCTGTTCTTCGGGTGGCACAGCACGTGCTTCGAATTGAGCACGCTCTTGTACATCATATTGTTATTCTCACAAAAATCGATGAACTCCAACGCAACTGTCAATATAGGTACCGATCCACAATCTGCTTGTGCCAAAATGGCACCTCCTTCATCCACCAGATGTTTGCTGTAGTGTTCGCAGCGGTCGCCCATCGAAGGAAATCCTCAACAAATCTGAATCAGATATCTGGGAAACAATCTGGCCGAAATTCAACCTGAAGCCAAAATGGCTACGGACAGATTTGTCAGCGTCAGGGCCCCCTTGGATCTTACAGTTTTGTGCCACATGTGTGCTAGCGAAGCTGCCCCCCGAGAAGACCGCAGACCCGCGCTCCAATAGCTGCTCAAATTTCTAGGTAAACACGCTCTCGGCCAAGCCCCGCGGGAAACGACACGAGCGAATATCATGTCTTTCTTGCTGCCAAAGCCAACGAAACAAACAATCATGCGCATGGGGGGCGCGTTGCCTAAACCACTTAGCGGGTTTAGCCCTCTGGGGCCCTAAACGCTGCATCACATGCGCGAGCTCCGTTTTTGTCGACAACTACATGGCAATGCCGACAAGTGCGTTAGGAACTTAAGATATATATATATGTAGCATGCAACACGATTGCAACTCACATACAAGTAGCATGTATAGTTTTACAATGTATGTGCACTACTTCGTCTAAGCATCCTAAACAGTGCCAAACCCCCCCGTCGTTCAAGTAGAGCTCTTCGGCATCGATGAGCTAGAGGAATTCCGGCGCGGGGTGGAGCTAGTTGGCCCACCCCGCCGAGGCGGACAATGTGGCAACTTTTCGGTGGTTTTTCCCGGAGAGCTCGCTGAGAGCTAAAGGGTTTAAGATAAGAAACCGGACGGTGGTGGTGCCCGCCAGGAGCTCTTCCACGGCGGTCCACAGGCCTCGCAGCGCCTCCGGCGACCCGGCAACGGGTCCGGGAGAGCTTCCGGCAAGCTTCCAAGCGAGCCCGCATGCGTGCAGGCACGCATGGAGACGGTTCTGGCAGCGCTTCAGCAGCGCTGCAGGGGGGCCCCCCGGAGCTCCCAGAAAAGATTCCCGTCCCCGGGGGTGTCTGCGCTCTTCGGATTTTGGACGCTACAAAGTGCGAATAACTCGTAGAGCTTCCCTTAGCAAGTTATTGCTGGAAGCTAAGAGTAATTCCGGGGCGCTGAAGAGCTAGTTGGCAAGAAAAATCTCGACGGACTTTTTGGTGACTTTTGGTCGGTTGAAAATTTTGTTCTCAAAATTCAACAATTCGTTAGAGCTCTAGTATCTCTTCCCGTGATATTCGATCTTATTCCCGCTCGCCATCTTGATCTGAGCTCGATCAGGTAGCTTTTACTGCGAAAAAGCACACGGGCGGGATCGGCCGTTTCGAGTCATCTTGATATGCGTTGTCAGTATTTTGTACTTAACTCGAGCTGTAGGGCAGCTACAGAGCTGGTCAGCACAGCTATCGCATCCAGAATCACCAGGCGCGTTCGTCTGTCGAATCCAGAGGTCTGAACTCGGTCTGCTAGCCGAGCTAGGTCCGCAAACCTATTTGTATAATTCGAGTTATCTTGACAGACGCTCTCAGTTTTCGGTACTTAACTCGAGCTGTAGAGCAGCTACAGAGCTCATAGTCATAGAAATCGATTGGAAGTCATCAGGCGCGTTCGTCTGTTGAATCGAGAGATCTGAACTCGGCCTGCTGCCCGAGCTAGGGTCGCGAAACTATTCGTATTCTCCGAATCATCTTGAGAAGTGCTCTCAATTTTCTGCACTCAACTCGTGCTGGAGAGGGCTACAGTGCTGCTGGTCACAGGAATCGATTTGTACACATCAGGCACGTCCGTCCGTCGAACCCAAAACTCGGAACTCGGCCTGTTGCTCGAACTAGGTCCGCGAAACTATTATAGTATTCGAGTCATCCTGAGCGATGCTGTCGGTTTTCTGCATTTAACTCGGGCTGTAGGGGGGCTGCAGTGCTGTTAATCACATGAGTCGATTCGGAGACATCAGACGCGTCCGCCTGTCGCATTCAGAGGTCTGAACTTGGTTTGATATTCGAACTGTGTTGCGAAACTGTTTTTTTGGGTTAGAGTCATCTTGAGAGATCCGAAATCGCTCTGGAGTTTTTTCCCACATTATATACTGTCAGGAAGCTCTACGAGTCCCCCGGCGGTAAGAAAGGTTGACGGTTTACCGCCGGCGCCCAGTATTTGAAAGATATTTGACCATTTATTTTGAGAAACCAGATTTTTCGCACCTGTAGTGGTTTAAGACGCGTCTGCCAGTCAAATTTTTAAGTCCGTAGGTGCAGTATAACTATCAAAACACTTGGAGGAACCGACGTTGGATAAAAACAGAAAGCGTGATTTTTCTATTTTTTTTGCTTCTCGCTCCAGAAGCTTTCTTGATGTGTTCCAAGAAGCGCGGTGAGAGAAGAGCTCTACGAGGGTCCCGGCGGTAACATGGTTGACGGTTTACCGCCGGTTCCCAGTGCGTGTTCTCTTTCCCCTCCGGGTTTGGACGCTACCAAAATGCGTGTCCTCTCTGCAGAGCTCTTCGGCAAGATGAGCTAAGAGGAATTCGGGAGCAGGTGGAGCTAGTTGGCCGACCCGATCTTAAGAGACAATGTGACGACTTGGGGTCGGTTTTTCTATCTTTTTCTAGAATTTGAAAGTTCGTTTTGAGAACAGGTATTCTCCCCACCTGTAGTGGGTTATACCGCGTCTGCCAGTAAAATTCCCAGGTCTGTAGCTGCAGTATTACCATCAAGAGACTTGAGGGAACCGTCGGCCGTTTCGAGTCATCTTGACACGCGTTGACGGTTTTCCGTTCTTAACTCGAGATCTAGGACAGCTACAGAGCTGATACTTCCAGAAACTGATTCAAAATCATCAGGCGCGTTCGTCCGTCCCATCGAGAGGTCTGAACTCGGTCTGCTGCTCGAGAAAACTATTTTTATTATACGATCGTTTTGACGAGTGTTGTTGGTGTCCCTCAACTGGAGATTCAGAAGAGCTACAGAGCTGGTGCGCATATGAACCGACACAGTATCATCTGGCGCGATTTTTCTCACATCGAGAGGTCCGAACTCAATCTGGCAGCTAGGTCCACGAAGCGAGGACGCAAAATTTTACAAAACATATTTTCCGATATTTCCCCTTCACGCTTGAGAAAGCTTCTTTCGTGTGTTTTGAGCAGCCCCGCGCCAGAATAGAGCTCTACGAGGCTCCCGGCGGTTACCTGGTTGACGGTTTACCGCCGGGTCCCAGTCCATTCAGAATAATCAGGCGCGTTCGCCTGATGAAGCCAGAGGTCTGAACTCTGCCTTTTTGCCGAGCTAGGTGCGCACACTTATTCGTATTATTCGAATCATCTTGTCAGACGCTATTTTCTGCACTCAACTCGAGCTACAGGATAGCTCCAGAGCAGATACGTACAGAATCTGATTCAGGATCATGAGTGGCTATTGTCTGAACTCGGTCTGCTGCCCGATCTAGAATCGCAAAACTATTCGTATTGTTCGAGTCATATTGTAGATGCTGTCGGTTCTCTGCACACAATTCGGGCTGTGGGGTGGCTGCTTCACTGGTAATCACTGGAATCGAGTCGAAGATATCAGGTGCGTCCGCTTTTCGAATCCAGAGTTCCGAACTGTGTGTGCTGCCCAAACTAGGGCCGCAAAACTATTCGTATTGTTCGAGTTATCCTGAGAGGTGCTGTTGGTTTCCTGCACTTAACTAGGGCTGTTCGGGGGGCTGCTGGGCTGGTAATCAGAATCGCTTCTGAGACATCAGACGCGTCCGCTCGCATGCAGAGGGCTGAACTCCGTCTGATACTCCAGCTAGGCTTGCCAAACTATTCGTATTGTTCGAGTCATCTTAAGAGGTGCTGTCGATTTTCGCACGTAACTCGGGCTGTAAGAGAGCTAGAGAGCTCGTGCAGAAGACAATCCAGGAGCATCGAGGACGTTCGGCTGTTACATCGGAGAGGTCTGAAATTGCTTGGGCCGAAACTATTTTTTTTGAAATTATAATACGCCCAAAACCCGGAAGAGACCGTCGGGAACAGAAAATCTTCCCTCGAGGGCGCTGGAGGGCTCACCTGCAGCGCTCTCGAAGAGCTGCCAGGAACGCTTCCATGCGTGCCTGCACGCGTGCAGACACACGTGGAGAGCGCCCCCGAACCCGCTGCCGGCTCGCCGGAGTTTCTGCGAGGCCTGTGGAGCGCCGTGGAGGAGCTCCTGGCGGGCACCACCACCGTCCGGCTTCTAATCTTAAGCCCTTTAGCTCTCAGAGCCCCAGAAGAGCATCACGAGAGCGTCGGAGGCCCCGCCAGGAATGCTTTCTGGCGTGTGTTTCCTGCTGTCCGGGTTTTGGACGCTACCAAGTTGTCAGGAAGCTCTACGAGTCCCGGCGGTAAAAAAGGTTGACGGTTCACCGCCGGCGCCCAGTCCTTTTCCGACTCAAGCAATTTAACGACCTGCTTTTCACACCCTGCTCGGGGCCGCGAACGCGCGCAAGTGCGATCCTGCTTGCCAGGAACGCGGGCGCGCCAACTTCGGTTCTCGCCCCGGGCGAGGCGTGCCCGGGTCTGTGCAACTGCGTGTCAGGTACCTTCAAGCACGAGTTAGACGTGCGTGATGGCGCTGGAAAGCTTACCCTGCGCGCTCCTGAAGGGCTGTAAACGTGCGTGGTGGCGCTCGAAAGCTTGCCTGGCGCGCTCCTGAAGGGCTGAGAGCGACGCTTCCTCGCGTGCCTGCACGCGCAGAGGCTCGCTCCCCGGGAAGCTTCGACCTCTGGCGCACGTTCTACGGCAACGTATTGGAGTAGGCGCTCCGGGACGCGCTGCAGAACCCGGGGAGCCACAGAAGGGAACGTGGAGCGGTGAGCGGAAGGAAGGGTGCGGCGGCGCACGCGCACCCGCCGGGTTCTCTTCTGACATACCTATCTAGCCGAAGAGGCTATGCGGGTACCCCCGGCTTCTTCTCTGAAGCCCTTTGCTCTCCGAGGAGCTATCCGGGAACATTGTCCGCCCGGGCCGGGTCGGCCAACTAGACCCCGCGCCGGAATTTCGACGCCGAAGATCTCTACGAGATACTAGCTCCACCTGCGCCCGAATTCCTTTCAGCTCATCTTGCCGACGAGCCGTGCAAGGTCTTCCTCTTAGCTCATCTTGGCGAAGAACTCTACGAGGTATCTGGTTGCGTCCAACTGGGACTCGGCGGTAAACCGTCAACCAGTTAACCGCCAGGAGCCTTGTGGAGCTCTTTTCTCGCGCGGCGCTGCTCGGAACACACGGGAAAGGCTTTCTGAACACTCGAAAAATACGTTTTTCCGTTTTGATCCAATGTCGTTCCCGTGATAGTGACATTGCGTCTGCGGACCTGAGAATTCGACGGCAGACACACGTGATAACATATTTTTTCTTCTGATTTCTGTGCGTGAGAGCTCTCAAGAAGCTCATCTTCAGCTCGAGTTAAGTGAAAATATCACCATCAGCTGGAACATTTGCCTGGCGAAGGACCCAACCGTTTGCAGCTGCGAGTACCGCGCGGATATGAACGAAGGAGGGCGCGCGCAAACTAGGCCCCTCTTCTCATAGGCACCGCGCCACTGGGGCCTTCGGTGAAGCTCCCTATGGGGCCACGAAACGTGTGAAGGGTGTGCCGAAATGGGTGGTGGGGAGGCATGCGGGCCCTGCCACTGGGGCCTTCAGTGGAGCTCCCTATGGGGCCACGAAGCGTGTGAGGGGTGTGCCGAAATGGGTCGTGGGGAGGCATGCGAACGCAGCCACTGGGGCCTTCGGTGGAGCTCCCTATGGGGCCACGAAACGTGTGAGGGGTGTGCCGAAATGGGTGGTGGGGAGCCACTGGCCCCTTCGGTGGAGCTACCTATGGGGCCACGCAACGTATGAGGGGTGTGCCGAAATGGGTGGTGGGGACGCATGCATACGCAACCACTGGGGCTCCTTCGGTGGAGCTCCCTGTGGGGCCACGAAGCGTGTGAGGGGTGGGCCGAAATGGGCGAGGGGCGGCATGCCAACTCTGCCACTGGGGCCTTCGGTGGAGCTCATTATGGGGCCACGAAACGTGTCATGGGTGTGTCGACATGGGTGGCGCGGACGCATGCGAACCCTGCCACTGGGGCCGTCGGTGGAACTCTCAATGAGGCCACGAAACGTGTGAGGGGTGTGCAAAAGTGGGCGGGGGCGGCATGCGAACCCTGCCACGGGGGCCTTCGGTAGAGCACCCTATGGGGCCACGAAATGCGTGAGGGGTGTGCCAAAGTGGGGTGGGGGCGGCATGCGAACCCTGCCACTGGGGCCGTCGGTGGAGCTCCCTATGAGGCCACGAAGCGTGTGAGGGGTGTGCCGAAGTGAGGTGGGGGCGGCATGCAAACCCTGCCACTGGGGCCCCTTTCGGTGGAGCTACCTATGGGGCCACGAAACGTGTGAGGGGTGTGCCAAAGTGGGGTGGGGCGGCATGCGAACCCTGCCACTGGGGCCTTCGGTGGAGCTCCTATGGGGCCGCGAAACGCGTGAGGGGTGTGCCAAAGTGAGGTGGGGGCGGCATGCCAACCCTGCCACTGGGGCCTCGGTGGAGCTACCTATGGGGCCACGAAGTGCGTGAGTGGTGTGCCAAAATGGCGGCATGCGAACCCTGCCACTGGGGCCGTCGGTGGAGCTCCCTGTGGGGCCACGAAACGTGTGAGGGGTGTGCCAAAGTGAGGTGGGGGCGGCATGCGAACCCTGCCACTGGGGCCTTCGGTGGAGCTACCTATGGGGCCACGAAACGTGTGAGGGGTGTGCCAAAGTGGGGTGGGGGCGGCATGCGAACCCTGCCACTGGGGCCTTCGGTGGAGCTACCTGTGGGGCCACGAAACGTGTGAGGGGTGTGCCAAAGTGGGGTGGGGGCGGCATGCGAACCCTGCCACTGGGGCCTTCGGTGGAGCTCCCTATGGGGCCACGAAACGTGTGAGGGGTGTGCGGAAATGGGAACTAATGGCGATGGCGATAATGACGATGATGATAATGACGATGATGATGCTGGTGGTGATGACGATGATGATGCTGGTGGTGATGATGACAGGATGGTTGGGAACTAATGGCGATGGCGATGATGATGACGATGATGATGCTGGTGGTGATGATGACGAGGATGATGATGATGATGATGATGAAGATGAGGATGATGATGCTGCTGATGATGATGACGATGAGTATGATGACGGCGATGGGAGGAGGGAGGAGGGGAGAGAGAAGGAGGAGGAGAGGAGAGGAGAGGAGAGGAGACGCGGGGCGCTGTCTCTTCAAAACGAGGATCCAACACCACAGGATGGTTGGGAACATATCACCATCAGCTCGAAAGAAATCGGTCGCATACGAATAGTTGCGGATCTAGCTCGAGTCGCAGACCCTGTTCAGAGCTCTAGATGCTTCAGCCGAACGGCCCTGCTGATTCTGAATCGGTTTTCGAGTTAAGTACATAATACCAAGAGCGCCTGTAAAGAGAACTTGAGAAATACGAATAGTGTCGCCTGGCTCGAGTAGCAGACCGAGTTGAGACCTCTCGATGCAACAGATAAGCGCGCCTGGTGATACTGAATCAGTCTATGTGCGTACCAGCTCTGTAGCTTCTCTAAATCGTGAGGTCAGTACAGAAAACCGACAGCACTTGTCGGAATCACTCGAAGAATAAGAATAGTTTTGCGGACCTCGAGTAGCAGACAGAGTTCAGACGTTTGGATGCAACAGACGAACGTCCCTAATCATTTTGAATTGGTTTCTGTAAGTATCAGCTCTTTGGCTCCCTTCAATCTCGAGTCAAGTACCGAAAGCCGTGAACGCGTGTCAGGATCACTCGGAACAGAGTTGGTTCCCTCAAGTGTTTTGATAATAGTATTGTATCTATGGACCTGAGAATTTTACTGGCAGACGCGGTATAACCCACTACAGGTGGGGAAAATACCTGTTCTTAAAACGAACTTTCAAATTTTAGACAAAGATAGAAAAACCGACCCCAAGTCGTCACATTGTCTCTTAACGTCGGGTCTGCCAACTAGCTCCACCCTGCGCCCGAAGTCAAACAACCTGCTGCGGGGATTCTGCAGCGGCGAAGATGGGCTGCTGGCAGGCACCACCACCGTCCGGCTTCTAATCTAAAGCCCTATAGCTCTCAGAGAGCCCTCCGGGATCTAGCTGCACCCCGCGCCGGAATTCCTGTAGCTCATCGATGCCGAAGAGCTCTACGAGGTACTAGCTGAACCCCGCGCCGGAATTCCTCTAGCTCATCGCTGCCGAAGAGCTCTACAAGGTACTAGCTCCACCCCGCGCCGGAATTCCTCTAGCTCATCGTTGCCGAAGAGCTCTACGAGGTACTAGCTGCACCCCGCGCCCGAATGTCTCGAGCTCATCGTTGCCGAAGAGCTCCACGAGGTATTACTCGTAAGCTTCCAGCAACTAGCTAAGGAAAGCTCTACGAGTTACCCAGAGAGCAAGGAAGCAACTCCGCGAAAATCTCGTGCCGGGCTCTGGGCGCTCTCCTGAAGCTCTTCTCAAGCGCTGCCAGGCACGCGCCCGCGCGTGCCCGCGCGCGTGGACGCGTGCCGGAATCGCTCCCGGACGGGCTGCCGGGACAAACAAGCTCCTGCGGGGATTCTGGAGCGGCGAGGATGGGCTGCTGGCGGGCACCGCTACCGTCCACCCTCTAATCTCCGGAGAGCTTTCTGAGAGCTATAGGGCTTTAGAATAGAAGCCGAACGGTGGTGGTGCCCTTCAGCAGCCCATCTTCGCCGCTCCAGAATCCCCGCGGGGACTCGTTTGGGGTCGCAGCCCGTCCGGAAGCGTTTCCAGCACGCGTCCACGCGTGCCTGCACGCGTGCAGGCACGCGTGGAGGCGTGCCTGGCAGCGCTTGAGAAGCGCCTCTGGGGAGCCCCCCAGAGCTCGCCAGGAAAAATACCTTGTAGAGCTCTTCGGCGTCGATGAGCTAGAGGAATTCCGGCGCGGGGTGGAGCTAGTTGATCGACCCGGCCAGAAAGGACAATGTGGCAACTTTGGGTCGGTTTTGCTAAGATTCCCGGAGAGCTCTCTGAGAGCTAGAGGGTTTTAAATAAGAAGCCGGGCGGTGGTGGTGCCTTCCAGCAGCCCATCTTTTCCGCTCCAGAATCCCCGCAGAGAGTTGTTTGACCCGGCAGCTTCCCGGCGAGCTCTCTGAGAGCTAGAGGGTTTTAGATTAGAAGCCGGACGGTTGTGGTGCCCGCCAGCAGCCCATCTCCACCGCTCCACGATCCCCGGAGAGAGTTGCCGGGCCCGGCAGCGGGTCCGGGAGAGCTTCCGGCAAGCGCCCACGCGTGCCTGCACGCGTGCAGGCAAGCGTGGAAGCGTTTCTGGCAGCGCTTCAAAAGCGCTGCAGGGGAGCCCTCCAGAGCTCCAGAAGCGCTTCACGCGAGCGTTCGAGAGCTCGCCAGGAAAGCTGTCCGGTGTGTGTTCTCTTTGCTCTCCGGTTTTTGGATGCTACTAAGTTTGAAAGATATTTGAGCATTTATTTTGAGAAACCAGATTTTTCTCACCTGTAGACGACTGTGAGGGCCTCTGCGTCTCAATATGAGCTCTGTAGGCGCACTAGCACTATCAAAACAGTTGGCGGAACCAACTTTGTGTCGACATGAGAAAGATTCATGTTCAAATTTTTGAGAAATGCCTGCTGAAGCTCTCTTCTTCGGCTCTGAGCACTCTCACGCGTTGAAGGAGCTCTGCGAGGTTCCCGGCGGTGACCAGGTTGACGGTTCACCGCCGGTGTCAGTATTCCGTTTTCGAGGTTCTCTTCGCTCTTCGGGTTTTCGACGCTACCAAGTGACTTGGGGTCGGTCTTACCTCGTAGAGCTCCTCGGCAATATGAGCTGAGAGGAATTCGGGCGAGGGTGGAGCTAGTTGGCCGAACCGACGTTAAGAGACAATGTGGTGACTTCGGGTCGGTTTTTTTCCGGAGAGCTCTCTGAGAGCTAGAGGGTTTTAGACTGGGCAGCCGGCGGTAAACCGTCAACCAGGTTACCGCCGGGAGCCTTGTAGAGCTCTTTCCTCGCACGGCGCTACTTGGAACACGTGGGAGAAGCTTTCTCATGCGCGAGCTGAAAACTCAAAAAAGTAAGTTTTTTAGTTGTCACCCAAAGACGGTTCCGCCAAGTGTTTTGATAGTAATACTGTAGCTACGGACGTGACAATTCGACTGGCGAACGCGGCATAACCCACTCCAGGTGCGAAAAATATTGGTTCTCAAAACGAATGTTCAAATCTCTCACAAAGTTATTCCAATCGACCGAAAGTTCGCACATTATCCATCCGGGCCGGGTCGGCCAACTAGCTGCATCCCGCGCCCCAATTCCTCTAGCTCATCGATGCCGAAGAGCTCTACAGGTATTAGAAGCCGGACGGTGGTGGTGCCCGCCAGCAGCCTATCTCCGCCGCTCCACGATCCCCGCAGCGCCTCGCCCGAGGTCGCAGCGGGTCCGGGAGTGCTTCCGGCGCGCTTCTACGCGTGCCTCCACGCGTGCAGGCACGCGTGGGAGTGCCTAGAAGTGCTTCAGAGGCGCTGCAGAGCTCCGGAAGCGCTTCACGAGAGCTTCCGAGGGCTCGCCAGGAAAGCTCTCGGGTGTGTGTTCTCCTTGCTCTCCGGGTTTTGGGCGCTACCATGTACCTCGTAGAGCTCTTTGGCGAGATGAGCTTAGAGGAATTCGGGCGCAGGTTGGAGCTAGTTGGCCGACCCGATCTTAAAAGACAATGTGACAACTTGGGGTCGTTTTTTTTTCCAAGCGAGACGGTGGTGGTGCCCGCCTGCAGCCCATATTTGCCGCTCCAGAATCCCCGCAGCGATCTGTAAAAGTTCGCAGCGGGTCGGGGGGGGCTTCCGGTAGGCGTGAACGCGCCTTTGCACTCGTGCAGGCACGCGTGGAAGCGTGCCTGGCAGCGCTTCAGAGGAGCTTCCGGGGAGGTCCCCTGAGCTCCCCAGGAAAGGCACCTGGTCTGAGTGGAACTTGTAGAGCTTCCCTTAGCTAGTTGGTGGAAGCTTAAGAGTAATACCTCGTAGAGCTTTTCGGCATCGATGAGCTAGAGGAATTCCGGCGCGGGGTGGCGCTAGTTGGCCGAAAGCTTCCCTTAGCAAGTTGCTGGAAGCTTATGAGTAATTCCCGGATAGCCTCTTGGGCTAGATAGGGTTGTCAGAAGAGAAGCCGGCGGGTGCGCGTGCGCCGCCCCACCCTTCCGCCCACCGCTCCACGTGCCCTTCTTTGGCTCCTCGGGTTCTGCAGCGTGTCCCGGAGCGCCTGTTCCAATACGTTCCCGTAGAACTTCCCGTAGAACGTGCTCCAGAGGCCTCGCGAAGCTGGCCGGGCAGCGTGCCGTCGCGCGTGCAGCGTGCCCCCAAGCGTGCAGGCACGCGTGAAAGCGTCGCTGTCAGCGATTCAGAAGCGCTTCAGGGGCGCTGCCCGGTGACCGTCGAGCTCCGCTTCGCGCAATTCCCGGATAGCCTCTTGGCCTAGATAGGGTTGTCAGAAGAGAAGCCGGCGGGTGCGCGTGCGCCGCCCCGCCCTTCCGCCCACCGCTCCACGTGCCCTTCTTTGGCTCCTCGGGTTCTGCAGCGTGTCCCGGAGCGCCTGTTCCAATACGTTCCCGTAGAACTTCCCGTAGAACGTGCTCCAGAGGCCTCGCGAAGCTGCCCGGGCAGCGTGCCGTCGCGCGTGCAGCGTGCCCCCAAGCGTGCAGGCACGCGTGAAAGCGTCGCTGTCAGCGATTCAGAAGCGCTTCAGGGGCGCTGCCTGGTGACCGTCGAGCTCCTGTTCGCGCAATTTCCGGCGCCGTTGCGCACGTCTAAGGCATCTGGTCGGACCCCATGCGCACACAGCGTGTGGATGGAGCTGTCTGCGAGCGCGGGGGCAGAGGCGCGGCCCAGGTTGACGCTTGCGCGACGAGACCCGTGCGCGCGCGTCTCTCGCTTGGCTATCCGGGTTTTGGACAACAACAAGTTTCGGGCGCCGTTGCGCACGTTTAAGGCATCTGGACGGACCCCATGCGCACGCAGCGTGTGGATGGAGCTGTCTGCGAGCGCGGGGGCAGAGGCACGGCCCAGGTTGACGCTTGCGCGACGAGACCCGTGCGCGCGCGTCTTTCGCTTGGCTATCCGGGTTTTGGACAACAACAAGTGCTGGAGAGCTCTCTGAGAGCTATAGAGGGTTTTAAACTGGCGCCGGCGGTGAACCGTCAACCTGGGCAGTGCCGGAAACCTCGTAGAGCTCCGTGCAGGCACGAAAGTGCTCAGACAGCTTTTCGGGGCCTTTCTCAAAAAACGTCATCTTTCGATTTTTCGATGTCACTCCGATGTTAGTTCCCGCTAATTTTCGGATAGGTCAAACTCTCTCTAGAGAGCTGAGTTGCTTTGAGAATATAGTTCAGATACTAACGCTACGCGCAAAAATCTGCTTTCTCAAAATACATGGTCAAATATGTTTCAAATGTTAGCAAAACCACCCAAAATTTGTCACTTTGTCCTTTCTGGTCGGGTCGACCAACTAGCTCCACCTTGCGCCGGAATTCCTCTAGCTCATCGATGCCGAAGAGCTCTACGAGGTATTAGAAGCCAGACGGTGGTGGTGCCCGCCAGCAGCCCATCTTCGCCGGTCCACGATCCCCGCAGCGCCTCGCCTGAGCCGGCAGCTGGTCCGGGAGAGCTGCCGGCAAACGTCCACGCGTGCCCGCGCGCGTGCAGGCGCGTGGAAGCGTTCCTGGCAGCGCTTCAGAGGCGCTGCAGGGGAGCTCCCCAGAGCCCCAGAAGCGCTTCACGAGAGCGTCGGAGGGCTCGCCAGGAAAGCTTTCCGGCGTGTGTTCTCTTCGCACTCCGGGTTTTTCCCAGAGAGCTCTCTGAGAGCTATAGGGTTTAAGATTAGAAGCCGGACGGTGGTGGAGCCCGCCAGCCGCCCACCTCCGCCGCTTCACGATCCTCGCAGCAACTCGCCCGAGCCGGCAGCGGGTTCGGGGGCGCTTCCGACACTCGTCCACGTGTGCCTGCCCGCGTGCAGGCGCGCGTGGAAGCGTTCCTGGCAGCGCTTCGGAAGCGCTGCAGGGGGGCCCTGCAGAGTTTTACCTCGTGGAGCTGTTTGCTATCGATGAGCTAGAGGAATTCCGGCGCGGGGTGGAGCTAGTACCTCGTAGAGCTCTTCGGCATCGACAAGCTAGAAGAATTCCGCCGCAGGGTGGAGCTAGTTGGTCAAGCCGACCAGAAAGGACAAGTACCTTGTAGAGCTCTTCGGCAAGATGAGCTAAGAGGAATTCGGGCGCAGGGTGGAGCTAGTTGGCAGACCCGACCTTAACAGACAATGTTCCCGGAGAGCTCTCTGAGAGCTACAGGGTTTTAGAATAGAAGCCGAACGGTGGTGGTGCCCGCCAGCAACCCATCTCCGCCGCTCCACGATCCCCGCAGCGCCTCGCCCGTCCCGGCAGCGGGCCCGGGAGAGCTTCCGGCACGCGTCCACGCGTGCCTGCGCACGTTCAGGCACGCGTGGAAGCGTTCCTGGCAGCGCTTCAGAAGCGCTGCAGGGAAGCCCCCCAGAGCTCCGGAAGCGCTTCACGAGAGCGTCCGAGGGCTCGCCAGGAAAGCTTTCCGGCGTGTGATCTCTTTGCTCTCTGGGTTTTGGACGCTACCAATGATAGCGTGGGGCTGGTTTTTTTTCAATCTTACCTTGTAGAGCTCTTCGGCGTCGATGAGCTAGAGGAACTCGCGGGGTGGAGCTAGTAACTCGTAGAGGTTCCCTTAGCTAGTTGCTAGAAGCGTAAGAGTAAGAACTCGCGCAGCTTCCCTGAGCTAGTTGCTGGAAGCTTAAGAGTAATAGCTCGTAGAGCTTCCCTTAGCAAGTTGTTGCTGGAAGCTTAAGAGTAATTCCGGGGCGCTGGAGAGCTAGTTGGCAAGAAAAATCTCGACGGACCTTTTGGTGACTTTTGGTCGGTTGAAAATTTTGTTCTCAAAATTCAGCAATTCGTTTGAGCTCTAGTATCTTTTCCCGTGATATTCGATCTTATTCCCGCTCGCCATCTTGATCTCAGCTCGATCGGGTAGTCCCGCTCGTCGTCTGCGTGAAATTCGAGGGACACGATGGTGGCCCGATGCTCCTGCACGAGCCCCAACTTCTTCTTCAGCTCCTCCTGCGCGGCCGTGAACCCGACCTCCATGCCGACGTGTGCCGGTAAGACGCCGTGGATGTCCCCGGTCTTGTGCATGTTCGGAGCGTTCAGGAGGCGCCGGCCTGCGTCTGGGTCGCCTTGAATCGCGCCGCACTCGCAGACGAGGCGCCCGCTTGATACTTCCTCCGTAATGAAACCTCAGGAGCGCAAAAGTGACGACAGTTACAGGTTTCAGGATGACCCGCTCGGATTCGTAACGCGATCTGCGGGCCCCATAGGGAGGGGGCTCCCGCCTGAGACTTCCTCGCAATTCACTCACAGACGAGGCGCCCGCGTGATATTTCTTTCATACTCAAGCCTCAGAAAACCAGAAGTGACGACAGTTACAGGTTTCAGGATGACCCGCTCGGATTCGTAACGTGGTCTGAGGGCCCCATAGGGAGGGGGCCCCCGCCTGAGACTTCCTCGCAATTCACTCACAGACGAGGCTCCCGCCTGATACTTCCTCCATAGTCAGGCCTCAAGAGCCCAAAAGTGACGACAGTTAGACGTTTCGGATGACCCGCTCGGATTACCAATATGAGTTGCGGACCCCGTAGGGAGGGGGCTCCCGCCGGAGACTTCATCGCAATGTACTCACCGACGAGGCTCCCGCCTGATACTTCCTCCATATTCAGACCTCAGGAGCCCAAAAGTGACGACAGTTACACGTTTCGGATGACCCGCTCGGATTACCAACGTGAAGTGCGGGCCCCATAGGGAGGGGGCTCCCGCCTGAATTCGTCGCAATTCACTGACAGACGAGGCCCCCGCTGGATACTCTCCCATATTCAAGTTTCAGGAGCCCAAAAGTGACGACAGTTACACGTTTCGGATGACCCGCTCAGATTGCCAACATGAAGTGCGGGCCCCATAGGGGGGGGCTCCCGCCTGAGACTTTCTTGCAATTCACTCACCGACGAAGCTCCCGCCTGATACTTCCTCCATGTTCAACCTAGGGAGTGATTGATGACGAAGTGATGAGTCAGTGAGTGCTGATGATGAATGAGTAATGAGTGAGTGATGATGATGCTGATGATGATGATGATGATGATGACCAGTGATTGGGTGATCGAGAGATGATGATGGTGATTGTGACGATGATGTTGAGAGAGGCGGCGGTCCTACCGTCGGATGACCACTGCCTCCGAAGCTTACTGAGGGATGAGTGAGTGTTTGAGTGAGTGAGTGGGTGATAGATTGGTGTGGGGAGTGATGGTGATGGTGATGATGACGCGGCGGAGGAAGCAAATAGGAGCAGAGGAGAGGGAGGAGGAGGAGATCCTGCGCGGAGGGTGTGCAGAGAAAACAAGAACCTCACTTAGGATGTGGGGAAAAGTGGCGACAGTTGCACGTTTCGGATGACCCGCTCGGATTCGAACATGAAGTGCGGGCCCCATAGGGAGGGGGCTCCCGCCTGAGACTTCCTCGCAATTCATTCCTATTCAGGCCTCAAGAGCCCAAACATGACGACAGTTACACGTTTCGGATGTCCCGCTCAGATTCGAACATGAAGTGCGGGCCCCATAGGTAGGAGGCTCCCGCCTGAGACTTCCTCGCAATTCACTCAGACGAGGCTCCCGCTCGAGACGTCCTCCATATTCAGGTCTCACGAGCCCAATAGTGAACGAGGCTCCCGCCTAATACTTCCTCCATATTCAGGCCTCAAGAGCCCAAAAGTGACGATAGTTACACGTTTCGGATGACCCGCTCGGATTACCAACATGATCTGCGGACCCCATAGGGAGGGGGTTCCCGCCTGAGACTTCCTCGCAATTCACTCATACTCGAAGTGCGGGCCCCATAGGGCGGGGGCTCCCGCCTGAGACGTCCTCGCAATTCATTCACAGACGAGGCTCCCGCTCGAGACTTCCTCCATATTCAGATCTCAAGATCCCAAAAGTGACGACAGTTGCACGTTGCGGATGACCCGCTCGGATTCGAAAATGAAGTGCGGGCCCCATAGGGAGGGGTCTCCCGCTTGAGACTTCTTCGCAATTCACTCACAGACGAGGCTCCCGCCTGATACTTCCTCCATGTTCAAGTCTCAAGAGCCCAAAAGTGATGACAGTTGCACGTTGCGGATGACCGCTCGGATTCGAGCATGAAGTGCGGGCCGGGCTCCCGCCTGAGACTTCCTCACAATTCACTCGCGGACGAGGCTCCCGCTCGAGACTTCCTCCATATTCAAGTCTCAAGAGCCCAAGAGTGACGACAGTTGCACGTTGCGGATGACCCGCTCGGATTCGAACATGAAGTGCGGGCCCCATAGGGGGGGGCTCCCGCCTGAGACCTCCTCACAAGTCACTCACAGACGAGGCTCCCGCCTGATACTTCCTCCATATCCAGGCCTCAAGAGCGCAAAAGTGACGACAGTTACACGTTGCGGATGACCCGCTCGGAGTCGAACATGAAGTGCGGGCCCCATAAGGAGGGGGCTCCCGCCTGAGACTTCTTCGCAATTCACTCACAGACGAGGCTCCCGCTCGAGACTTCCTCCATATTCAGGTCTCAAGAGCCCAAAAGTGACGACAGTTGCACGTTGCGGATGACCCGCTCGGATTCGAACATGAAGTGCGGGCCCCATAGGGAGGGGGCTCCCGCCCAAGACTTCCTCGCAATTTATTCGCAAACGAGGCTCCCGCCTGATACTTCCTCGAGTGCGACTGATGATGATGATGATGATGATGATGATGATGATGAGTATGTGAGTGACTGAGCGTGTGAGAGAGCGCGAGTGATGATGCTGATGTTGATGATGAGAGAGTGTGAGTGAGTGTGAGTGTGAGTGAGTGGTGATGATGATGAGTGAGTGAGTGAGTGTGCGAAGGCAGAAGAGGAGAGGGGGTGTGGTGAGTGTTCCTGCGCGGGGTGTGCAGAGAAAACAAGAACCCCACTTTGGATGTGGGGAAAAAACTATTCGTATTCTCCTTCTTTCTTCAGATGACGATGCCTTTGTTGATCCTCCCCCTCTTTCCATCAGGGAAAGATCGGTCATATCGAAATTATTGGGAAAACAGAGAGGTATCGGTGCTGCTACTGTTACGTCCGGCGTGTTCTCCTCCTCCTGTTGGGCAAATCATGCAGATACTTAAACCATATCTGAAATAATATCAACAAGAAAAAACGTTCCCATATTATATTTCTACGATTTTTGAATTCCCTTTCTCTAGAGGGACATGCTCAAATTCACACTAGAGCCTCTCCCAGAAGGGCGAGGGGGCCGGCGGTGGCAGGGCCTCCCAGGAGGCCAAAGCCGGGCGTTGGCAGAACTAGGTCTATAGTGGGACCTGGCTTAATCATGTGTACCGGGCGGCGCCTCCCCCGCCCCGTTCCGCTAACTGGAACTGTGGGCGCCCGAAAATTATCCTGCGACGTACCCAACCCTTTCTGCACACGTGACAATTGCATTCAGGACCACTCAATACCGAAGGACATTTCGGCGCCATTGTATAGTGGTGACCTGCTAGGACGTATCTCCACTGAGCCTCCCAGAAGCGCGCCAGGTGAGCAGAGCGCGCCAGGTGCGCCAGATGCGCCAGGTGCGCCAGGTGCGCCAGGCGCGCCAGGTGCGCCTGGTGCGCCACGTGCGCCAAGTGTGCGCCAGGTGTGCGCCAGCTGGCACACCCAGGTGCGCCACGTGTGCGTCAGGTGCGCCTGGTGCGCCAGATGCGCCAGGTACGCCAGGTGCGCCAGGCGCGCCAGGTGCGCCAGGTGCGCCAGGTGCGCCAGGCGCGCCAGGCGCGCCAGGTGCGCCAGGTGCGCCAGGCGCGCCAAGTGAGCCAGGTGCGCCTAGCGCCAGGTGCGCCAGGCGCGCCGGGTTCGCCAGGTGCGCCAGGCGCGCCAAGTGAGCCAGGTGCGCCAGGTGTGCGCCAGGTGTGCGCCAGGTGTGCGCCCAGCGCGCCAGGTGCGCCAGGTGCGCCAGGTGCGCCAGGTGCGCCAGGTGTGCCAGGTGCGCCAGGTGCGCCAGATGCGCAAGGTGCGCCAGGTGCGCCAGGTGCGCCAGGTACGCGCCAGGCGCGCCAGGTGCGCCAGGTGCGCCAGTTGCGCTAGGCGCGCCAGTTGCGCCATGCGCGCCAGGCGCGCCAGGTGCGCCAGCAGTGCCAGGTGCGTCAGGTGCGCCCAGCGCGCCAGGTGCACCAGGTGCGCGCCAGGTGCTCCCGGCGCGCCAGGTGCGCCAGGTGCGCCCAGCGCGTCAGGTGCGCGCCAGGTGCGCCAGTTGCGCCTGGTGTGCGCCACGTGTGCGCCAGGTGCGCGCCAGGTGCGCCAGGTGCTCCAGTTGCGCCAGGTGTGCCGGGTGCGCCAGTTGCGCCAGGCGCGCCACGTGAGCCAGGTGCGCCATGTGCGCCAGGTGCGCCATGTGCGCCAGGTGCGCCAGGTGAGCCAGGTGCGACAGGCGTGCCAGGTGCGCCAGGTCTGCGCTAGGTGTGGCAGGTGCGCCAGGTGCGCCCAGCACGCCAGGTGCGCCAGGTGCGCCAGATGCGCCAGGTGTGCCAGGTGTGCGCCAGGTGTGCGCCAGGTGCGCGCCAGGTGCGCCAGGTGCGCCAGTTGCACCAGGCGCGCCAGGCGAGCCAGGTGCGCCAGGTGCGCCAGGTGCGGCAGGTGCGTCAGGTGCGCTCAGCGCGCCAGGTGCGCCAGGTGCGCGCCAGGTGCGCGCCAGGTGCGCGCCAGGTGCGCGCCAGGTGCGCGCCAGGTGCGCGCCAGGTGCGCGCCAGGTGCGCCCAGCGCGTCAGGTGCGTCAGGTGCGCCCAGCGCGCCAGGTGCGCGCCAGGTACGCGCCAGGTGCGCGCCAGGTGCGCGCCAGGTGCGCGCCAGGTGCGCGCCGGGTGCGCGCCAGATGCGCGCCGGGTGCGCCAGGAGCGCCAGGTGCATCAGGTGCGTGAGGTGGGCCAGGTGCGCGCCAGGTGCGCCCAGCGCGTCAGGCGCGTCAGGTGCGCCCAGCGCGCCAGGTGCGCGCCAGGTGCGCCAGGTGCGCGCCAGGTGCGCCAAGGGGACAGGGAGGCTTCAAAGTGGTCTGCGTAAGACGTACCTCCGCTGGGCCGCTGGAGCTCCTTATGGGGCCACGAAACGTGTGAGGGGTGTGCCGAAATGGGTGCGGTGGGCGCATGGGAGCGCAGCCACTGGGGCCTTCGCTGGAGCTCCCCATGGGACCACGAAACGTGTGATGGGTGTGCCGAAATGGGCGCGGTGGGCGCATGGGAGCGCAGCCACTGGGGCCTTCGCTGGAGCTCCCTATGGGGCCACAGAAACGGTGGGGGTGGTGCAGGTTTGGGTTCGGTGGCGCATGGGTTGACTGCAGCTTTCGCCTTCGGTGGAGCTCCCTGTGGGGCCACGAAACGTGTGAGGGGTGTGCCGAAATGGGTGTGCGGGACGCATGCGGACGGCAGCCATGGGGCCTTCGGTGGAGCTCCCTAGGGGGCCACGAAACGTGTGAGGGGTGTGCCGAAATGGGTGTGCGGGACGCATGCGGACGGCAGCCATGGGGCCTTCGGTGCAGCTCCCTATGGGGCCACGAAACGTGTGAGGGGTGTGCCGAAATGGGTGCGGTGGGCGCATGGTGGGCGCATGGGAGCGCAGCCACTGGGGCCTTCGCTGGAGCTCCCTATGGGGCCACGAAGCGTGTGAGGGGTGTGCAGAAATGGGTGCGGTGGGCGCATGGGGGCGCAGCCACTGGGGCCTTCGCTGGAGCTCCTATGGGGCCACGAAACGTGTGAGGGGTGTGCCGAAATGGGTGCGGTGGGCGCATGGGAGCGCAGCCACTGGGGCCTTCGCTGGAGCTCCCTATGGGACCACGAAACGTGTGATGGGTGTGCCGAAATGGGTGCGGTGGGCGCATGGGAGCGCAGCCACTGGGGCCTTCGCTGGAGCTCCCTATGGGGCCACGAAACGTGTGAGGGGTGTGCCGAAATGGGTGCGGTGGGCGCATGGGAGCGCAGCCACTGGGGCCTTCGGTGGAGCTCCCTATGGGGCCACGGAGCGTGTGAGGGGTGTGCCGAAATCTGTGCGGTGGGCGCATGGGAGCGCAGCCTCTGGGGCCTTCGCTGGAGCTCCCTATGGGGCCACGAAACGTGTGAGGGGTGTGCCGAAATGCGTGCGGTGGGCGCATGGGAGCGCCGCCACTGAGGCCTTCGCTGGAGCTCCCTATGGGGCCACGAAACGTGTGAGGCGTGTGCCGAAATGGGTGCGGTGGGCGCATGGGAGCGCAGCCACTGGGGCCTTCGCTGGAGCTCCCTATGGGGCCACGAAACGTGTGAGGGGTGTGCAGAAATGGGTGCGGTGGGCGCATGGGAGCGCAGCCACTGGGGCCTTCGCTGGAGCTCCCTATGATGTGATGATGATGTGATGATGATGATGATGATGATGATGATGATGATGATGATGATGATGATGATGATGATGATGATGATGATGATGATGATGATGATGATGATGATGATGAATGATGATGATGATGATGATGATGATGATGATGATGATGATGATGATGATGATGATGATGATGATGATGATGATGATGATGATGATGATGATGATGATGATGATGATGATGATGATGATGATGATGATGATGATGATGATGGCAGGAGGGAGGGGGCAGCGGGAGGAGGAGGAGTGAACGCGGGGCGCTGTCTCTTCAAAACGAGGACCCAACACCACAGGATGGTTGGGAAAAAAACATTTTTTTTTGCAGGGGGGGGGACGCCGAGAGAAAAAAAAAGGCTGACGGGTAGGAGGAGGGGGAGAAGGAGGAGGAGGAGGAGGAGGAGGAGGAGGAGGAGGAGGAGGAGGAGGACGGACGACGACACAGAGCAGAGTTTGCACAGAAACAGTCGCGAACTCAGCGCGAAAGCCTCGCGCGCGCGCTTTGGAACCACAGGGACTCCACAATCCCCCGTACCCTTTTTCTCCCCCCCCCCCACCTCCATCGCCCCCCCCCAGGAGGCGTTGCCCGACGCAGCTGCTGGAGCGCGCCCCGAGGCGAGGGGCCCTCCGCGAGGGCCCCCCGCAGGCCCCCCCGGAGGCCCCCGATGCCTCGGCTCTCCGGCAGCCCTGGCGCCTGCGGGACGCCCTCGGCGAGGCGCCGCCGCTGGAGCGCGCGCCTCCCGAGGCGAGAGTGAAGTCGGGCGCGTCCCTCTCCAGGAGGACGATTCGAAAGTGGTCAAAAGATGGGCTGGGGACGGCGTTGGACTGCTGCTGGCTGCTTTCGAACATGTGTTTGACTGCTTCGAAGAATCAGGGGCTCGAGCCTTGGCTCAACGAGTTCAGGTCGAGCCGTGCCCGCACCCCCCTCTCGCAGAGCTGCGCTCGAGATGTGGGCGCCGGCCCTGCTCCTCGTGCTCCTGGCCGCGCCGGCTCCTGCGGGCCGGCGGCGCCGGGGCCGCCTGCGCCGAGGGCGAGGAGGAGGAGGCGCACGCCCTGCTGCAGACTGCCGGGCAGAGCGGTGGAGCCGGCGCAGACGTGGCTGCCACTGGCGACCCCCGCCTTCAGAACGCTTCTGGCCAGCGGTTGGACTTGATGAAACCAGGGAAGCACGATCTGATTACCACGAACGCCCACGGCATTGTCGATGACGAGTCGAAGCAACCGGAACTCAGTCTTGTTTCCGTACTGTGTCGTGGCCTCAGCTCTGTCTACAAACATAATTGCTGTTTGGGAGATAACTTCAGGGACAAGTGTGAAGCATGCATGTGCGCCGGCTTTGACGCGACATTGTGGTGCAACCGCGACCAGGACTCGTTCCCAGGCTGCAATCACGACGGCCAGTGTGGTACAAGCAGCGGGTGCTTCAAATTATTGCCTGCTGGTTCACCATGTGCGGAGACCGTGCAGTGCGAACGCCGAGGCCAACAAGGCACGGATGGCAAGTGCATCAACGGAAGGTGCAGACTCTTCAAACCATGATTAGTCGCTTCCTCTCGTCTTGCAATGTCTGGTCTCTGCAGCGCGGCATTCAGTGTAGCTTACCTTTCGTCTGTAACCTTCGTTTCGGATGCAATATCTTATCATAGCATTCAGTGCAGCTTACCTGACGGTTGCCCTACTTTCAGATGCAAGTGACCAGGCTCCGGCCCGCCCGCGCCGCCCCTAAGGGGCCTGCCGGCCCGCCGGCCGGCGGACTCGCGCGTCTGCGTCTTCGTTATCACAACCTGCAAGGCCAGGCCGGAGACCGTGAGCATCTTTTAATGGCAGTGCGAAGCCGCCAAGCAGCATCAGTCGTTTCCTCTCGTCTTGCAACGTCCTTCCTGCCTGCCCTCCTCCTCCTCCTCCTCCTCCTCCTCCTCCTCCTCCTTCCACATGAAGACCTGGTCAGCTCCCCGCCAGGCGTTTTCCCACAATCGGGGAAGCACGCGAGACCTTCTGAGAGTTATCGGTTAAACTCTCACCACAGTTTTGAAGACCTGGTCAGCTCCCCGCCAGGCGTTTTTTCCGCAATCGGGGAAGCATGCGAGACCTTCTGAGAGTTACCCCTTAAATTCTCAGCATTCGTGAAAAAAGCAGGGGCTCGAGCCTCGAGCTTCGAGGCTCGAGGCTCGAGGTTCGAGGCGGCTTTTCATCGTTTTGTCGGCGTCGGCGTCGGCGTCGGCGTCGGCGTCGGCGTCGGCGTCGGCGTCGGCGTCGTCGTCGTCGTCGTCGTCGTCGTCGTCGTCGTCGTCGTCGTCGTCGTCGCCGCGGCCGCCCACGACGGCGCTGGCGGCCCACCACTGCCAGCGGGCGCGGGCGCGGCCGGGGCCACTACGCCGGAGGCCCGCGGCCAGAGTTTCCAAAGCTCTCCGCGCCGCTTTGGACACCCAGGGCCCCCTGGGCCACGGGAGGGGCGCTCTTGAGGCCATTCTGACCTCCCTGGAACTTTTGGGGACACCTTCGGCCAGGGACGCCCTTGGCAAAGCCCGAAGGAGAGAGCGGGCGCGGGCGCGGCCGGCTCCGCCACCTCGGGTCACGAACCCAGACGCGATCGCGGCGCAAGAAAAAAGCGTCGCGACGGGAGGTTTTTGGCCGTTGGGTCCGGGGGGCCCTCGCCGGGCCTCGGGGCCGTCAAGAAGCGACTCGGGGCGAAGAGCCGGTCACGGGGAAAGGGTCGGGGCTTCCAGGGACCGAGCATTGATCCTGCCTTTTTTCGGGCCCTACATAGGACCCGCACTCGAAGCGCCGCAGGGGCTCCGGGCGCGGTTGTCTGCGATGTTGAAGTTTTTTCGCCACGTTGGACCTCCGGGTCGGGTCATGAAGAACTCACGGCGGACGATTTTTGACAGTTTTCAGCCTTTGGCGGCCCCCGCCGGGTTCCAGGATCGTCAAAAAACGGCTTGGGATGACAAGCCCGGCCCTGGGGAGACTTGGGCCGGGTGTTGCCAGGAGCGCCCCTGGCCCGAGGTGCCAAGGCGCCCCCAGGGGTTCCAAGGAGGCCCCCGCGGCCTCCAGAAGAAGGCCCCCTCACGAGGCCCAGGGGCCCCGACCCAGAGATCCGACGTCGTGATTTTTTCCATACGGGGTCCTCGGAAGTCTGCACCCATTCCCCAGGACCGGTTTTTCACCCTGACTTGTTTTTTGACCGTCCTTGGGCCCGGCGACGGCCCCTAGAGGCCGAAAATTGTGAAAAAAATCCGTCTTGATTTTTTCAAGACGTTGGATCTCTGGGGAGGGGCATCCAAAACGGAGGGGGCGCCTTGGGCCAGGGGCACCTCTCTGGCAGCCCCCGACGCTGGGGTTCGACGTTGCGAGAAAGTCGCGACGTCGGGGGAGTGTGGGGCCGTCCCCCGGGGCTCCGAGGGCGTGTGTCTTTTGGGCCTCCTCCTCCTCCTCCTCCTCCTGCTCCTCCTCCTCCTCCGCCCATTTCAGTGGCTATTCCGCAAGGCTGCCCCCCTTGCCCTCCAGAGTATGACGACATCTTTCGTGTGGGCCTGAATGCCGACACATTGGACGGCGCGACCTCGTTGTGGCTCCAGCGTGCTGCTGGAGAGGTGTTGGGTCTTCACCAGATGGACGTTTCCAAACAGCGATGCTGGGGTCAGCTTCAGCATCCTTGTTGTGTAGTGGCCGTCCTGCTCCTGGATTCCATGCCCGTTTATGGAGACATTTGACAACGAGATTGGGTGTTCTCATTGGTTTAAGGGAGGCTTCCAAGGCCACCGTCTCGTTTACATGTGCTGCTAAGATACGGCGTTATCGACCTAACCCTCGTGAAGGCCAACCTCCCTCTGAATGGAATTGGTGGTTGGGGCGTGCGCAGCATCTTCTGTCTCTCTCACTGCCTGACCTTCTCGAGTTGCAAGCCCATGTTGATGAATTGGTTTCTGTATTGGAAGTTCAAGCCGCTTCTGAACGTCATCAGTGATGGAAGGAATGGGCTACCACTGAAGCGGCGAAGGGCTCTTCAGCTGCCTTTCGTTTTCTCCGGGGCACTGATGCTTGGGTGGACTTTGAGCTGGATCCCGAGCTAGCTGATGAGCCTCTTGGTACCCCGATGCATCATGTTAAGTCTCGCCAGAATTTCTGGCACCCCATCTGGGGCGTGGATTTGGACTATCAGAAGCCAAGTGTCCCCCGTTCGCGGAGGCTGACATCGATCGTTTGGTGATGCCGTCGCCGCGTCAAATTGTTAAGCTTGCTTCGCGGTTCAAGGTCAGGACCAGTGTTGGGTGTGATTGGCTTCATCCGCGCCACGTGGCGCAGCTCTCCGAAGGCGCTCTGATTTGTCTCATCGAACTTTGGCGCGCGATGCTGCGCGCTGGCCGCCCGCCTGCTCAGGCGAGCCACGTGATTAGGTCCTTGATCCCGAAGGGCGCCGCTGATTGTCCCGTTGCCTGCTTTGCTACTATTGTTCGCATTCTTATGCGTTGGCTCCGGCGCACTGAGGGGCAACGGTTTGCTCGATCTACCTCTCGGGACTATCTCCTTGGAGCCGCGGGTAAGTCCAGCTTGGCATGCGTCTGGAGGCAGTCCGTGACGGCCGAAGTGGCTCATGCTCGCGGTTGGGCTAGCTTAGCTTTGTTACTTGATATTGTGAAGGCGTTTGAGCATGTTATTCACCACATTTTGGTCCCCAGGGCCTTGGCGCTCGGATTCAACCCCTGGCCCCTGAGGTTCCTCCTGAAACTTTACACAGGGCCCAGGTTTATCTCTGCGCAGGGTATTTCCCTACATAGGCTCTGCCTAGAAGGGTTCTTACTCTCTTAGCTTAAAGGGCCGGGCAGTGGACCACGCCCTGGGCGGTTCCCCCAGTCCCCTGGGAGCGGTTCCCCCAGTCCCTTGAGAGCTTTAGCTTTAGCTTGGCTTTAGCTTAGCTTCCGCTTAGCTTTAGCTTAGCTTTAGCTTAGCTTCAGCTTAGCTTCAGCTTAGCTTTAGCTTAGCTTTAGCTTGGCTTTAGCTTAACGGCACCTTAGCTTTAGCTTAGCTTGAGTTTAGCTTCAGCTTAGCTTTAGCTTTAGCTTTAGCTTAGCTTTAGCTTAGCTTCAGCTTAGCTGTAGCTTAGCTTCAGCTTAGCTTCAGCTTAGCTTCAGCTTAGCTTTAGCTTAGCTGTACCTTAGCTGCACCTTAGCTTAGCTTAGCTTTAGCTTAGCTTTAGCTTGGTTTTAGCTTAGCTGAACCTTAGCTTTAGCTTAGCTTTAGCTTAGTTTTAGCTTAGCTTTAGCTCAGCCTTTACCGTAGCTTTAGCTTAGCTTTTGCTTAGCTGCTGCTTAGCTTTAGCTTAGCTTTAGCTTAGCTTTTACCGTAGCTTTAGTTTAGCTTTAGCTTAGCTTTAGCTCATCTGTACCTTAGCTTTAGCTCAGGTTTAGCTTAGCGGTAGCTTAGCCTTAGCTTAGCCTTAGCTTCGCTTTAGCTTAGCTTCATCTTAGCTTGAGCTTACCTTGAGCTTAGCTTAGCTTAGCTTTAGCTTAGCTTTAACTTAGCTTTAGTGTAGTTTTAGCTTAGCTTTAGCTTAGCTTTAGCTTTACTGTTCGTACGAATGCTGCTTTCCTAGGGGCTCCAACTCCTATGTAGGGTCGCACTGGGATAATTGTGGGGATATTGCCCAGGCGACTCGGACTATCATTGCGGGCTGTGCGTTCGCGGGCTTGCCGATGAGGCCCATGATTGTACCAGTGCTTGATGTTCAGACCGGGCTTTATGGATACGCCCAGTACGGGGCTGTTGCCGACGACGTTCAGTTTATTATGATAGGCACTGTGCGTTTCTTGATCGACCAAGGGCCGATCGTAGCCTCCTCGTTGGTGCGGTCCTTGTCTGATAACGCCTGCCTCCCAGTATCTCTGGATGCCAAGAAACTGATTTTGTTGTGTTATGACCCTGCCGTGGCGCGGGCGGTGGTCGAGGCTACACCGCCGCTTTCGCATCTGTCGCCGAAGACGCTCCCGGCTGTCGCACGTAATATGGGTGTGGACTTCACTCTGGTGCCTCGTCGTGGCCTGCTTCGCAGAGTCCGGAATATGCGTCTTAAAGATGTTTCGCAGAGGACCAGGCGCGCCGCGTGGCTTCGCAAGGCGGGGGGCCCTGTTGGTCGATTGGTTCGGCAGGGGCTCCTGCCCGCTGCTACTTATGGTGCTTCTGTCTTGGGCATGAGCACACCCAATATCAAAGAGCTTCGGTCTTTTTATTGCGTGGCCTTATCATCTCGGTCTCATCGTTGTATCACTATGGACCTTGCGCTAGATCGTACTGCAAATCCCGCTGTTCCTTGCCATGCTGTTGTAGTTGTGATGTGGTTAGCTTCTCGCTGGAATGGGCTGCTTCCTCGGCACTTTCTTGACGAGGCCCTGACTTGGGCTATATATAATGTCTCATTGGATACTCATTGGGACGACCTTCGAGGCCCAGCATCTGCTCTTGTTGCCACGTTGCCGCGGCTCGGCTGGCGCTTGTCTTCGACGTCCTTGTGGGTAACCCCTGGGGGTCATGAAATTGACGTGGATATTACTTCCCCATCGGGACGTTGCTGTTGTTGTATCTTGGGATGCAGATGTGTGGGCTTGGTGTCAGACTGTGCCCCATCATCCTCTTCTTGCTCACTTGGACGGCCCCCCGTACCTGCTGCCGCTCAGGAACCTCGTTGAACGATTGGGTCGGCAACAGAGTACTTGCTTGCGCGCAGTGCTGTCTGGGTCGCTCCACTTATCTTTGGAATGCTCGTTGTGCGGGGAGTTGTCTTCTGATGAGACATCGGCGCTACGCCATTTGATATGGGGCTGTCCAGCCTTGTGGGAAGATCGGCGCACATATGGATTGCCGGCGCACGTGGAACGAGTTCGAGAGAGGTTCCCAGCGGACCCACTATGGCATTCAGCTTTGGTGCCTGACCCTGAGCGTCTCCTCCCCCACCCTCTCTTGCGTTTCGAGGTCCAATGGAACTTCCCTGGTGGCCCCGACCAGCCCTTGTTAAAATCGCCTGTTTTCGGCGACGGCTCTGGCCTGTATGGGCCGTCCCCGCGGGCCCTTCGATGTGGCTTTTCGGCCGTGTCCGTGAGCCCTGGTGGATCTGCTCGAGTGGCCGCCTACGGAGCCTACCCTGGATTACATCAGTGCGTTCCTGTGTCAGAGTCTCTCGCATTATTGGTTTTCTTGCTTCATGCTGTCCCTGATCAGCAGGGGCGCTACGAGTATTACGGCGATTGCCAATGGGTGATAGACACATGGTCGACGCCTGAGGCCCGCTCTACTTCGGGGTGGGCTCCGCACGCCGGCATTTGGAGGCGCATCTATTTTATAGCCAACGATATTGGCTATGAGTCAATTCGTGTGCGCAAGGTAAAAGCTCACATTGATGTCATGTCGCCCGCCCAGGCGGCATGGATGACCGTAGGCAATACGAATGCTGATGCGTATGCTCGCCGTGGAGCGCGCCTGCGTCCCGTAGATTCTGCCGCTATGGAGCGATTGTCCCGCTCCCGCATTGTAGTCGAGCACGTGGGCATGTTTGTTGCCCACATGACCGCCATTGCCCTCGAGAAGCTTGAGGGTATGCCCCGCCCAGCCCCTCCTCCCCCTCCTCCCTCCTCTCTCTCCCTCGTATTCCCTCCTCGGGGTGTGCCTCATGAGTTGGTTTGGGACCAAAGCGTCCAGCGTTTCCGATGCGTGGCGTGCTGGTCGTCCAGTCGCCACAAACTTGTCTTGGCGAAAGCCCCCCGCAATGCCCCTCATGGTACGGGGCATGTCGTTTCAAGTCGGGTAAATACATATTCTGTAAGCTATGTGGTTCGTATTCGTCCACAAATGTCGCACACCTTGCGGCCCAGTGTAATCGGAAGACGGCCTATGCCACAGGCCGTGACCGTCTAGGGCGCCTGCTTGGCGGACTTGACCCGAAGAAAAATGTCTCCTTGGGCCCGGTGGCTCCCGCCACCCTCAGGCTGTACAGCGAGCTTGGGGATCCCACCGCGGTAGACCCCAGTGTAGCCTTGGTCCCACACCTTTAGTGTGCGTGGCGCATGGCCGTCCCCGCAGAGATGGATGATGATTGTTTTGAAGATAAGGGTATGGAAAAGGAAATGGGAAGTTGAGAAAAGTTGGGAAAACCGCGTCTCGATAGGAACTCGGTTTTGAGCTCCTCGAGCCTTGAGCCTTGGATCTTTGAGCAGAGGAAGGCTGGGAAAAGGGCCACATTTACTATGTGCATGCCGGGGCCCTTTCTGATTGGATTGGCCATTTTGCCGGTGCGTCTCGCGCTCGGGCGCGTTCGCCCGCTGCCCTTCTTCCTTGTTTCACTGTGCGTTTCACCCTCTCTTTCTCGGACCTGCCTCTTCGGAGGCAGGCCAATCCAGCATCCAGCATCCTCCTCCTCCTCCTCCTGCTCCTCCTCCTGCTCCTCCTCCTGCTCCTCCTCCTGCTCCTCCTCCTGCTCCTCCTCCTCCTCCTCCTCCTCCTGCTCCTCCTGCTCCTCCTGCTCCTCCTGCTCCTCCTCCTCCTCCTCCTCCGCCTCCTCCGCCTCCTCCTCCTCCTGCTCCTCCTCCTCCTTCTCTTATTCCTTGGAGCGGTTCTCTGGAGGGTTCCATCGGTGGCTCAAGAGGACCGCAGGAGAGCCCCACAGAGCCAGAACCCCCTCGCGGTGTGAAAACATCGCGACTGGCGGCTTTTTCCTATTTTCGGCCTTGGGGGGGCCCTTGCCGGGCCTCTAGACCGTCAGGGAACGATTCGGGATGAAAAACCGGTCCTGGGGAAGGGGTCCAGACCTCTGGGCCCCGTTATGCGACGTCCTTTTTTTTTTTTTTTCAACATGGGGTCTCTGGAAGTCCAGACCCTGCCCTTGCCGGGCCTCTAGACCGTCAAGGAACGATTCGGGATGAAAAACCGGTCCTGGGGAAGGGGTCCAGACCTCTTGGCCCAGTTATGCGACGTCCTCATTTTTCCAACATGGGGTCTCTGGAAGTCCAGACCCTTTCCCTGGGGCCGGCTTTCCGTCTTGCGTCGTTTTGTTGACGGTCCCGAGGCCCAGCGAGCGCGCCCCGGGAGGCCGAAAACTGGTAAGCACTTCCCGCCCTGATATTTTTGCACGGCGCGATCCTGTTTGGGGAGGTCGACGAGGCGACAAAAAGGCCACGACGCCGGGAGTCTGGGGAGGATCGCGGGGGCGCCCCACCAGGGGGGGCGGGGAGCCCGGCACCGCCTGCCCGTGCAGAGCGCCCGGTCGGGCAGCCGTGTCGCTCGAGACCTCCACACGAGTTGCAGTCAAGCCGCAGAGTGCGGGTGGGCAAGCTTCCCAAGAGTACCCGTGCATCCTCGCTCGGAAGCTGGAGCATGTACATTACCAGTGGCGGGCGGTTTTGTCAATCCGAGGACTTTTCTGAGGGTCGGGGACGACGTCGGGGCGGTGTGGTGTATACTTGCTTCCCCGTTTTCTAAGGGAAACAACGAAACATGTATACACCAGGATCCCGTATACACCAGAATCCGCGTTCCTGTGCGAATTTCAGCGCAGGATCGGGAAAAGCGTCATGCATCGCCGATGCATCGCCGATACATCGCCGATGCATCGTCGATGTATCGGCGATGCGGCGCGATCCTCCGACCCCATCTACTCCGACCCCATCTAGGAGGCCTCTACTCCTCGGTCCATCCTTGGCCACTTCCGCCGGCCGCGCCCCGCTCGCAAAGTGTCGGCATGGCCTTCCAAGGCCCGCGCATCATCATCGCGCATCGTTGGTGTACGGGTTGGCTGTATTCAGGAATCGTGCTCTCGCCTGAGACCCCCTCACGAGTTATTCAGGAATCTCGCAGAAGAAACACCTGAATAAACATAATCCGCGCGGATTTCTTGAATCCGCGCTGGAGCACCCTGGCGGCGCCTCCGCGGAGCGCGCCAGGGGCGGGGAGTCCAGCTCAGATCCAAGAGATCCGCGCGGACCGCCAGAAGTTTATGTTTATGCCGCTTGTGGCTCCTCTGGAATCGTGCTCTCGCCGCAGTGCCGGCTACACGTTTGGTCTGGAAGGGCACGATCCCTCGTATGAAATATGATCCCCCCTGCCCCGAGTCGCCGAGGTCCTGAAACCCTTGGGAATACCTAGGAGTGCACGTTTTCACCAGCCGACCTCCTGCTCTTCGGGCCTGTCCCTCTACAGGGGGAATATGCAAAAATAGTCCAGCAATAGTCTGGGAACTATTTTTTGCACATTTGTTTTACCATTCTGGAGTCTTCTTAGTTTTCGTCGACAATCCCCCTGCAGGGGGACATGCCCGACTCAAATCTTCGACCCGTCTCTCCACCGCTGCTTCCCTTAGAGTGCGCCGCTGGGGGTAGCTCCTCGATCTCGGCCCTCGGGGGCCGTCGTCGGGCCCCCGAGGGCCATCGGGAACGGATCCCCTTGTCCCGCCGCCTTCTGAGAGGGCCGTCTCCTTCTCACGTCCCCCCCCCCCCGCTCGCCGCCGGGAGGAGGAGGAGGAGGAGGAGGAGGAGGAGGAGGAGGAGGAGGAGGAGGAGGAGGAGGAGACGAGGAGGAACGAGGAGGCGGAGGAGCGAGGAGGAGGAGGAGGAGGATAAGGAGGAGCGAGGAGGATGGGGACCTATCACCGATCTATCGGCGATGTATCGCCGATTCCAGGTCGACGTGCCCCCCCCCCCCTGCGCTGGTTCCCCCCCCCATGACGTTGCCCTCCCCCCCCGGCCGCGCCCGGCCTCCCCAGAACTCCTCGAGCCGTTGGTGTTCGGTGGTGTGCGTTGGCTCCTTGGAGGCCTGCTCGCCTCGGGGTGCGCTCCGGCAGGTGCGCCTCGCGGAGAGCGTCGTCTCGGGGGCGCCCGAGTCGTGCAGGGCGGTTGCCGGAGGCCCGGGGTGGCGAGGCCTCTGAGGCCGCGGACGGGGAGAATCAGATCGGCGGATGTCACGGGCCTCGCGTCGTGGTTGGCCCGAGGCCGTCTCCCGACGCGCAGGAAGCCTTCGCTGCGCCCACCGAGACTGCATCCTATTCTACCGTTGCTCGTCCCTCCTCCTCCTCCTCCTCCTCCTCTTCCTCCTCCTCCTCCTCCTCCTCCTCCTCCTCCTCCTCCTCCTCCTCCCTCCTCCTCCTCCTCCTCCTCCTCCTCCTCCTCCCCCCCCCTCCTCCCCTCGACCGGAAAGAGTACAGAGCTGCGGGCGTGATGGCCATTGCGACCCATTAGATTCATTGGCTTACGCCGCACCGCCGGCCCCTTGTGGCGGCAGTAAGAGTGAAAGACGGCGTTCGCGGAACCCGCGCGATCGCTGGGCAGTCGTGGGGGTTCGGCCTGCTTTCCGCAGCGTGTCGGGTTCAAGGGGGGGCCTTGTAGAGGTTTGTTTTGAAGTTGCTCGTGGTCTTATGTGGGTTTCTTGGGGTTTTCACGGGCCTGTCCTAGGCCTCCTTTTCCACCCCCTGGATAGGCTGGGGGATCGTTGAGACCCAGCTGGGGGTGCAATCTGGCCAGAAGTTCGAGAGTGGACCCGGCTCCGCCAACGAGGAGCTTCCTGAAGGCCCAAAATGGGCGGAAAACGCCCAAGAATTAGGAGTCTTCTGCCTCGAGCCTCGATCCACCCCGTGCGCCTTCCTTTGCGAAAGGGCGGCACCGGCCAGTAAGGCCGATCCTCATCCCGGACCCTCGGTGGTGGTCCCGGGCACCGAAAACGGTTCTTGGAGGCTGAATTCGAGGAGATGTTTCGGGTGGTCGAAAGACCACGAAAATCTGTGAGACATCGGCGACGACGACGAAATCTTCTTCTTCTTCTTCTTCCTCTTGTTATTCTTCTTCTTCTTCTTCTTCTTCTTATTATTATTGTTGTTATTATTATTATTCTCCCTCCTCTCCCTTCTCCTCCTCCTCATCATCCGTCTCCTTTTCTTCTTCTCGATCGAGGTAGATGCCCGCGGCAGTTCTGACCGCCTCTCCAGAGATTTTTGTTTGAACCGTTTTTGTTTTTGATCGGTTTCGGTCTCCGGGGGCCGTTGCTGGGCCCCAGGGATTTCAAAACCAGACGGACCCGGGGCGAGAAATTGCATCAGCGGACCCGGGGAGAGGTTCGGGGAACGAATTGTGCGGAGCAGCTCGTCGGCCTCGGGAGGTTTGTTGTGGTTGGGGGGGGTCGGGGCCCCCCCCTGTCGCCGCGGCTGGATGCATTTGGGGAAACGATTGCGACTGGATTCCGGGACGGGTCCAGGGGGTTCACGGTGAACGGTCTCTGCGCGGAGAAAAGAGAAGAATTTTGCTTCAGAGCCTTAATATTTTCAGTTGTTTCGTTGTTTTCGTCGTGGAAGGGCCGCCTCCAGGCCCCGGGGCCATTCGGAGGCATTGAGGATCCCCGTCAGGGCCTCTTGGGTGCATTTAGGCGCATTTTCATGTTTTCTCTGGGCGAAGTGCTCGAATTCTCCAGTCGAGTGTCCCTTCTTACCGCCCTTCTCTTGGGGCCGTCCTGGTGCTCTCCCTGGTGGTTTCGGGGGCCCTGTTGGGGCCCGTTTGTGCCGTCTGGGAGCCTTCTTGGGGGCATGCGGGAGCTTTTGGGTTGAGTTTGGCGGCTTTTTGGGTTGCTGTGGGACTCGTGGAAGCTCAAGAAGCGAATGTGATAAACTAAACGTTTCCTTTCGGGAAGGGGCAGAGGTTTGGTTCTGCCGGGTCTCTTGGGACGCGTCGTGGTGGCGTGTTGGGGCATCTGGGGGGCCTCAGGGGCCGACTGGAGGCACTGGCGGGCGTTTGGGGGCGATCTCCTCACCAGTCGTAACTCGCGCTCTGGAGCAGTCTGGGGAGCCTTGCGGGACCCATTTGGGGACTTTTGGGGGGCCGTCCTGGGGCCGTCCTGGGTCGGTTTGGTGGTTTCTGGGGCCTCTTGGCGTCTATTTGGCTCGTCTTGGGGTCCTCTTAGGACCGTCATGCGGCTTTCCAGCGCCGTTGCTATGGTTTCTGGGGCCTTCGTGGGGCGCCCGGAGGCCTTTTTGGAACCTTTTTGAAAGCCTCTGGGGCTGTAACAGTTGCGCAGATCGCAGCCCCGCAGGGGACAGGGAGGCCTCAAAGTGATCTGCGTATGACGTACCTCCGCTGGGCCTCCCAGGAATCCACGACAGTGGAGACACTTGCGCAGATCGCAGCCCCGCAGGGGACAGGGAGGCCTCAAAGTGATCTGCGTATGACGTACCTCCGCTGGGCCTCCCCGGAACCCACGAAAGTGGCGACAGGTGCGCAGATCGCAGCCCCGCAGGGGACAGGGAGGCTTCAAAGTGATCTGCGTATGACGTACCTCCGCTGGGCCTCCCAGGAACCCACGAAAGTGGCGACAGTTGCGCAGATCGCAGCCCCGCAGGGGACAGGGAGGCCTCAAAGTGATCTGCGTATGACGTACCTCCGCTGGGCCTCCCAGGAACCCACGAAAGTGGCGACAGTTGCGCAGATCGCAGCCCCGCAAGGGACAGGGAGGCCTCAAAGTGATCTGCGTATGACGTACCTCCGCTGGGCCTCCCAGGAACCCACGAAAGTGGCGACAGTTGCGCAGATCGCAGCCCCGCAGGGGACAGGGAGGCCTCAAAGTGATCTGCGTATGACGTACCTCCGCTGGGCCTCCCAGGAACCCACGAAAGTGGCGACAGTTGCGCAGATCGCAGCCCCGCAGGGGACAGGGAGGCCTCAAAGTGATCTGCGTATGACGTACCTCCGCTGGGCCTCCCAGGAACCCACGAAAGTGGCGACAGTTGCGCAGATCGCAGCCCCGCAGGGGACAGGGAGGCCTCAAAGTGATTTGCGCGGGACGTACCTCCGCTGGGCCTCCCAGGAACCCATGACAGCGGCGACAGTTGCGCAGATCGCAGCCCCGCAGGGGGCAGGGAGGCCTCAAAGTGATCTGCGTATGACGTACCTCCGCTGGGCCTCCCAGGAACCCACGAAAGTGGCGACAGTTGCGCAGATCGCAGCCCCGCAGGGGACAGGGAGGCCTCAAAGTGATCTGCGTATGACGCACCTCCGCTGGGCCTCCCAGGAACCCACGAGAGCGGCGACAGTTGCGCAGATCGCAGCCCCGCAGGGGACAGGGAGGCCTCAAAGTGATCTGCGTATGACGTACCTCCGCTGGGCCTCCCAGGAACCCACGAAAGTGGCGACAGTTGCGCAGATCGCAGCCCCGCAGGGGGCAGGGAGGCCTCAAAGTGATCTGCGTATGACGTACCTCCGCTGGGCCTCCCAGGCAGTTGCGCAGATCGCAGCCCCGCAGGGGACAGCCAGGAGGCCAAGAAAGTGGCGACAGTTGCGCAGATCTCAGCCCCGCAGGGCACCGCGAACACAGGAGAGAAGGAGGAGGAGAGGGTGGGAAGTGGATACCACAGTGCTCTATTCAACACGAGTGCCCAACACAAGGAGGGTTGGGAAAAAACCAGGTACGGTGCTTTAGTGAATCTGGCCAATTGAGGAGCCCCAGGGCCCTAACACTGACCGGGTCCCCTCGCCCGGGGCCATGGCTCGAATTAAGAAGAGAATGCTAACACCATCTCTGAGAACATTAGCAGAGCACACACACACGCAGTTTTATGGCTTCCGCTCTGGTAGCAAACCGATCTCAGGCATCTAGGTACTTTAGACTAGCGCTCCTCATTTCCTTTCGATTGCTGTGCCGAACAGCTCTGTAGCTCACCTGCAGCTCGAGTTAAGTTAAGACAGCCGTCAGCACCTGCTAAGATCTCGCTGAAGAGTCGATCCCGCCCCAGTTTTTTTGGCAGTCATATCCACCCGATCGATCTGATATCAAGATGGCGAGCGGGAATGAGATCGAAGATGTGGGGGGGTATTTCTAGCTCTAACGAATTGTTGAACTTCGAGAAACTGATCTTGTACCGACCAACATCACGCAACACTTGCGTCGATATTTTTCGAGCCAGCTAGCCTGCCAGCGCGCCCGAATTTTGCTTAAGCTTCGCCTCTTCGCTCTTAGGGACGCTCTACGAGGCAATTCTAAGGAAACTGACCCCAGGTCGGCACATTGTCTGCCCGGGCGTGATCGTCAACTGGGAGCCTGAGGTAAACCGTCAACCTTGGTTACCGCCTGGAACTCGTAGAGCTTCCTTGCATGCGAGCGAGGCAATCTCGCATTCAGCGCGCGCGAAGGTGTGCGGTTTCATAGAAATGTGCTTGACAGCCACTTGCTTGTCCACAGCCCGAGTTCAGTTAAGACAAACACCCACGGAATAAAGTACCCGACAGAAGCTGAACATATGTTTCCGGACTGTGTAAGGTAAGAAGCTCTCGTCACATGTAGAGCATGCGAGCTTGGTAGCTGTTTGTACAGCACGAGTAGTTTGTCGGTCGCAGCTGTGGTAGCATACCGATCTCAGACGTTTCGATACTGCAGACTAGCGCTCGTCATCATTTCCATTCGAACAGTCTGTTTCCCAGCGTCGTAGCTTGCCTACAACTCGAATTTAGTAGAAAACCAACGCCGCCTATCCAACATTTGAACAGCGCGAATAGTTTTTTAGTCGCAGCTGTGGTGGCAAACCCATCTCAGCCGTCTCGATACTGTAGGCGACTTTGTCTGATGATATCCTGTTGAACAGTGTGCTTCCTAGCTGTTGAACAGTGTGCTTCCTAGCTCCCTAGCTTGCCTACAACTCGAATTAAGTACAGAAACCAACGCCGTCTCTCGTAACTATGAAATATGAAAGAGCGCGAACAATTTTTCAGTTGTAGCTCTGGTAGCAGACCAATCTCAGACGTCTCGATACAGTAGGCGACTGTGTCTGATGATTTCCTGTTCAGCGGTGCTACCCAGCTCCCTAGCTTGCCAGAGTTTCGAATTAAGTTGAGAAAACCAACACTGTCTCTCATAAAAATTAAAGAGTGCAGATAATTATTTGGTTGCAGCTCTGGTAGCAGACCGATCTCAGGCATCCAGATACTTCAGACTGGTGCTCCTCATCGTTTCCTGTCGATTGGTCTGCATCTCAGCTCCGTAACTGGCCAACCCCTCGACACGCACATCCTCTCGTGAACCATATTTACAGTGCGAATAGCTTTTCAGTCGCAGCTCTGGTTGCAGGCCGATTTCAGACGTCCCGATGCTGTAGGCGAATGTGCCTGATGCTGTCTTGTGTGAGGGTGTACTTCCCAGCTCCGTAGCCGGCCTACAGCTCGAATATAGTAGAGAAACCAACATCATCTTTCAAACAAATCGCAGAGTACAAGTAGTTGTTTGGTCCCAGCTCTGGTTGCAGACCGACCTCAGGCATCTAGATACATTTGACTCGCAATCCTGATGATTGTTTCCAGATTTCTGTGTCGAACAGCTCTGTACCTCATCTACTCATCGAGTGAAGTTCAGAAAACCGACAGCACCTGCCGCGATGACACTCAACAGCTGGTCCCGCCTGAGTGCTTTTTGATAGTAATATCCAGCCGATCGATCTGAGATCACGATGACGAAAGGAGATAAGATCGAATATGGATAGAGAAAAACATTAGAGCCCTAAGGAATTGTTGGATTTCGAGATTGTTTTTTTTTAACCGACCGAAGCTCTGAAAACTGGAAGCCGGCGGTAAACCGTCAACCTTGGTTACGGCCGGGAACTCGTTGACCTTCCTTGCCATATACATGAATGGCATGCGAGCCCGGCAATATTGCATTCAGCGCGCGCGAGGGTGTGCGGTTTCATAGAAATGTGCTGCACAGCTCCTTGCCTGTCCACAGCTCGAGTTCAGTTGAGACAAACACCCACGCAAGGGGTTTGCTCGACATAAGCTTAAGATATGTTTTGAAATACATGTAAGTCTTCAGAAGCTCCCATCACGTTTAGAGCACGCGAGCTTGGTAGCTGTCTGCGCAGCACAAATAGTTTGTCGGTCGCAGCTCTGGTAGCATACCGATCTCAGACGTCTCGATACTGCAGACTAGCGCTCGTGACCATTCCCATTCGAACAGGCTGCTTTCCAGCTCCGTAGCTTGCCTGCAGCTCGAATTCAGTCGAGAAAACCAACACCACCTATCTAACAATTGAAGAGCGCACATATTTTTCTAAGTCGCAGCTCTGGTAGCAGACCAGTCTCAGCTGTCTGAATGCTTCCGACTAGCGCTTCTCAGCATTTCTGGTCGATTGGTGTATATCTGAGCTCCGTAGCTCGCCTACAGCTCGAATTCAGCACAGAAAACAAAAGTCGTCTCGTCTCGATACTGTACGCGTCTGTGTCTGATGATTTTCCTGTTGGACGGTGTGCTTCCCAGCTCCCTAGCTTGCATATAACCCCCGAATTCAGTTGAGAAATGCAAAACCATCTGTCATAAACATGAAAGGGTGTAACTACTTCTTTGGTTGCAGCTCTGGTAGCAGACCAATCTCGGGCGTCTAGATACTTTGGGCGGGTGCTTCTCATCATGTCCTGTCGATTAGTATGCATCTTAGATCCGTAGCTGGCCTGCAGATCGAACCGGCTCGAGGAAACGCGCATCATGTCTCGAAATAAATTTACAGTGGACATAGTTTTGCAGTCGCAGCTCTGGTTACAGGCCGATGTCAGACGTTTCGATACTGTGGGCGGATGTGCCTGATTATTTCTTGTTTGCAGGTGTGTTTCCCAGCTCATCTCTTTAAAGAATTCTAGACGCTTCGCGTATCCCCACCAGTTCACCTCCTGGGGACGAGGTGTACCTTTCTCTGCACTGCGTACTGGTACAGTGCTCGCCTGGGATTCTCCCCAATGTGTTCTGCATGTGCACGAATTATCTGGCTCTGTGCCCACGTTAGCCTGATTAACACGCCCTCTGGACTTTTCCTTGCGGGCCGCAGAACAAAAACAAGTATCCCCACCAGTTTCGGCGCGGACTGGCGCCGACAGGGCGACTCTCCCGCTGCGTACCCCAGCCGACCCCGCGTACGGCGGTGTTAAAACCTCGCACGGAGTGGTTCTGCCTTCAGCGTGTCGCTTCGTCCCCACCTGTTGGCGGGTATCTGGTTTCGGTGCGATGGCTGACGCACCGGCCCCACCATGGGCAGCGGTGTGGATTGTGGAGTGAAAGCTCTGTAGGTCCCTGCCCTGTCTTTGCCTACCCCGCGCACGGCGGTGGTACCTCGCGCTGTGCTGTTCAGCCTTCAGCGTGTCGCTTTGGCCCTACCTGCCTAATCGGATAGGCTGGCTGCGCGACAGGTCGACTCTTCCGCAGTGTCTAATCGAGCATTTTGCTTACTGCGTGTGCACACTCGCGTACTGCGGGTTTTTACTGCAGGTGCCGTGCCTGTTGTAGCTAATTAGCTTCGCCTGCTGGCCCAGACGACGCCTGCCGCTCCCTGTCCGCCGCCTCGGAGCCGCCACCAACCCGTCCAGAAATTAGTCCCAGGGGAGTGGGGGTTATGAGGGAAGCGGGGGGGCACGCAGAAAAACAAAGGGCGGGGTGAGCCGCCATATGCCCCTAAGAGGGGGAGGATGTAGGAGGAGCCGTCGTCGTCGGAGTAGGAGGAGGAAAAGGAGAAACAGGAACAGGAGGGGAAGGAGGAGAAGGAGGAGGAGGAAGATGAGGAGGAGGAGATAGAGGACTGCGAGGACGAGGAGGACGAAAAGGAGGACAAGGAGAAGGGGGAGAGGGGGTAGGAGGAGGAGGA